>JAVHZZ010000006.1:241273009-241803009 GCA_036250195.1 Mixophyes australis
CATGTCTGTATTTATTTTGTCTACCTTGTCTGTCCCTGTTTTATGTATGTCCTGTTCTCTCTACTGTACGGTGCTGCGGAGCACTGTAGCACCTTAAACATCTACAATAATAATAATATGATATAATAATATGTCAGAAAACTCATAAATGTAAAAGTTCAGAGTAACATCAGTGGTTTGTGGATTGGGACTGATATCAGATTGTGGGGTGTATAAGGCACAGAATAACCTCATATTGACTACCCCAGTAAAGATGGAAACAGGAGCATAGTGAAGGGGAGACAGGCGTATGGGATACACTTATTAGAAGGACAGACAGGACCATGAATTCTGCACAGTTTCTGTCTCTCAGGGGATCAGGAACTGGGATTTGGGTAATGAGAAAAAATAACGTCTTTACAAAATGGTTGTTAGGGTACACTGGGTGTGAGGTGGATGTGAGATGAGCTGGGTGTGAGGTGTATGTGAGATGCGCTGGGTGTGAGGTGGATGTGAGATGCGCTGGGTGTGAGGTGGATGTGAGATGCGCTGGGTGTGAGGTGGATGTGAGATGCGCTGGGTGTGAGGTGGATGTGAGATGCGCTGGGTTTGAGGTGGATGTGAGATGCGCTGGGTGTGAGGTGGATGTGAGATGAGCTGGGTGTGAGGTGGACGTGATGTACACTGGGTGTGAGGTGGATGTGAGATGCGCTGGGTGTGAGGTGGATGTGAGATGAGCTGGGTGTGAGGTGGATGTGAGATGCGCTGGGTGTGAGGTGGATGTGAGATGAGCTGGGTGTGAGGTGGATGTGAGATGAGCTGGGTGTGAGGTGGATGTGAGATGAGCTGGGTGTGAGGTGGATGTGAGATGAGCTGGGTGTGAGGTGGATGTGAGATAAGCTGGGTGTGAGGTGGATGTGAGATGAGCTGGGTGTGAGGTGGATGTGAGATGAGCTGGGTGTGAGGTGGATGTGAGATGCGCTGGGTGTGAGGTGGATGTGAGATGCGCTGGGTTTGAGGTGGATGTGAGATGCGCTGGGTGTGAGGTGGATGTGAGATGAGCTGGGTGTGAGGTGGACGTGATGTACACTGGGTGTGAGGTGGATGTGAGATGCGCTGGGTGTGAGGTGGATGTGAGATGAGCTGGGTGTGAGGTGGATGTGAGATGCGCTGGGTGTGAGGTGGATGTGAGATGAGCTGGGTGTGAGGTGGATGTGAGATGAGCTGGGTGTGAGGTGGATGTGAGATGAGCTGGGTGTGAGGTGGATGTGAGATGAGCTGGGTGTGAGGTGGATGTGAGATGAGCTGGGTGTGAGGTGGATGTGAGATGCAGCTGGGTGTGAGGTGGATGTGAGATGAGCTGGGTGTGAGGTGGATGTGAGATGAGCTGGGTGTGAGGTGGATGTGAGATGAGCTGGGTGTGAGGTGGATGTGAGATGCGCTGGGTGTGAGGTGGATGTGAGATGAGCTGGGTGTGAGGTGGATGTGAGATGAGCTGGGTGTGAGGTGGATGTGAGATGAGCTGGGTGTGAGGTGGATGTGAGATGAGCTGGCGTGTGAAGTGGATGTGAGATGAGCTGGTGTGAGTGGATGTGAGGATGAGCTGGGTGTGAGTGGATGTGAGATGAGCTGGGTGTGAGGTGGATGTGAGATGAGCTGGGTGTGAGGTGGATGTGAGATGAGCTGGGTGTGAGGTGGACGTGATGTACACTGGGTGTGAGGTGGATGTGAGATGCGCTGGGTGTGAGGTGGATGTGAGATGCGCTGGGTGTGAGGTGGATGTGAGATGAGCTGGGTGTGAGGTGGATGTGAGATGAGCTGGGTGTGAGGTGGATGTGAGATGAGCTGGGTGTGAGGTGGATGTGAGATGCGCTGGGTGTGAGGTGGATGTGAGATGAGCTGGGTGTGAGGTGGATGTGAGATGAGCTGGGTGTGAGGTGGATGTGAGATGAGCTGGGTGTGAGGTGGATGTGAGATGCGCTGGGTGTGAGGTGGATGTGAGATGAGCTGGGTGTGAGGTGGATGTGAGATGCGCTGGGTGTGAGGTGGATGTGAGATGCGCTGGGTGTGAGGTGGATGTGAGATGAGCTGGGTGTGAGGTGGATGTGAGATGAGCTGGGTGTGAGGTGGATGTGAGATGCGCTGGGTGTGAGGTGGATGTGAGATGAGCTGGGTGTGAGGTGGATGTGAGATGCGCTGGGTGTGAGGTGGATGTGAGATGAGCTGGGTGTGAGGTGGATGTGAGATGCGCTGGGTGTGAGGTGGATGTGAGATGAGCTGGGTGTGAGGTGGATGTGAGATGAGCTGGGTGTGAGGTGGATGTGAGATGAGCTGGGTGTGAGGTGGATGTGAGATGAGCTGGGTGTGAGGTGGATGTGAGATGAGCTGGGTGTGAGGGTGGATGTGAGATGAGCTGGGTGTGAGGTGGATGTGAGATGAGCTGGGTGTGAGGTGGATGTGAGATGAGCTGGGTGTGAGGTGGATGTGAGATGAGCTGGGTGTGAGGTGGATGTGAGATGCGCTGGGTGTGAGGTGGATGTGAGATGCGCTGGGTGTGAGGTGGATGTGAGATGAGCCTGGGTGTGAGGTGGATGTGAGATGAGCTGGGTGTGAGGTTGGATGTGAGATGAGCTGGGTGTGAGGTGGATGTGAGATGAGCTGGGTGTGAGGTGGATGTGAGATGAGCTGGGTGTGAGGTGGATGTGAGATGAGCTGGGTGTGAGGTGGATGTGAGATGCGCTGGGTGTGAGGTGGATGTGAGATGAGCTGGGTGTGAGGTGGATGTGAGATGCGCTGGGTGTGAGGTGGATGTGAGATGAGCTGGGTGTGAGGTGGATGTGAGATGCGCTGGGTGTGAGGTGGATGTGAGATGAGCTGGGTGTGAGGTGGATGTGAGATGAGCTGGGTGTGAGGTGGATGTGAGATGAGCTGGGTGTGAGGTGGATGTGAGATGAGCTGGGTGTGAGGTGGATGTGAGATGAGCTGGGTGTGAGGTGGATGTGAGATGAGCTGGGTGTGAGGTGGATGTGAGATGCGCTGGGTGTGAGGTGGATGTGAGATGAGCTGGGTGTGAGGTGGATGTGAGATGAGCTGGGTGTGAGGTGGATGTGAGATGAGCTGGGTGTGAGGTGGATGTGAGATGAGCTGGGTGTGAGGTGGATGTGAGATGAGCTGGGTGTGAGGTGGATGTGAGATGAGCTGGGTGTGAGGTGGATGTGAGATGAGCTGGGTGTGAGGTGGATGTGAGATGAGCTGGGTGTGAGGTGGATGTGAGATGAGCTGGGTGTGAGGTGGATGTGAGATGAGCTGGGTGTGAGGTGGATGTGAGATGAGCTGGGTGTGAGGTGGATGTGAGATGAGCTGGGTGTGAGGTGGATGTGAGATGAGCTGGGTGTGAGGTGGATGTGAGATGAGCTGGTGTGAGGTGGATGTGAGATGAGCTGGGTGTGAGGTGGATGTGAGATGAGCTGGGTGTGAGGTGGATGTGAGATGAGCTGGGTGTGAGGTGGATGTGAGATGAGCTGGGTGTGAGGTGGATGTGAGATGAGCTGGGTGTGAGGTGGATGTGAGATGAGCTGGGTGTGAGGTGGATGTGAGATGAGCTGGGTGTGAGGTGGATGTGAGATGAGCTGGGTGTGAGGTGGATGTGAGATGAGCTGGGTGTGAGGTGGATGTGAGATGAGCTGGGTGTGAGGTGGATGTGAGATGCGCTGGGTGTGAGGTGGATGTGAGATGCGCTGGGTGTGAGGTGGATGTGAGATGAGCTGGGTGTGAGGTGGATGTGAGATGAGCTGGGTGTGAGGTGGATGTGAGATGAGCTGGGTGTGAGGTGGATGTGAGATGAGCTGGGTGTGAGGTGGATGTGAGATGAGCTGGGTGTGAGGTGGATGTGAGATGAGCTGGGTGTGAGGTGGATGTGAGATGAGCTGGGTGTGAGGTGGATGTGAGATGAGCTGGGTGTGAGGTGGATGTGAGATGAGCTGGGTGTGAGGTGGATGTGAGATGAGCTGGGTGTGAGGTGGATGTGAGATGAGCTGGGTGTGAGGTGGATGTGAGATGAGCTGGGTGTGAGGTGGATGTGAGATGAGCTGGGTGTGAGGTGGATGTGAGATGCGCTGGGTGTGAGGTGGATGTGAGATGAGCTGGGTGTGAGGTGGATGTGAGATGAGCTGGGTGTGAGGTGGATGTGAGATGAGCTGGGTGTGAGGTGGATGTGAGATGCGCTGGGTGTGAGGTGGATGTGAGATGAGCTGGGTGTGAGGTGGATGTGAGATGAGCTGGGTGTGAGGTGGATGTGAGATGAGCTGGGTGTGAGGTGGATGTGAGATGAGCTGGAGGTGTGAGGTGGATGTGAGATGAGCTGGGTGTGAGGTGGATGTGAGATGAGCTGGGTGTGAGGTGGATGTGAGATGCGCTGGGTGTGAGGTGGATGTGAGATGAGCTGGGTGTGAGGTGGATGTGAGATGAGCTGGGTGTGAGGTGGATGTGAGATGAGCTGGGTGTGAGGTGGATGTGAGATGAGCTGGGTGTGAGGTGGATGTGAGATGAGCTGGGTGTGAGGTGGATGTGAGATGAGCTGGGTGTGAGGTGGATGTGAGATGAGCTGGGTGTGAGGTGGATGTGAGATGAGCTGGGTGTGAGGTGGATGTGAGATGAGCTGGGTGTGAGGTGGATGTGAGATGAGCTGGGTGTGAGGTGGATGTGAGATGAGCTGGGTGTGAGGTGGATGTGAGATGAGCTGGGTGTGAGGTGGATGTGAGATGAGCTGGGTGTGAGGTGGATGTGAGATGAGCTGGGTGTGAGGTGGATGTGAGATGAGCTGGGTGTGAGGTGGATGTGAGATGAGCTGGGTGTGAGGTGGATGTGAGATGCGCTGGGTGTGAGGTGGATGTGAGATGAGCTGGGTGTGAGGTGGATGTGAGATGCGCTGGGTGTGAGGTGGATGTGAGATGAGCTGGGTGTGAGGTGGATGTGAGATGAGCTGGGTGTGAGGTGGATGTGAGATGAGCTGGGTGTGAGGTGGATGTGAGATGAGCTGGGTGTGAGGTGGATGTGAGATGCGCTGGGTGTGAGGTGGATGTGAGATGAGCTGGGTGTGAGGTGGATGTGAGATGAGCTGGGTGTGAGGTGGATGTGAGATGAGCTGGGTGTGAGGTGGATGTGAGATGAGCTGGGTGTGAGGTGGATGTGAGATGCGCTGGGTGTGAGGTGGATGTGAGATGAGCTGGGTGTGAGGTGGATGTGAGATGAGCTGGGTGTGAGGTGGATGTGAGATGAGCTGGGTGTGAGGTGGATGTGAGATGAGCTGGGTGTGAGGTGGATGTGAGATGAGCTGGGTGTGAGGTGGATGTGAGATGCGCTGGGTGTGAGGTGGATGTGAGATGAGCTGGGTGTGAGGTGGATGTGAGATGAGCTGGGTGTGAGGTGGATGTGAGATGAGCTGGGTGTGAGGTGGGATGTGAGATGCGCTGGGTGTGAGGTGGATGTGAGATGAGCTGGGTGTGAGGTGGATGTGAGATGCGCTGGGTGTGAGGTGGATGTGAGATGAGCTGGGTGTGAGGTGGATGTGAGATGAGCTGGGTGTGAGGTGGATGTGAGATGAGCTGGGTGTGAGGTGGATGTGAGATGAGCTGGGTGTGAGGGTGGATGTGAGATGAGCTGGGTGTGAGGTGGATGTGAGATGAGCTGGGTGTGAGGTGGATGTGAGATGCGCTGGGTGTGAGGTGGATGTGAGATGAGCTGGGTGTGAGGTGGATGTGAGATGAGCTGGGTGTGAGGTGGATGTGAGATGCGCTGGGTGTGAGGTGGATGTGAGATGAGCTGGGTGTGAGGTGGATGTGAGATGAGCTGGGTGTGAGGTGGATGTGAGATGAGCTGGGTGTGAGGTGGATGTGAGATGAGCTGGGTGTGAGGTGGATGTGAGATGCGCTGGGTGTGAGGTGGATGTGAGATGAGCTGGGTGTGAGGTGGATGTGAGATGAGCTGGGTGTGAGGTGGATGTGAGATGAGCTGGGGTGTGAGGTGGATGTGAGATGAGCTGGGTGTGAGGTGGATGTGAGATGAGCTGGGTGTGAGGTGGATGTGAGATGAGCTGGGTGTGAGGTGGATGTGAGATGAGCTGGGTGTGAGGTGGATGTGAGATGAGCTGGGTGTGAGGTGGATGTGAGATGCGCTGGGTGTGAGGTGGATGTGAGATGAGCTGGGTGTGAGGTGGATGTGAGATGAGCTGGGTGTGAGGTGGATGTGAGATGCGCTGGGTGTGAGGTGGATGTGAGATGAGCTGGGTGTGAGGTGGATGTGAGATGAGCTGGGTGTGAGGTGGATGTGAGATGAGCTGGGTGTGAGGTGGATGTGAGATGAGCTGGGTGTGAGGTGGATGTGAGATGAGCTGGGTGTGAGGTGGATGTGAGATGAGCTGGGTGTGAGGTGGATGTGAGATGAGCTGGGTGTGAGGTGGATGTGAGATGAGCTGGGTGTGAGGTGGATGTGAGATGAGCTGGGTGTGAGGTGGATGTGAGATGCGCTGGGTGTGAGGTGGATGTGAGATGAGCTGGGTGTGAGGTGGATGTGAGATGAGCTGGGTGTGAGGTGGATGTGAGATGAGCTGGGTGTGAGGTGGATGTGAGATGAGCTGGGTGTGAGGTGGATGTGAGATGAGCTGGGTGTGAGGTGGATGTGAGATGAGCTGGGTGTGAGGTGGATGTGAGATGAGCTGGGTGTGAGGTGGATGTGAGATGAGCTGGGTGTGAGGTGGATGTGAGATGAGCTGGGTGTGGGAGGTGGATGTGAGATGCGCTGGGTGTGAGGTGGATGTGAGATGCGCTGGGTGTGAGGTGGATGTGAGATGAGCTGGGTGTGAGGTGGATGTGAGATGAGCTGGGTGTGAGGTGGATGTGAGATGCGCTGGGTGTGAGGTGGATGTGAGATGAGCTGGGTGTGAGGTGGATGTGAGATGAGCTGGGTGTGAGGTGGATGTGAGATGAGCTGGGTGTGAGGTGGATGTGAGATGAGCTGGGTGTGAGGTGGATGTGAGATGAGCTGGGTGTGAGGTGGATGTGAGATGCGCTGGGTGTGAGGTGGATGTGAGATGAGCTGGGTGTGAGGTGGATGTGAGATGAGCTGGGTGTGAGGTGGATGTGAGATGAGCTGGGTGTGAGGTGGATGTGAGATGCGCTGGGTGTGAGGTGGATGTGAGATGAGCTGGGTGTGAGGTGGATGTGAGATGAGCTGGGTGTGAGGTGGATGTGAGATGAGCTGGGTGTGAGGTGGATGTGAGATGCGCTGGGTGTGAGGTGGATGTGAGATGAGCTGGGTGTGAGGTGGATGTGAGATGCGCTGGGTGTGAGGTGGATGTGAGATGAGCTGGGTGTGAGGTGGATGTGAGATGAGCTGGGTGTGAGGTGGATGTGAGATGCGCTGGGTGTGAGGTGGATGTGAGATGAGCTGGGTGTGAGGTGGATGTGAGATGCGCTGGGTGTGAGGTGGATGTGAGATGAGCTGGGTGTGAGGTGGATGTGAGATGAGCTGGGTGTGAGGTGGATGTGAGATGAGCTGGGTGTGAGGTGGATGTGAGATGAGCTGGGTGTGAGGTGGATGTGAGATGCGCTGGGTGTGAGGTGGATGTGAGATGAGCTGGGTGTGAGGTGGATGTGAGATGCGCTGGGTGTGAGGTGGATGTGAGATGAGCTGGGTGTGAGGTGGATGTGAGATGAGCTGGGTGTGAGGTGGATGTGAGATGAGCTGGGTGTGAGGTGGATGTGAGATGAGCTGGGTGTGAGGTGGATGTGAGATGAGCTGGGTGTGAGGTGGATGTGAGATGAGCTGGGTGTGAGGTGGATGTGAGATGAGCTGGGTGTGAGGTGGATGTGAGATGCGCTGGGTGTGAGGTGGATGTGAGATGAGCTGGGTGTGAGGTGGATGTGAGATGAGCTGGGTGTGAGGTGGATGTGAGATGAGCTGGGTGTGAGGTGGATGTGAGATGAGCTGGGTGTGAGGTGGATGTGAGATGAGCTGGGTGTGAGGTGGATGTGAGATGAGCTGGGTGTGAGGTGGATGTGAGATGAGCTGGGTGTGAGGTGGATGTGAGATGAGCTGGGTGTGAGGTGGATGTGAGATGAGCTGGGTGTGAGGTGGATGTGAGATGAGCTGGGTGTGAGGTGGATGTGAGATGAGCTGGGTGTGAGGTGGATGTGAGATGAGCTGGGTGTGAGGTGGATGTGAGATGCGCTGGGTGTGAGGTGGATGTGAGATGAGCTGGGTGTGAGGTGGATGTGAGATGAGCTGGGTGTGAGGTGGATGTGAGATGAGCTGGGTGTGAGGTGGATGTGAGATGAGCTGGGTGTGAGGTGGATGTGAGATGAGCTGGGTGTGAGGTGGATGTGAGATGAGCTGGGTGTGAGGTGGATGTGAGATGAGCTGGGTGTGAGGTGGATGTGAGATGCGCTGGGTGTGAGGTGGATGTGAGATGAGCTGGGTGTGAGGTGGATGTGAGATGAGCTGGGTGTGAGGTGGATGTGAGATGAGCTGGGTGTGAGGTGGATGTGAGATGCGCTGGGTGTGAGGTGGATGTGAGATGAGCTGGGTGTGAGGTGGATGTGAGATGCGCTGGGTGTGAGGTGGATGTGAGATGAGCTGGGTGTGAGGTGGATGTGAGATGAGCTGGGTGTGAGGTGGATGTGAGATGAGCTGGGTGTGAGGTGGATGTGAGATGCGCTGGGTGTGAGGTGGATGTGAGATGAGCTGGGTGTGAGGTGGATGTGAGATGAGCTGGGTGTGAGGTGGATGTGAGATGAGCTGGGTGTGAGGTGGATGTGAGATGAGCTGGGTGTGAGGTGGATGTGAGATGAGCTGGGTGTGAGGTGGATGTGAGATGCGCTGGGTGTGAGGTGGATGTGAGATGAGCTGGGTGTGAGGTGGATGTGAGATGAGCTGGGTGTGAGGTGGATGTGAGATGAGCTGGGTGTGAGGTGGATGTGAGATGCGCTGGGTGTGAGGTGGATGTGAGATGAGCTGGGTGTGAGGTGGATGTGAGATGAGCTGGGTGTGAGGTGGATGTGAGATGAGCTGGGTGTGAGGTGGATGTGAGATGAGCTGGGTGTGAGGTGGATGTGAGATGCGCTGGGTGTGAGGTGGATGTGAGATGAGCTGGGTGTGAGGTGGATGTGAGATGAGCTGGGTGTGAGGTGGATGTGAGATGAGCTGGGTGTGAGGTGGATGTGAGATGAGCTGGGTGTGAGATGAGCTGGGTGTGAGGTGGATGTGAGATGAGCTGGGTGTGAGGTGGATGTGAGATGAGCTGGGTGTGAGGTGGATGTGAGATGAGCTGGGTGTGAGGTGGATGTGAGATGAGCTGGGTGTGAGGTGGATGTGAGATGCGCTGGGTGTGAGGTGGATGTGAGATGCGCTGGGTGTGAGGTGGATGTGAGATGAGCTGGGTGTGAGGTGGATGTGAGATGAGCTGGGTGTGAGGTGGATGTGAGATGAGCTGGGTGTGAGGTGGATGTGAGATGAGCTGGGTGTGAGGTGGATGTGAGATGAGCTGGGTGTGAGGTGGATGTGAGATGAGCTGGGTGTGAGGTGGATGTGAGATGAGCTGGGTGTGAGGTGGATGTGAGATGCGCTGGGTGTGAGGTGGATGTGAGATGAGCTGGGTGTGAGGTGGATGTGAGATGAGCTGGGTGTGAGGTGGATGTGAGATGAGCTGGGTGTGAGGTGGATGTGAGATGAGCTGGGTGTGAGGTGGATGTGAGATGAGCTGGGTGTGAGGTGGATGTGAGATGAGCTGGGTGTGAGGTGGATGTGAGATGAGCTGGGTGTGAGGTGGATGTGAGATGAGCTGGGTGTGAGGTGGATGTGAGATGAGCTGGGTGTGAGGTGGATGTGAGATGAGCTGGGTGTGAGGTGGATGTGAGATGAGCTGGGTGTGAGGTGGATGTGAGATGAGCTGGGTGTGAGGTGGATGTGAGATGCGCTGGGTGTGAGGTGGATGTGAGATGAGCTGGGTGTGAGGTGGATGTGAGATGAGCTGGGTGTGAGGTGGATGTGAGATGCGCTGGGTGTGAGGTGGATGTGAGATGAGCTGGGTGTGAGGTGGATGTGAGATGAGCTGGGTGTGAGGTGGATGTGAGATGAGCTGGGTGTGAGGTGGATGTGAGATGAGCTGGGTGTGAGGTGGATGTGAGATGAGCTGGGTGTGAGGTGGATGTGAGATGAGCTGGGTGTGAGGTGGATGTGAGATGAGCTGGGTGTGAGGTGGATGTGAGATGAGCTGGGTGTGAGGTGGATGTGAGATGAGCTGGGTGTGAGGTGGATGTGAGATGAGCTGGGTGTGAGGTGGATGTAGATGAGCTGGGTGTGAGGTGGATGTGAGATGCGCTGGGTGTGAGGTGGATGTGAGATGAGCTGGGTGTGAGGTGGATGTGAGATGAGCTGGGTGTGAGGTGGATGTGAGATGAGCTGGGTGTGAGGTGGATGTGAGATGAGCTGGGTGTGAGGTGGATGTGAGATGAGCTGGGTGTGAGGTGGATGTGAGATGAGCTGGGTGTGAGGTGGATGTGAGATGAGCTGGGTGTGAGGTGGATGTGAGATGAGCTGGGTGTGAGGTGGATGTGAGATGCGCTGGGTGTGAGGTGGATGTGAGATGAGCTGGGTGTGAGGTGGATGTGAGATGAGCTGGGTGTGAGGTGGATGTGAGATGAGCTGGGTGTGAGGTGGATGTGAGATGAGCTGGGTGTGAGGTGGATGTGATGATGCACTGGGTGTGAGGTGGATGTGAGATGAGCTGGGTGTGAGGTGGATGTGAGATGAGCTGGGTGTGAGGTGGATGTGAGATGAGCTGGGTGTGAGGTGGATGTGAGATGAGCTGGGTGTGAGGTGGATGTGAGATGAGCTGGGTGTGAGGTGGACGTGATGTACACTGGGTGTGAGGTGGATGTGAGATGAGCTGGGTGTGAGGTGGATGTGAGATGAGCTGGGTGTGAGGTGGATGTGAGATGAGCTGGGTGTGAGGTGGATGTGAGATGAGCTGGGTGTGAGGTGGATGTGAGATGAGCTGGGTGTGAGGTGTATGTGAGATGCGCTGGGTGTGAGGTGGATGTGAGATGCGCTGGGTGTGAGGTGGATGTGAGATGAGCTGGGTGTGAGGTGGATGTGAGATGCGCTGGGTGTGAGGTGGATGTGAGATGCGCTGGGTGTGAGGTGGATGTGAGATGAGCTGGGTGTGAGGTGGATGTGAGATGAGCTGGGTGTGAGGTGGATGTGAGATGAGCTGGGTGTGAGGTGGATGTGAGATGAGCTGGGTGTGAGGTGGACGTGATGTACACTGGGTGTGAGGTGGATGTGAGATGAGCTGGGTGTGAGGTGGATGTGAGATGAGCTGGGTGTGAGGTGGATGTGAGATGAGCTGGGTGTGAGGTGGATGTGAGATGCGCTGGGTGTGAGGTGGATGTGAGATGCGCTGGGTGTGAGGTGGATGTGAGATGAGCTGGGTGTGAGGTGGATGTGAGATGAGCTGGGTGTGAGGTGGATGTGAGATGAGCTGGGTGTGAGGTGGATGTGAGATGAGCTGGGTGTGAGGTGGATGTGAGATGAGCTGGGTGTGAGGTGGATGTGAGATGCGCTGGGTGTGAGGTGGATGTGAGATGCGCTGGGTGTGAGGTGGATGTGAGATGCGCTGGGTGTGAGGTGGATGTGAGATGAGCTGGGTGTGAGGTGGATGTGAGATGAGCTGGGTGTGAGGTGGATGTGAGATGCGCTGGGTGTGAGGTGGATGTGAGATGAGCTGGGTGTGAGGTGGATGTGAGATGAGCTGGGTGTGAGGTGGATGTGAGATGAGCTGGGTGTGAGGTGGATGTGAGATGAGCTGGGTGTGAGGTGGATGTGAGATGAGCTGGGTGTGAGGTGGATGTGAGATGCGCTGGGTGTGAGGTGGATGTGAGATGAGCTGGGTGTGAGGTGGATGTGAGATGAGCTGGGTGTGAGGTGGATGTGAGATGCGCTGGGTGTGAGGTGGATGTGAGATGAGCTGGGTGTGAGGTGGATGTGAGATGAGCTGGGTGTGAGGTGGATGTGAGATGAGCTGGGTGTGAGGTGGATGTGAGATGAGCTGGGTGTGAGGTGGATGTGAGATGAGCTGGGTGTGAGGTGGATGTGAGATGAGCTGGGTGTGAGGTGGATGTGAGATGCGCTGGGTGTGAGGTGGATGTGAGATGCGCTGGGTGTGAGGTGGATGTGAGATGCGCTGGGTGTGAGGTGGATGTGAGATGAGCTGGGTGTGAGGTGGATGTGAGATGAGCTGGGTGTGAGGTGGATGTGAGATGAGCTGGGTGTGAGGTGGATGTGAGATGAGCTGGGTGTGAGGTGGATGTGAGATGAGCTGGGTGTGAGGTGGATGTGAGATGAGCTGGGTGTGAGGTGGATGTGAGATGCGCTGGGTGTGAGGTGGATGTGAGATGCGCTGGGTGTGAGGTGGATGTGAGATGCGCTGGGTGTGAGGTGGATGTGAGATGAGCTGGGTGTGAGGTGGATGTGAGATGAGCTGGGTGTGAGGTGGATGTGAGATGAGCTGGGTGTGAGGTGGATGTGAGATGCGCTGGGTGTGAGGTGGATGTGAGATGCGCTGGGTGTGAGGTGGATGTGAGATGCGCTGGGTGTGAGGTGGATGTGAGATGAGCTGGGTGTGAGGTGGATGTGAGATGCGCTGGGTGTGAGGTGGATGTGAGATGAGCTGGGTGTGAGGTGGATGTGAGATGAGCTGGGTGTGAGGTGGATGTGAGATGAGCTGGGTGTGAGGTGGATGTGAGATGAGCTGGGTGTGAGGTGGATGTGAGATGAGCTGGGTGTGAGGTGGATGTGAGATGAGCTGGGTGTGAGGTGGATGTGAGATGCGCTGGGTGTGAGGTGGATGTGAGATGCGCTGGGTGTGAGGTGGATGTGAGATGCGCTGGGTGTGAGGTGGATGTGAGATGAGCTGGGTGTGAGGTGGATGTGAGATGAGCTGGGTGTGAGGTGGATGTGAGATGAGCTGGGTGTGAGGTGGATGTGAGATGCGCTGGGTGTGAGGTGGATGTGAGATGCGCTGGGTGTGAGGTGGATGTGAGATGCGCTGGGTGTGAGGTGGATGTGAGATGAGCTGGGTGTGAGGTGGATGTGAGATGCGCTGGGTGTGAGGTGGATGTGAGATGAGCTGGGTGTGAGGTGGATGTGAGATGAGCTGGGTGTGAGGTGGATGTGAGATGAGCTGGGTGTGAGGTGGATGTGAGATGAGCTGGGTGTGAGGTGGATGTGAGATGAGCTGGGTGTGAGGTGGATGTGAGATGCGCTGGGTGTGAGGTGGATGTGAGATGAGCTGGGTGTGAGGTGGATGTGAGATGAGCTGGGTGTGAGGTGGATGTGAGATGAGCTGGGTGTGAGGTGGATGTGAGATGAGCTGGGTGTGAGGTGGATGTGAGATGCGCTGGGTGTGAGGTGGATGTGAGATGAGCTGGGTGTGAGGTGGATGTGAGATGCGCTGGGTGTGAGGTGGATGTGAGATGAGCTGGGTGTGAGGTGGATGTGAGATGAGCTGGGTGTGAGGTGGATGTGAGATGAGCTGGGTGTGAGGTGGATGTGAGATGAGCTGGGTGTGAGGTGGATGTGAGATGAGCTGGGTGTGAGGTGGATGTGAGATGAGCTGGGTGTGAGGTGGATGTGAGATGAGCTGGGTGTGAGGTGGATGTGAGATGAGCTGGTGTGAGGTGGATGTGAGATGAGCTGGGTGTGAGGTGGATGTGAGATGAGCTGGGTGTGAGGTGGATGTGAGATGCGCTGGGTGTGAGGTGGATGTGAGATGAGCTGGGTGTGAGGTGGATGTGAGATGAGCTGGGTGTGAGGTGGATGTGAGATGAGCTGGGGTGTGAGGTGGATGTGAGATGAGCTGGGTGTGAGGTGGATGTGAGATGAGCTGGGTGTGAGGTGGATGTGAGATGAGCTGGGTGTGAGGTGGATGTGAGATGAGCTGGGTGTGAGGTGGATGTGAGATGAGCTGGGTGTGAGGTGGATGTGAGATGAGCTGGGTGTGAGGTGGATGTGAGATGAGCTGGGTGTGAGGTGTATGTGAGATGCGCTGGGTGTGAGGTGGATGTGAGATGCGCTGGGTGTGAGGTGGATGTGAGATGCGCTGGGTGTGAGGTGGATGTGAGATGAGCTGGGTGTGAGGTGGATGTGAGATGAGCTGGGTGTGAGGTGGATGTGAGATGAGCTGGGTGTGAGGTGGATGTGAGATGAGCTGGGTGTGAGGTGGACGTGATGTACACTGGGTGTGAGGTGGATGTGAGATGAGCTGGGTGTGAGGTGGATGTGAGATGAGCTGGGTGTGAGGTGGATGTGAGATGAGCTGGGTGTGAGGTGGATGTGAGATGAGCTGGGTGTGAGGTGGATGTGAGATGAGCTGGGTGTGAGGTGGATGTGAGATGCGCTGGGTGTGAGGTGGATGTGAGATGCGCTGGGTGTGAGGTGGATGTGAGATGCGCTGGGTGTGAGGTGGATGTGAGATGAGCTGGGTGTGAGGTGGATGTGAGATGAGCTGGGTGTGAGGTGGATGTGAGATGCGCTGGGTGTGAGGTGGATGTGAGATGAGCTGGGTGTGAGGTGGATGTGAGATGAGCTGGGTGTGAGGTGGATGTGAGATGAGCTGGGTGTGAGGTGGATGTGAGATGAGCTGGGTGTGAGGTGGATGTGAGATGAGCTGGGTGTGAGGTGGATGTGAGATGAGCTGGGTGTGAGGTGGATGTGAGATGAGCTGGGTGTGAGGTGGATGTGAGATGCGCTGGGTGTGAGGTGGATGTGAGATGCGCTGGGTGTGAGGTGGATGTGAGATGAGCTGGGTGTGAGGTGGATGTGAGATGAGCTGGGTGTGAGGTGGATGTGAGATGAGCTGGGTGTGAGGTGGATGTGAGATGAGCTGGGTGTGAGGTGGATGTGAGATGAGCTGGGTGTGAGGTGGATGTGAGATGAGCTGGGTGTGAGGTGGATGTGAGATGCGCTGGGTGTGAGGTGGATGTGAGATGCGCTGGGTGTGAGGTGTATGTGAGATGAGCTGGGTGTGAGGTGTATGTGAGATGAGCTGGGTGTGAGGTGGATGTGAGATGAGCTGGGTGTGAGGTGTATGTGAGATGAGCTGGGTGTGAGGTGGATGTGAGATGCGCTGGGTGTGAGGTGGATGTGAGATGAGCTGGGTGTGAGGTGGATGTGAGATGAGCTGGGTGTGAGGTGGATGTGAGATGCGCTGGGTGTGAGGTGGATGTGAGATGAGCTGGGTGTGAGGTGGATGTGAGATGAGCTGGGTGTGAGGTGGATGTGAGATGAGCTGGGTGTGAGGTGGATGTGAGATGAGCTGGGTGTGAGGTGGATGTGAGATGCGCTGGGTGTGAGGTGGATGTGAGATGCGCTGGGTGTGAGGTGGATGTGAGATGCGCTGGGTGTGAGGTGGATGTGAGATGAGCTGGGTGTGAGGTGGATGTGAGATGAGCTGGGTGTGAGGTGGATGTGAGATGCGCTGGGTGTGAGGTGGATGTGAGATGCGCTGGGTGTGAGGTGGATGTGAGATGCGCTGGGTGTGAGGTGGATGTGAGATGCGCTGGGTGTGAGGTGGATGTGAGATGAGCTGGGTGTGAGGTGGATGTGAGATGCGCTGGGTGTGAGGTGGATGTGAGATGAGCTGGGTGTGAGGTGGATGTGAGATGAGCTGGGTGTGAGGTGGATGTGAGATGAGCTGGGTGTGAGGTGGATGTGAGATGAGCTGGGTGTGAGGTGGATGTGAGATGCGCTGGGTGTGAGGTGGATGTGAGATGAGCTGGGTGTGAGGTGGATGTGAGATGAGCTGGGTGTGAGGTGGATGTGAGATGAGCTGGGTGTGAGGTGGATGTGAGATGAGCTGGGTGTGAGGTGGATGTGAGATGAGCTGGGTGTGAGGTGGATGTGAGATGCGCTGGGTGTGAGGTGGATGTGAGATGAGCTGGGTGTGAGGTGGATGTGAGATGAGCTGGGTGTGAGGTGGATGTGAGATGCGCTGGGTGTGAGGTGGATGTGAGATGCGCTGGGTGTGAGGTGGATGTGAGATGAGCTGGGTGTGAGGTGGATGTGAGATGAGCTGGGTGTGAGGTGGATGTGAGATGAGCTGGGTGTGAGGTGGATGTGAGATGAGCTGGGTGTGAGGTGGATGTGAGATGAGCTGGGTGTGAGGTGGATGTGAGATGCGCTTTGTGTGAGGTGGATGTGAGATGAGCTGGGTGTGAGGTGGATGTGAGATGCGCTGGGTGTGAGGTGGATGTGAGATGAGCTGGGTGTGAGGTGGATGTGAGATGAGCTGGGTGTGAGGTGGATGTGAGATGAGCTGGGTGTGAGGTGGATGTGAGATGAGCTGGGTGTGAGGTGGATGTGAGATGCGCTGGGTGTGAGGTGGATGTGAGATGCGCTGGGTGTGAGGTGGATGTGAGATGCGCTGGGTGTGAGGTGGATGTGAGATGAGCTGGGTGTGAGGTGGATGTGAGATGAGCTGGGTGTGAGGTGGATGTGAGATGAGCTGGGTGTGAGGTGGATGTGAGATGAGCTGGGTGTGAGGTGGATGTGAGATGCGCTGGGTGTGAGGTGGATGTGAGATGAGCTGGGTGTGAGGTGGATGTGAGATGAGCTGGGTGTGAGGTGGATGTGAGATGCGCTGGGTGTGAGGTGGATGTGAGATGAGCTGGGTGTGAGGTGGATGTGAGATGAGCTGGGTGTGAGGTGGATGTGAGATGAGCTGGGTGTGAGGTGGATGTGAGATGAGCTGGGTGTGAGGTGGATGTGAGATGAGCTGGGTTTGAGGTGGATGTGAGATGAGCTGGGTGTGAGGTGGATGTGAGATGAGCTGGGTGTGAGGTGGATGTGAGATGAGCTGGGTGTGAGGTGGATGTGAGATGAGCTGGGTGTGAGGTGGATGTGAGATGAGCTGGGTGTGAGGTGGATGTGAGATGAGCTGGGTGTGAGGTGGATGTGAGATGAGCTGGGTGTGAGGTGGATGTGAGATGAGCTGGGTGTGAGGTGGATGTGAGATGCGCTGGGTGTGAGGTGGATGTGAGATGCGCTGGGTGTGAGGTGGATGTGAGATGAGCTGGGTGTGAGGTGGATGTGAGATGAGCTGGGTGTGAGGTGGATGTGAGATGAGCTGGGTGTGAGGTGGATGTGAGATGAGCTGGGTGTGAGGTGGATGTGAGATGAGCTGGGTGTGAGGTGGATGTGAGATGAGCTGGGTGTGAGGTGGATGTGAGATGAGCTGGGTGTGAGGTGGATGTGAGATGCGCTGGGTGTGAGGTGGATGTGAGATGCGCTGGGTGTGAGGTGTATGTGAGATGAGCTGGCTGTGAGGTGGATGTGAGATGCGCTGGGTGTGAGGTGGATGTGAGATGAGCTGGCTGTGAGGTGGATGTGAGATGAGCTGGGTGTGAGGTGGATGTGAGATGAGCTGGGTGTGATGTGTATGTGAGATGAGCTGGGTGTGAGGTGGATGTGAGATGAGCTGGGTGTGAGGTGGATGTGAGATGAGCTGGGTGTGAGGTGGATGTGAGATGAGCTGGGTGTGAGGTGGATGTGAGATGAGCTGGGTGTGAGGTGGATGTGAGATGAGCTGGGTGTGAGGTGGATGTGAGATGAGCTGGGTGTGAGGTGGATGTGAGATGCGCTGGGTGTGAGGTGGATGTGAGATGAGCTGGGTGTGAGGTGGATGTGAGATGAGCTGGGTGTGAGGTGGATGTGAGATGCGCTGGGTGTGAGGTGGATGTGAGATGAGCTGGGTGTGAGGTGGATGTGAGATGCGCTGGGTGTGAAGTGGATGTGAGATGCGCTGGGTGTGAGGTGGATGTGAGATGCGCTGGGTGTGAGGTGGATGTGAGATGCGCTGGGTGTGAGGTGGATGTGAGATGAGCTGTGTGTGAGGTGGATGTGGGATGAGCTGCGTGTGAAGTGGATGTGGGATGAGCTGCGTGTGAAGTGGATGTGAGATGCGCTGGGTGTGAGGTGGATGTGAGATGAGCTGGGTGTGAGGTGGATGTGAGATGAGCTGGGTGTGAGGTGTATGTGAGATGCACTGGGTGTGAGGTGGATGTGAGATGAGCTGGGTGTGAGGTGGATGTGAGATGAGCTGGGTGTGAGGTGGATGTGAGATGAGCTGGGTGTGAGGTGGATGTGAGATGAGCTGGGTGTGAGGTGGATGTGAGATGAGCTGGGTGTGAGGTGGATGTGAGATGCGCTGGGTTTGAGGTGGATGTGAGATGCGCTGGGTGTGAGGTGGATGTGAGATGCGCTGGGTGTGAGGTGGATGTGAGATGAGCTGGGTGTGAGGTGGATGTGAGATGAGCTGGGTGTGAGGTGGATGTGAGATGAGCTGGGTGTGAGGTGGATGTGAGATGCGCTGGGTGTGAGGTGGATGTGAGATGCGCTGGGTGTGAGGTGGATGTGAGATGCGCTGGGTGTGAGGTGGATGTGAGATGAGCTGGGTGTGAGGTGGATGTGAGATGAGCTGGGTGTGAGGTGGATGTGAGATGAGCTGGGTGTGAGGTGGATGTGAGATGAGCTGGGTGTGAGGTGGATGTGAGATGCGCTGGGTGTGAGGTGGATGTGAGATGAGCTGGGTGTGAGGTGGATGTGAGATGAGCTGGGTGTGAGGTGGATGTGAGATGAGCTGGGTGTGAGGTGGATGTGAGATGAGCTGGGTGTGAGGTGGATGTGAGATGAGCTGGGTGTGAGGTGGATGTGAGATGCGCTGGGTGTGATGTGGATGTGAGATGAGCTGGGTGTGAGGTGGATGTGAGATGAGCTGGGTGTGAGGTGGATGTGAGATGAGCTGGGTGTGAGGTGGATGTGAGATGAGCTGGGTGTGAGGTGGATGTGAGATGCGCTGGGTGTGAGGTGGATGTGAGATGAGCTGGGTGTGAGGTGGATGTGAGATGCGCTGGGTGTGAGGTGGATGTGAGATGAGCTGGGTGTGAGGTGGATGTGAGATGAGCTGGGTGTGAGGTGGATGTGAGATGAGCTGGGTGTGAGGTGGATGTGAGATGAGCTGGGTGTGAGGTGGATGTGAGATGCGCTGGGTGTGAGGTGGATGTGAGATGCGCTGGGTGTGAGGTGGATGTGAGATGAGCTGGGTGTGAGGTGGATGTGAGATGAGCTGGGTGTGAGGTGGATGTGAGATGAGCTGGGTGTGAGGTGGATGTGAGATGAGCTGGGTGTGAGGTGGATGTGAGATGAGCTGGGTGTGAGGTGGATGTGAGATGAGCTGGGTGTGAGGTGGATGTGAGATGAGCTGGGTGTGAGGTGGATGTGAGATGCGCTGGGTGTGAGGTGGATGTGAGATGAGCTGGGTGTGAGGTGGATGTGAGATGAGCTGGGTGTGAGGTGGATGTGAGATGCGCTGGGTGTGAGGTGGATGTGAGATGAGCTGGGTGTGAGGTGGATGTGAGATGAGCTGGGTGTGAGGTGGATGTGAGATGAGCTGGGTGTGAGGTGGATGTGAGATGAGCTGGGTGTGAGGTGGATGTGAGATGAGCTGGGTGTGAGGTGGATGTGAGATGAGCTGGGTGTGAGGTGGATGTGAGATGAGCTGGGTGTGAGGTGGATGTGAGATGAGCTGGGTGTGAGGTGGATGTGAGATGAGCTGGGTGTGAGGTGGATGTGAGATGAGCTGGGTGTGAGGTGGATGTGAGATGAGCTGGGTGTGAGGTGGATGTGAGATGAGCTGGATGTTCTAGTGATGGGAAATCTAGATAATTTTGGAGTTTAGTTCATTATGATCTAGTTCACTCAAAAGATTAGTTTATTTAGTTAATTTAGTTCAGTTAGAACACTGGCTCTGGAACACTGCTGAGAGAAGAAAGATAGCTCTAGTATATCACACATACAGTAGATATATCTACTACTACCTCATTAGATGAGTTATATCCTGTTAAAATGATCACATATGTTTAACATGTTTAATGTCTGATCATTTTTAACATTTTAAAAAGGCAATCACTTATATAACAAACTAGTAGTGTCAATTTGACTTCTGCAAAGTTAATACAATTTTCATGAATATTTTTTACTTCCATAATATGCAAATGAGAAAGACCCAAATTCAGTATTGTAAAGTGTCACTTTTTATACTTTTAAAATACATTAATTAGAATAAAAACTTAACTTTTCCACTTTATTTCTCTTCTTGATAGTTTGATACATCTCCCTCTATATATGGTGGAGTAAACATAACTACAGTATATAGCATGCAGCACTCAGCTCTGTGTCTTATCTGACAGGGATGGTATCCTGTGACTTGTGAGCTTAATGATCTACATGATGGACTAAATGATATAAATGATGTAGATGAACTGCTGAGCCAGGAGAATGACTCATAACAATATAGTTCAGTGATCAGCTCCATAGAGTCCCACACAATGTCTGAGCACAGCAGAGCCACCTGTGGTAGTTTAGAGGTACTGACTCATGAGTATTACATGAGAGAGCTGAATAGCAGCGCCACCTGTGGTAGTTTAGAGGTACTGACTCATGAGTGCAGGACCCAGTACCAAGGCCACTTATTTTAGATCCTGATGAACTAATCTTCACCAGAGCTGATAATATATACAATGGAAGATGACTGGCAGTGAAGGAAATCTTTGTTTCCAAGTTAATGCGCAAATATAGAATAAAGCAAATGGGATCTGATTATCTACAGAACACTTGTTTCCCCGTAAGTTTTATGTGGTATAGAATAATAGCTGTTAAGACAATTTTGCAAAAATAAAATTGGTAAAGAAAACAGGTAAAACTAACACAAAATCATAACGAATATCAGGAAGGACTCAAAATTCATGCTCACTGATAGGCAATATATAAATACTATGTTCATCTGTAATAAATAGGCCCAACCTTTCCAAACACCATTCACTGACTTGTGCTCGTGGAAGAAGTAAAGTCAGATATAGATCACTATGCCAATCACACATGTAACCAAATGGAAAAGAAAAGTCTTAGAGTGCAGAGTGACATCTAGTGGACATTGTGAGTATGACAGGAATCTATGATGTCAGAAAATTCACATATTTCAGATCAGACAATCATCAGTGATATGTAGATTGGAACCAATATCAGATTGTGGGAGGGGCTAAGGCATAGAGTAACTTCCTGGGGCTGGTTTACATATAGGTGCAGAATTTGCAGCGGAGCAGCTCAGATAAATATAATTACTCCAGGCTCCTGCACACTACATATACATACTATAAATGTCATGCAAATTATTCATTTTTATTTTTACTCAGTATTGAAACGTGTTTAGATTTTCCTGTTTTTCTAGAAAAACAGAAAATAGTGTAGTTATTTTGCACGATTATTATTTCTGCAGAAATAGTGGCGCTATATAAATAATGATGATTATAATTACTATTATTTTTTTTAAAATAACTTTTATTTATTTTCAAGGAGGTATAAAAGTCATCAAAGAAGATAAAAAATAGTAACAATATAAACAAATCCGTGTTTAAATTACCGTAGTAACGGTAATAATGCGTGGCCCGCGTCGTTCTTTAGAATAACGCAAGGAATTGAATCCGACCCTTAATATTGTAACATTTCCCCAAAATGTTATTATTTCCATATATGTAACACATTTCATTCAAAAGAGGTGAAAAGAGCAACAAGCAGCGTTAGAGCGATTACACAGAGTTTAGCTCTTTGAGCATCTGTTCTACAGTCGTCAGACCTGATTCATCAACACACGCATTCTGAGCAGAACCTGCGCTCAGTATTATGCGCACCTATCCAGGGTTTAAGTGCCACCAAACTCATCAAGCCACGGATCTTAAGAGCTGTGTCCTGTTGAATTTGGCTGCTTTTCGCTACTACATAAGACATAGGTAAGTACGTACCTGTCAGCGTCTGCAGAGCCGGCGGATTGGACACCATGACATCCGCTTGACCTGCTTGCTCTGTATGGTGCAAGAAAATAATTAAAATATAATAATAATAATAATAAAAATAAATGCATGGGGTCCCCCCCTTCCTGGTGCTATTAACCCTTGTGCTGCCAGCTTCTTGGTACGGCCTGGGTGAGGGGGTTAGGAACCGCCCTCCGGTTTAGTCCGTGAACACCGGCTGGTGCTCCCCGTAGTGGTTAGTGAGCAGTTCCGTTAGTGCACCACACCTAGTTAGTCATAGTTGTTTGACGTAGTTGCGTTGCCGACCATTAGAGCGTTGTTAGGGTCGGGTCGCTGTTGTAGTCAGTTTAGTTTTGTGGGTGCCATCTTAGTCTCACTGAGAGTGCAGAGGGAGGCTGTGTGTTCCTTGTCATCCGCAGGTGTCGGGAAGGTGCAGGAGAACCGGATCGGAAGTGGGAGTGTCCCAGTGAGTATCACGCTCGATTCCCCTTTCGGTTAGGCCCTCACCGGCAGGTGTGCGAGGTACTTGAGGCGGAACTAGTCCTGGTCTCAAGTGCCTGTAGTCCCCCGTGCCTTGGCAAGAGCAAAGTGAGGAGGCGGCAAGTGAGCTTGGACTGAGAGTGTTCTTGTTCATTGCCGTATTCTCGGACAGCCCTTACCTGGTAGGCACGGCCGTAACCTTTGTCTCTTTCTTAGAGGGACGTGGTTGGAGGTGACAAGGGTTGCGGCTGCGGATCTGCTGGGATCAAATTGCAGCTGGGATATCGGAGGCGGACTGGAGGTGACCATCGTTTACAAGGTAAGTTCTTTTGTGTTGCGTCTGTCCTGTTTCCCCGCAGGGGCGCTACACAAGTACTTGCTATTGCAGGTTTTCTTGCATAGTTGGACTTTGCAGAGATGTTCTCTTTGCAGAGATGTCTCGTGGGGAGGGGTAGTTTGAACGCCAGGTGAGTTTGATGCACATTGTTTGCCCTCATGTGCTCTTTGCAGTTTTTGTTGTGAACTTTCCTTTAGTTTTTCCTGTATTTGTTCTTGAGGCTTCTGCATTCTTTTTGTTTGAAACTGTTGCATTCGCTGTTCTATTTGTTTGCTGCTAGTTTGACTTTCCAAACCTTTGTCTTGTTTAGTAACTGCACTTACTTTCTGTGTCACATTCACTTTTTCTTTTTCCACAATCACAGCTCTGCTAACATTCACCACATTACCTGGCTGAGAAATAACTTGAGGTTTTGAAAGCACAGTTGTTTGGGCCTGGGAGTTATCTCCCAGAAAAGGCCCAGGGGCCTGGGGCTTGCCTGTAGAGTCTCCCTGCCCAGCTTGGCCCAGCTTGGCCCAGCCCTGGGCTTGCACCAGACATCAGACAAGCACAACCACACTTACTATCAGGAGTTAAAAGGAGGGGCAACAATAAAGGCAGTTTTTTCATGTAGCACACAAATATCAACTTTAAATTTCAGTGTACAAATAAGCTATCAAGTATTTGTGTGTTACATGAAAAAACAGTCAGTATTTAACTTATGTGCAACACAGAAAACTAGTTTGCACCCCTTGTATTGTAACGTGGTTTTGTCCAGGAGACTGAAAAAAGGATCCTCTTAATTTAAGATCCTTAATGAATCAGGCCCTTAGTTAGCATTTCCTGCTATCAACAAAACAGACTCCCTCCACCCATATGCCTACTAGGAGATTTCCTCTAGCATAGTTACAAAACGCAGAACAATACATTTCCTATAGTAAAATACCCACAATATCAAAAATAAGTACATTTGCAATTATATAAATAAGCGCCCTGCGCTATTTACTTTAAATAAATTTATACCATAAGTTATTTATAAGTGATCCAGCCGCAAATACAATTTCTATAAATGGTACGGCATTTTTGCTTTCGGTTTTAAATCAGACATCTAGTTTAAACTAGTTTTAGTCTTCTTAACAATAACTATTCAACCCTTTCAGGTTTCCAGATCACTACATACAGGTGTCTGAGCATTGTAGTGGAAGGGATAATCCTTCTTACAGTAAATACCTTGGACCCTGCCCTACATAACATAGATTGTATCTTCTATTCTGTGCTATCTATCTTTTATAGGTGCTAGTTGGCAATTCATTTTGTTAGTGAACCCCCCATTCTTCTAAGGTAATACCTGTAATTCAGCATTATTTTTTTGACACGCTTTGCATGCAGACATGATTATATGTAGTCAACCTACTAAAGACACCAGGGGGTAAATGTATCATGCTCTGATTTTTTCAACTCGCCGGAAATCCGCGACTTTGCATTGACAATTTAAAGTGGCGGTGTCTTGTAAAGGCAAACTTGCCTTTACAAGCCATTGCCGCTTTAAATTTTCAATGCAAAGTCGCCGATTTCCGGCGAGTTGAAAAAATCAGAGCATGATACATTTACCCCAAGATGTTATTCTTACATTTGTACAGATTTTTCGATGCTGTGAAACTCCGATCCTGCAAACTGCAAGAATAAAGATATTAACTTCTTGAAGATATTTCTCCCAAATCCTATTTTTCCACAACAGCATGAAATACATGTTAGTTTCCATATAGAGTACAAAAGCAGTCAGACCATCAGTGCAACTTGTAACAATAACTTGGTGTCTTCTCTTATAAGAGCTAAACTTTATAAACCCTCATTGTGCTGTAATATGCACAAGATCTGCGTCTCTCGTCCACACTCATTACATCCTCCTATTCCCGATTACAGCACTTTTTCCGGGCTGCACCCAATCTATGGAATTCTCTCCCTCGCACAATAAGACTCTCCTCTAGTCTACAAGCTTTCAAGCGTTCTCTGAAAACCCACCTCTTCAGACAAGCTTATAATATTCCTTAACCACCCTCTTAACCTCACTACATTACCCTATTACCACATGTTATACAACTACTCCTTGACCAACATTGTTGTGTGACAGGATCATTTAGCTTATGAGTCACTTTTACCTTTGCAGTCTGGATGGGCCGACTGCAAATGTAGACTTAACCTCATGTGTCAAACTCCCATTGTCCAATAGATTGTAAGCTTGCGAGCAGGGCCTTCTCACCTCTTTGTCTGTTTTACCCAGTTTGTTTATTAGTTTACTATATTTGTCCCCTATTGTAAAGCGCTACGGAATATGTTGGCGCTATATAAATAAATGATGATGATGATGATGATGATGAATACACTTATATCACACTATTCCATTGTTCATTATCTTTATTAATACTAAATCCACTATAGTTCATTACCCATAATGCTTTTCTACTGAATGATCAGCAGCTGGGTTCTTGGGCTAAGTATTTCAGAGTAGCTGAAGTATCTTCTTCAATTTCACTGGCTGTCTTTACAGGAAAATAAAGCATTGAACTCAGCTAACAAGTGTCCTATTGCCACTGCTCACTCTGTGCCTGATTCATTAAGGAAAGGAAAGCAAGAACCTTGAGTAACTTTGCACCTTGGCAAAACCATGTTGCATTGGAGGGGGCGGTAAATGTAAAATGTGATGGCAGATTTATCGTTGGGATAAGGCATGTCCTAGATCAACTTTACATTTCAGTGTACAAATAAGCTATCAAGTTTTTGTGTGCTACATGAAAAAAAAAACAGACAGACAGTAGATATCTTATGTGCAAAATAATAAACTCATTTTCACCCCTTGTATTGTAACATGGTTTTGTCCAGGAGAAAATGTACTTATTTTTGCCTCACTTTCCCTAATGAATCAGGACCATAAGAGAGAGCAGGTTTTCCAGATATCAATGATGCTATCCCCGAAATTCAGCACTCTCCTGGACATTTAGGTGGAGTAGTCAAGCATGCTATGGAGGTTGAAAGGATCTTAGTAAATTAGGACTCATCTTCTCTGTAAATCTACATTATGGTTGAAGAAAGACAATTGTGTAATAAGCACTTTCTCCTACATTATAGCAGGACCTTCTAGTTCTGGAAAATGCTCCATCATTATTAAAGTTCTTCACCATTTATCACTGTCATTTCAATGTCTTTTCTAAGAGAAACAAATACTAATCTGTATTTCCCCAAAGTGCCCATAGCTTGAAGATATAGGGCCTGATTTATTAAGGAAAGTGAAGTAAAAAAATGAGTAAGTATCTCCTGGACAAAACCATGTTACAATGCAAGGGGTGTAAACTAGTTTTCTATTTTGCACATAAGTTAAATACTGACTGTTTTTCATGTAGCCACAAATACTTGATAGCTTATTTGTACACTGTAATTTAAAGTTGATATTTGTGGCTACATGAAAAACAGACATTATTTAACGTATGTGCAAAATAGAGAACTAGTTTGCACCCCTTGCATTGTAACATGGTTTTGTCCAGGAGATACTTACTCAATTTTTTTACTTGAGTTTCCTTAATGAATCAGGCCCATAATAAGAGACTCAAACCCAGTTTCACCAATATTGACTAAAACATAGTGGACTAATGTTACAGCGTCCAGACGATTCATACTACAGATTTTATAACTGTCAAGCTGTGGCTTTAACATGAGAAATGGGGAAATTTTTATTGAAATCTCTTTTCTGCAATCACTGTACAAGTTTTGATTTAGACCAAGTACTGTGTCATCTACCTCTAGCATGACAATACCTGTAGAGATGACAGACACCTAAAGCTGCTTCACGGGGTATAGGTGTTCACCTGCAGCAGTCCCCCTTCTTGATGAATGCGATATGCTAGTGAATGCTCGGTTGCCATCAGTACTTACTCACAGTAATATGGGCTTATTTTCTCTGGGTATTGGGGGGTTAATAGGTGGACAGAACATGGTTGGAGGCAATAGAAAAAACAGAGCAGATATCTGGTAGAATGGTATCTCTAAGCGGTGAGAGCAAAGTCCAATAAGCAAGATCCAATTCCTAGTCTGGGTCACAACAGAGAGCCACACACTAAGTACAGGTATAGAACACGCTGTCACCAGCACATGGGTACAGGAAAGAAAACCTAATAAAGCCTGGAGAGCCAATGAAGGGAGGTCTAGAAGATTCGCCCTCTGATCACATGACCCACCTAAAGAATGTGCCTCTTAACCTATGAATCTGCGGCACCTGTGAATAGCCTATGGCCTGTTGTTAAGAGACCATGGGGTAAATGTATCAAGCTGAGAGTTTTACGGCGGGTTTGAAAAGTGGAGATGTTGCCTATAGCAACCAATCAGATTCTAGCTGTCATTTTGAAGAATGTACTAAATAAATGATAGCTAGAATCTGATTGGTTTTTCAAACCCGCCAGAAAACTCTCAGCTTGATACATTTACCCCCAGAAGAGGAACATAAACATCCGCTTCAGCGGCATTGGCTGCAGTCACTTAGCACCTAGACTGTAAGCTGACTGATAGACACTGCTGATCTTTTCTACACAACGGCCACTAATGCTGCGCCGCACGCTGCTGATCATAACATCCACATGGTAGATGGTGAGACCTTTCACAGCCACTTAGAACTAGACGTGGTCACTCAGCGGAGGCAGTTTAACATATTATTAAACTTCAGGTAAATTGCCCCCTACACACGGCTATAATCAGACTATTAAATATTGAGTTAACGTGCTGATCAACAGACTACACCTATTTTATGTAATCAAATCACACAATGTAATATCTTTACTCTCCAGTTCCTGGAACATTGAACCATCTGGAGATAGATGGTATGACCCATGGTATAATACAATGCACAGAAGTTGTGGCTCTAGCAGTTTATGGCTATCAGGAGTGTGACTTTTTGTATGAGCGGTTTCATAATAGAGAATGTTCATGAAACCAGAAAAACTTTAACTGTGGAGATTAGAAAAAGCTGTTTAGCGCCAGGATGGATAAAAGCTTCCATCTTACACTATAACTATTTCTATGTCTAAGCTGGTATCTCTTCCATATATAAATATATGTGTAAATAGTAGTGGAAGGGGTTAACCTTCTTACAGTAAACATCTTTGACCTTTCAAAACATATCTTACATTGTATATTCTGTTCTGTGCTGGGAGTAGTTTAATCCATCTGTTTCTCTAAGCAACAAGCTCGTTATTCTGTGTTGCCGGAAACTTTGATTTCATGTATGGCAAAACCTGTAACTCTGCATTCCCTTACTGGAAAGTACACATTATGCATACGGGTATGAGTATATAACAAATATACAAGAGAATATGAAAGTGCTCAGTATGGGGTACTCAGGAGTCTACTACACCTTAATATATATACCTGAGTTCAGATTTGAGACAAGTGCAGCATCTCCATATACTAGTTAGATCATATGAACAAAGTTCTCTGTTCCCTACAGACATTTAGGGGCTGATTCAATTCTGCGCAATGTGCTCTGGAAAATCCATGATGTAGGTTACCATAGTATACAGTTGCAGTCGGGTTTGCTATTCTAGCCACCGCATAGGAGATGCAGGACCTCCTGGGGATTAGAGCAGGCCAGGAGTTCAGAGAGCTCCATCAGTGGCAGGCCAGGGACTGCTGCCCTGGGATCTGACTGCCTTCTCCCTGGAGCCAAATTCAGCCAGATGGGAGAGCCAGACCCTGGTGCAGGGTCCTTGGAAGTATTTCTAGGCAGGATAGTTAAAGATAAATCTCCTGCCCTAGACTGACAGGCACCAGGGATGGAGAGAATGCAGAGCTCCTCTCTCCCTGGCAGCTTGTGGACTGGGGGGAGTACACTCCCTCCTGTCACTGGCTACAATCTGAAAAGCGTGAAACCCCTCCAGGCTGATTCATATGCAAGCTGCGTGAATCAGCGTGGACTGGTTAAAGGGTTAGGAGGCCGGATTACCTCCTGCCAGGTTATGTCTTTTATACTGTTGACCACGTAAAGTTGTATACCATCTGTACTTCTGAATGATCACTAGTACTTCCAAATAGTGTGTGAAGGTCCTTATAAGGGCTCTTGAGCAATAAGCATCACTATTTTAAGATTCTACCTGACACCTATTGTGTGTTGTATCCCGTGACCAACAGGTAAGAGCTTATACGCTAATCTGTTCAATGGTTGTTCTGCGTTGAACCCAGCGTCTGTGTCAACACTCTTCCCACTACTCAGCAGTCCTGATCCATAGTAAGCGGTCCGGAGGCACCAAAAAGCCCACAGAAAAGAGGCGCTGCAGCAGCTATACCAGCTATACTCAGTTCCAGGTACTGGTGAAGGAGTGCGGTGGTGGCAGCCCTATCCTCCTACAACTATTGCAGAGTTGGCATTCACAGTAGGCGAATGTCTGATAGCAAGTGACACCAGAAAGAGTGGTCAGTAACATTCTGTTACTGACGGTGAGAAAGCAACCCAGATAAACTGTGTAGGGTCCACCCCAGACCAGGTGGTAAAGTACGGCCATTCGGTCACAGTTTGTAACTGGTGGCAAGTGGTGAGATAATCCCTGGTTATTTTTTGGAGACCAGCTCGTGAGGTCCAAGTTACTCAAGTGAAGGATAAATGCAGCACAGGGGAGCACACAGGATGGCTAAATACAGCGCAATGTCTAAGGCAGACCTTGAGATCCTGTGTCAACAAGGCCCAACGAAATTCCATACTTAGCGACAAGGAGCTAAATTAAAAGGGCGCTGATGGCCTGGAATGAGCAGCACTGGTCAGCAGATGAAGAAGCTGGTTGCAACAGTGACCAAGAGGAGCCCCAAAATCCAAACCTAAAGGTATCTGCAGTAAACTCCCAGAACCTAGGACCTGTTCCCAGTGGCAGCCCTCTACACCAGAGTAAACCAGTGGCGCAAGTTCAACATCCTGATGAGGGAAACATTTCTGTACTAATGCGGAAGCTGGAGTTAATGGGAGACTGTCACAAACCTCACTCTGCGCACTCGTCACTTGGAAGCTCACTGTAAGGGAACACAGAAGATTCCAGTCCAAATCTCACACACGCCTCTTCCTCTAAGGTTACAGATCTAACTGGTCCCTTTCCTAACACAGACACCCGCTTCCACACCTCTCCACCAACTGCCACCTGCTACGTATAAGGCCTGTAGAATGCCTATGACTTTTAAGCACTCTCTGTGCTCTGGTAGCTAAACAGTTAACCCTTCACACACTGTTATCTAAAGGGTTAACCCAGCCAAGCAATCTCTCTCTTCTAAACAGACAGTGAGTTTGTTTAAACCAATAAGGACAGCACTTATTAAATTTTAGATTTAATATATAAAAAAGTACAATGCTTACAGGTTATAAAAACAGTTAAGATGACATGACATACATAGCAAAACATGTAAAATAAAAGATAAAATTCAGAATATGAACTTACATATGAGTTGTATAATGTGCGCCAAGGGAAATTGGCTTGGAAGATGAACAGCTTGTCAATGAAAATTGATTTCCCAAAAGACGAACAATTTGTCCCTTCAAAACACAAGTTTTTAAGCCCACTCAAATGTGACGGCATTCAGGGGGCTGTGTTGATGCTAATGCGGCGGTGGAAATGTCCTCTGGGTGTCAACTATGGTCTGCTCAAAAATATTCCAAAAGTTTTAACCTTTGGTAAGTTTTCTCAGATATATCCCAGAGACATAACTCCCCCTTCAATAAACCGGTCATAAGCTCCAGCAGGTTTAAATACCAAATATGATGGGATTACAGCAATATCAGACCTCATTCTGAAATACATGTGACTATGGCTGCTCCCTGTATAGATGGTATCTATGCTTTAAATCCCTTATGTGGTTTTTGCCCATCAGTGTGGAGTGGCACACTGATTTCCCAAAATAGGAAATATGAAGGTATTTTCATTTAACGTATTATTTCTTTATTTTGTATTGGCCTAAGCTGTTCCTCTATCACCTAGCTCTCCTTCATTTACATATCACACCAAGGGGGTACTTTGTTATCTACAATGCCTTATTAGACCGTCTCCTCTGAAAAGGAAGCACATGGCTGTGATCTGCATATCTTAATTAGTTTCCTGATACAAGGTCTGCTGAACCTAATTACCTCCCACTGGGCTAACTGACCAAATGTTTTAAAGAATAAACAACAACTTTTATCTGAGGGAAAATCATGTTTATTTCTGTTTATCAATGTAAAATTTTATTTGGGGCCCTGAATTTAATTTACTATTTAGGACCTCATCCTGAATCAGGTTACAAAAGGTAACTGCAGATCAATATATGGTCTTAGAGAGTAAATTGGAGCCCAAAATGTTTAGAAAAATAACATTCTAATTAAGCCTTTCATTAGACTTTCCAGATCTTAATTAACATAGTGCAGTGCACAGTATACCATTACACCACACAGGTAATTATTATGTATATGTTTTATTTTTTTTGATTCTGAGACAGTTTCAGGAGAGGACATGACCACATGGAATGCTGGGAGTGTCGTTATAAACCTGAGTACAGCCGCTTATTACCTAGTGCGAGATATGTAGTGAGCACAGTGCAACGCCCGGACTCAACAGCCAGGTATGTATATATTACATACAGTGATAGTCCTGTACTCTGTGTATATCTATCTATATATCTATATACACACTGACACACAGCCAGGTATGTATATACATATTACACACAGTGATAGTCCTGTACTCTGTGTATATCTATCTATATATCTATATACACACTGACACAACAGCCAGGTATGTATATACATATTACACACAGTGATAGTCCTGTACTCTGTGTATATCTATCTATATATCTATATACACACTGACACACAGCCAGGTATGTATATACATATTACACACAGTGATAGTCCTGTACTCTGTGTATATCTATCTATATATCTATATACACACTGACACACAGCCAGGTATGTATATACATATTACATACAGTGATAGTCCTGTACTCTGTGTATATCTATCTATATATCTATATACACACTGACACACAGCCAGGTATGTATATACATATTACACATAGTGATAGTCCTGTACTCTGTGTATATCTATCTATATATCTATATACACACTGACACACAGCCAGGTATGTATATATTACATACAGTGATACTCCTGTACTCTGTGTATATCTATCTATATATCTATATACACACTGACACACAGCCAGGTATGTATATACATATTACACACAGTGATAGTCCTGTACTCTGTGTATATCTATCTATATATCTATATACACACTGAAACAACAGCCAGGTATGTATATATTACATACAGTGATAGTCCTGTACTCTGTGTATATCTATCTATATATCTATATACACACTGACACAACAGCTGAGTATGTATATACATATTACACACAGTGATAGTCCTGTACTCTGTGTATATCTATCTATATATCTATATACACACTGACACACAGCCAGGTATGTATATACATATTACACACAGTGATAGTTCTGTACTGTGTGTATATCTATCTATATATCTATATACACACGAACACACAGCCAGGTATGTATATACATATTACACACAGTGATAGTCCTGTACTCTGTGTATATCTATCTATATATCTATATACACACTGACACACAGCCAGGTATGTATATACATATTACACACAGTGATAGTCCTGTACTCTGTGTATATCTATCTATATACACACTGACACACAGCCAGGTATGTATATACATATTACATACAGTGATAGTCCTGTACTCTGTGTATATCTATCTATATATCTATATACACACTGACACACAGCCAGGTATGTATATACATATTACACATAGTGATAGTCCTGTACTCTGTGTATATCTATCTATATATCTATATACACACTGACACACAGCCAGGTATGTATATATTACATACAGTGATACTCCTGTACTCTGTGTATATCTATCTATATATCTATATACACACTGACACACAGCCAGGTATGTATATACATATTACACACAGTGATAGTCCTTTACTCTGTGTATATCTATCTATATATCTATATACACACTGACACACAGCCAGGTATGTATATACATATTACACACTGTGATAGTCCTGTACTCTGTGTATATCTATCTATATATCTATATACACACTGAAACAACAGCCAGGTATGTATATATTACATACAGTGATAGTCCTGTACTCTGTGTATATCTATCTATATATCTATATACACACTGACACAACAGCTGAGTATGTATATACATATTACACACAGTGATAGTCCTGTACTCTGTGTATATCTATCTATATATCTATATACACACTGACACACAGCCAGGTATGTATATACATATTACACACAGTTATAGTTCTGTACTGTGTGTATATCTATCTATATATCTATATACACACGGACACACAGCCAGGTATGTATATACATATTACACACAGTGATAGTCCTGTACTCTGTGTATATCTATCTATATATCTATATACACACTGACACACAGCCAGGTATGTATATACATATTACACACAGTGATAGTCCTGTACTCTGTGTATATCTATCTATATATCTATATACACACTGACACACAGCCAGGTATGTATGTACATATTACACACAGTGATAGTCCTGTACTCTGTGTATATCTATATATATATCTATATACACACTGACACACAGCCAGGTATGTATATACATATTACACACAGTGATAGTCCTGTACTCTGTGTATATCTATCTATATACACACGGATACACAGCCAGGTATGTATATACATATTACACACAGTGATAGTCCTGTACTCTGTGTATATCTATCTATATATCTATATACACACTGACACACAGCCAGGTATGTATATACATATTACACACAGTGATAGTCTTGTACTCTGTGTATATCTATCTATATATCTATATACACACTGACACACAGCCAGGTATGTATATACATATTACACACAGTGATAGTCCTGTACTCTGTGTATATCTATCTATATATCTATATACACACTGACACACAGCCAGGTATGTATATACATATTACACACAGTGATAGTCCTGTACTCTGTGTATATCTATCTATATATCTACAGGGGCACACACAGGGGGGGGGTTTCTGGTTCTCCAGAAACCCCTCCCCTCCGCGAAGAATAGTGCCTACATAGTGGTACTGTACAGCAGCCGCGACGCTGTCAAAGAAGCGTACAGTACAGTGCCGCCAAAATGGAGCTGCTGCGCATGCGCGGCTGCATGTGCAGCAGCTCTCTCTCTCTATTTTTTGGGGGGGGGGGAAACCCTCCTCTTAAAAATCCTGCGTGCGGCCCTGATCTATATACACACTGACCCAACAGCCAGGTATGTATAAACATATAAACATATTACACCCAGTGATAGTCCTGTACTCTGTGTATATCTATCTCTCATATTATATATATAATGGTCCAGGAAACCCCAGCACAGTTAACCCCTTGTCTTCTGATTATCCTTATCCATTATGATAGCCATTGTGCAGTGAAAAGAAATAGTGGGTGAATTGTAAAGGGATTGTGGCTAGTATAATTAATGGAAATGGATAAGAACTTGGGATATCAGATAGTAGCAAGGATGAGTTTTATAATTCCACACTCACCAACTCACCATGATATCTGATAATTCCTCAATTTGCCTTTACCTCTATTGGACACTAATAGGTCCTGCTGGATTTAAGGGCATCACAGGTGTCTTACTTATACTAGGGTGTATAAGATTATAAATCTTATCCACCCTCCACCCTAGAATTGATCGATACTCCAAGGCTACAAATATGGCAGTATTGTACATATTTAGATGCAAAATCATCATCATCATCATTTATTTATGTAGCGCCAGCGAATTCCGTGGTGCTTTACAATTGGGAACAAGCACAACAATACTGGGTAATACAGACAGAGAGGTAAGAGGGCCCTGCTCGCAAGCTTACAGTCTATGGGAGAATGGGACATTGATACACAAGGGTAAGTACTACATCATATTGGTCCAACTAGAATGCAAAGGTAAAAAGAATTTAGTGGGCTATATGATCAGTCACACAGTAATGTTGGTCAGAGGGTTGTTGTCTTGTGTTAGCTGTGTAGAGTGTGGTAATAGGGTAACCAAGTGAGGTAAAGAGGGTGGTTGAGGAATATTATAAGCTTGCCTGAAGAGGTAGGTTTTCAGAGAAGCTTGAAGCTTGAAGGTTTGTTGACCAGAGGTAAATCTTATTGTGTGAAAAAGTCCTGTAACCTGGAATGCGAAGATGTGATGAGAATGGAAGAGAGATGCAGATCTTGTGCAGAACTGAGGTGTTGAGGTGAGACTAGTGAGGAGATATGTGTTGGGGCAATTTTGTCGATGGCCTTGTATGTTAGTGGAAGAATTTTATATTGGATTTGTTGAAAAATAGGCAACCACCGTAGAGACTAACAGAGTTGCTCAGCAGAGGAAGAACGATTTGCAAGGAAAATCAATCTAGCTGCTGTGTGCAAAATAGATTGTAGGGGTAAGAGTCTGATTTTGAGAAGACCAGTAAGGAGGGAATTGCAATAGTCGATGCAGAAGATGATGAGTGTATGAATTAAGGTTTTTGCAGTGTCTTGTGCAAGATATGTACGTTCTGGAAATCTTTATTTTAGATGTATGCAGCATGATATAAATATAGAGGTGATGTGAGGAACAAAGGATAGTTCTGAGTCAAGGATTACACCTAGACAGCTTGCAGGGTGAGATTTCTGGTCATGTTGTCAACAGAAATAGAAATGTCAGGCAGGAAGCTTCTGTTGGTGGGTGGGAATATTATTAACTCTGTTTTTGAAATAGAGTTTGAGATGACAAGAGGACATCCAAGATGAAACAGCAGAAAGACAGTCAGTAGCGTGTGATAACACAGATTTGTGTATCATTTGCATAGAGATGATACTGAAATCCAATGGAGCTTATCAGTTTTCCAAGAGAAGTCAGTGTAGATGGAAAATAGCAGAAGACCTAGGATTGAGCCTTGTGGTTCTCTGTATGATAAAGGAAGCAGAGCAGGGTTGGATCCAGAGAAATTAACACTGAAAGAGCGATTAGATAGGTAGGAAGAAAAGGAGGATAGGACAGTGCCTTCAAGACCTAGGGATTGTAGCGGTTATATGAGGAGAAAGTGGTCAATAGTGTCAAATGGAGTAGAGAGATCCAGGAGAATTATAAGAGAGTAATGACCTTTAGTTTTAGCTGTGATCAAATCATTGACAACCTTGGTCAGCGCAGTCTCTGTGGAGTCTTGAGAGCAAAAGCCTGACTGAAGAGAATCCAAAAGGTTGTTTGCTATAAGAAAGTGTGTGAGGCGAGTGTAGGTAATGTGACAAGAGCCCGCTACTGCAGAAGCACACGCAAACAACTTCTTCCTTTTTATGTAACTTTATTGTCAGGATGATAAATGTTTTGACACCATATACTTTCACAGCAATTATGGAGACCCTAAACGCTTGCTATACATAGACCAGCTCTCTCTCAAGACCAGCCAGCTACCCCAACGTTGGTCTCACTGAACAGATAACACAATCAAGCTTTTATACATGATGCTCCTTCCCTCCCTTAGCTTGATGGGCAGGTGACACACCCACCTTCTCTTTAAAAGAAAACACCCATCACTGGCTCTGTTTGCACAAACAGACACACCCTGTCTGTTTGTTGAGAGGAAATCATGTAAGTTAACAAACTTTAAACTACACATATGTTTTTACCTGGTTTAATCTCAACCTTGGTGCATAACTGTGCCAATGTTTTATTCTGTTTGTATACTTTCTCTGCCTCTTGTCAGATAAATGCCTCCCTTTGTTACAGTAATTCTCTCGAGAAATTTGAAGGGGTATGGAGGCTGAGAGATGTGGCAGTAATTTGAGAGAATGTTTGGGTCAGAACTTAGTTTTTTCAGAATAGGATTAATCACTGCGTGTTCGAATAGTGCTGGAAAGACAGTAGTAGAGCGAGAGAGAGAGATTAATGATTTTAGTTAAAAATGGACTGAGCACAGGAGACAGGGACCTACCAATTTGTGAGGGAATGGGATCAAGAGGACAGGAGGCAGAGTAGGAAGATAAGAAGAGAGTAGAAACTTCCTCTTCATTTGTGGGATCAAATGAAGAGAGGGTGTCAGTGGGTGCTGCAAAGGAATTGAGCTGATTGCTTGTCGAGGGAGATGATGCCATCTCAAGTCGGATCTTATAAATCTTGTCTTTGAAATAGGAAGCAAGATCCTGTGCACTGATGGTAATCAGGGGGGGGGGGGTTTGGGGTGAGAGGGTTTTGAAGAGAATTAAATGTTAAAAAGACGTTTGGGGTTAGAAGCCTGAGCATAGATGAGAGATTGGAAGTATGTTTTTTTGCAGTGTCCGGACCATTTCGATTGGAGTGGTAGATATGTGATGAAGTCATTAGAGGTACAAGATTTACGCCAGTGCCGTTCTGCTTAACGAGAAAGTTTTTGTAGATTTCGTGTTACTTTAGTGTGCCACAGTTGACAATGAAGTCTACGCGGAGAATGAAGAGTCGATGGACCCACTTGTTCAAGGGCACTTGCTAGGGTTTGGTGAAAATAAGGAACTGCCATATCAGAGGAGGAGTAAGTAGAAATTGGGGGAGAGAAGGTGTTGAAGAAAGGCAAAAACTGTTGGAAATCAATAGAGTTAATATTCCTGCGGGTTTGAGGAGGCTTGGAAGAGTTTGACAGCAGAGAGGTTAAAGAACTGGAGGTGCTCGAGTAGCTAATAAGGTGATGATCCGAGAGGGGGAAAGTAGCGTTAAGGAAATCAGAAAATGAGCATAGTCTAGAGATAACAAGATCAAGACAGTGGCCATCCTGAAGAGTAACGGATTCAATCCACTGGGAGAGATCAAGTGAAGGAGGTTAGAGAGAGCAGTTTTGAAACCACATTGAAACGTGGATTAGCAATAGGGATGTTGAAATTACCCATGATGATGGTGGGGATATCAGTAGATAAGAAGTGAGGGAGCCATGCAGAGAAATGTTCAAGAAATTGTTGGTGTGGTCCAGGGGGCGATAAATCACAGCGATAAACATAGAGAATGGGTTAAAAATCCTAACAGTATGTACTTCAAAAGATGTGAACGTGAGTGATGGGACATTTGGTAGAACTGTGAACCTGCACTGTGGGGAGAGAAGTAGTCCAACCCCACCTCCCTGTCTGCCTCCAGGTCTGGGGGTGTGGGTGAAATGGAGGCCACCATGTGAAAGGGCTGCATTTGAGGCAGGGTCTGATTCATAATGTTACCATATAAGTAATTTGAGTCCGCAACAGTAGCCATGTTTCTGTTATTGCCAGATGGTTGTGGGTGTTTGAGAGGAACAGATTGTCACTCACCGGACCGTGAGTGCCTCTGCGCTGGTGCGTGGCTCCCTAGCCTTCCTGCCGGCACCTATCCTGAACCGCGGCCGTCCGCCATCCTGATGGTCTGCGCATGCGCAGCTCCCAAGAACTCTTGTGACTGTTGCTTTTAATCCAAATTGGTTGATCAGGCAACTCCCTATTTAAGGCACCTGTGTGCATTACCTCATTGCCTGATCTTGAGTCTCATTCCCTGTGAGTCTCTGAAGGTGTTCCCTGTGTTCTACTAGTGTCTTTAGTTTCCTGCTGATTCCTGATCTACTCATCACTGGTTTCCATACCCGCTACTATCTCCTGTGTACTACTAGTGTCTTCAGTTCCTGTGGATTCCCTGTGCTACTCATCGCTGGTTTCCATACCTGCTACAGTCTCCTGTTTCCTGCCTGTGTCCTCAGCGGACTCTGATTACCGGATCTACTCACCTGTGGTTCCTACACTCGTCTCTGCCGGCCAGCGTTTCTGCAGTTCCTGCATCTCCCTGTGGACAGACTGTTCTACTGAATAGCGGTATGCCTATCTGTTATTGACTTTCTCCGTTTACTCTGCATATCCGCTAGGACAAGTTTCCATGCTCAGCAGCGGTATCCATACCTGCTATAGACTGTTATTGTTACGCTGCATACCTGTTTGGAATTAACCCTACTACTCACTCGTTATATGCATAACTGTGATTGACTATCCATTATTAGCCTGCATATCTGTGCCGAGCAAGTCTCTACCAAGCAGCGCCACACATACCGTTATATAGACTTTGTTGGATACGCTGCATACCTATTGGGATCAAGTTCCTCTGTGCTCTCAGTGTCTGCATCCTATTATCTTTATATGCTTCCACTCATCAACACTTGTACACATCCTCACCTATTAAGCAGTGGTACAACTTGCTATACGCAGACCACTGACTTCCCCGCTACCTACCTGCACCTGGACAAGTCTTCTCACCATAAGCAGTGGTACAACTTGCTATACGCAGACCACTGACTTCCCCGCTACCTACCTGCACCTGGACAAGTCTCTTCACCATAAGCAGTGGTACAACTTGCTGTACGCAGACCACTGACTTCCCTGCTACCTCCCTGCATCTACTCACGTCCATCCTGATCTCCGTGTTCAAATCTGCCTTTCCATTATATCAGCTAGTCGCTGATTCATTGACCAAAGATTGCTGCAAGTCACTGACTTTCCTATTATTTATTGGCATTCTCTCTCCATCTGCTGTGATATCTGTTCCGCTAGTCACCTCGCTACCAGAGGACCGTTGTGTGAACTTCACTACCCTGGTAAGCCCAGTCATCTGGTGAATTCCTGGGCAAGACTCCTAGTGCCCGTGACTGTAAGATCAGGCCATGACAGACCCAGGATCGGAACCAACAGCTATAGAGATGCTGCAGTATCTGGTCACCCGAATCGAACAACAAGATGTTCGCCAACAACAGTTGTTGCAATTTTGTCAGGCTTTAGCCTCCCAAGGAACCCCTGTGCAAAATGTAGCAGCAACCGTTGAGCTTCCAGTATCTCCATCTCCTTCCCCAGTGCCATCCCAGGTGTCCATCGCTTCCACGCTACACCTGCCTACTCCTTCTAAATATGATGGAGATCCCAAAACCTGTAGGGGCTTTCTTAATCAATGTACCGTTCATTTTGAACTTCCATCTCATAACTTCTCTACTCATCGTTCCAAAGTGGCCTACCTCATCTCTTTGTTTTCCGGACAGGCCCTCGCATGGGCCTCCCCTCTGTGGGAAAGAAATGACCCTTTATTGCAAGATAGTGCCTTGTTTATTTCTACGTTTCTAAGTATTTTTGACGAACCTAGTCGTGTTATCTCTGCAGCTTCCAGTATCCTCCGACTACGCCAAGGATCTCGGACTGTGGCTCAGTATGTCATTCAATTTCGGATACTTGCCTCTGAACTTCAGTGGAACACTGAGGCACTGATCGCCGCCTTCTGGCAGGGGCTTTCCGATAAAATTAAAGACGCACTGACCTCTCAAGAGTTACCCTCCTCCTTGGATGATTTGATTTCCCTTTGCCATCGTGTAGACATGAGATTTCGTGAGAGAGATTCCGAGAGAATAACTTCCTGCAAAGCGCCTCTTCGCTCAGTATCTCAAGTTCGTCATTCTCCACCTCCAGTAGAACCTATGGAGCTAGGTCGCTCTAAACTAACATCTGAGGAGAGAGAACGAAGAGTGAAAAATAGACTCTGTATCTATTGCGCTGACTCTACTCACATGCTGAACTCATGTCCTAGGAAGTCGGGAAATGCCAGGCCCTAACCAGTTCTGGAGAGGTAAGGTTAGGGTCCCTGGAGTCCTCTCCATGTTCTACGAATGTGAAAGTTTGTGCTTTCGATGTCACCGTTTCCTTTGCTACCAAATCCTTTGTCTCTCAAGCACTTATAGATTCTGGAGCTGCTGGAAATTTTATCTCTAGTTCCCTAGTGAATCAATGGTCTCTACCAGTGATTTCCTTAAAGGTTCCCATTGCCGTTACTGCTATTGATGGATCACGTATAATTAATGGTCTCATTACTCAAAGTACGTCTCCACTGTTTCTTCAAATTGGAGCCTTACACCAAGAAAAAATTTCTTTATTGATCCTCCCTGTTACTACCAGTCCCATCGTACTAGGCCTTCCATGGCTTCAACTTCATTCCCCTCAGATTGACTGGAACACTCCTCAAGTCACTTCCTGGGGTCCCGAATGTCGTCATCGTTGTCTCTCTCAAGTTGTTCCACTCAAAATACAGCAGTTGTCCATTTCACCATGTCCACCGGGCCTCCCTCCTCAGTATGCTTCCTTTGCGGATGTGTTCGATAAGGTTCAGTCAGAACGCCTTCCACGTCATCGGGCATGGGATTGTCTGATTGACTTACAACCTGGCAAGAGTCCTCCTAGGGGCCGTGTGTATCTACTTTCATTACCTGAGACTCAAGCAACATCTGAGTACATTAAGGAGAACCTCCAGCGAGGATTTATCCCACCTTCTACCTCTCCCGCTGGAGCGGGGTTCTTTTTCGTAAAGAAGAAAGATGGATCATTACGTCCCTGTATAGATTTTCGTGGACTCAATGCCATTACCATCAAAAATCGGTACCCTATTTCGTTAATTACTGAACTTTTCGATCGCATTAAGGGAGCCCGGATCTTTACCAAGTTGGATCTTCGAGGTGCCTATAATTTAATCCGGATCAAGTCCGGAGACGAATGGAAGACAGCTTTTAACACCAGGGATGGCCATTATGAATATCTAGTTATGCCCTTCGGGTTGTGTAACGCCCCCGCTGTCTTCCATGGTTTCGTGAATGAGATCTTCCGGGACCTGCTGTATGTCTGTGTCGTCGTCTATCTGGACGACATATTAATTTTTTCCCAGGATCTGCCCACTCATCATCAACAGGTGGCAGAGGTCCTTTCCAGACTCCGAAGAAATTCTTTATTTTGCAAACTAGAGAAATGTTCATTCGAGTTATCCCAGATTCCATTCCTGGGATACATTGTGTCCGGAGTCGGTCTTAAGATGGATCCAGAAAAGGTGAACGCTGTATTACGTTGGCCCCAGCCAACTACTCTCCGAGCAATCCAACGCTTTTTAGGATTTGCGAATTATTACAGACGCTTCATTCAAGGGTTTTCGTCCATTGCCTCTCCTATAGTGGCCCTGACCCGCAAGGGGGCTAACACTAAACTGTGGTCCTCCGAGGCCCTTCAAGCTTTTCAGTCTCTCAAAGAGTCCTTCTCTTCTGCTCCTGTTCTTCGACAGCCTGATGTGACGCTTCCCTTCTTCCTAGAGGTAGACGCCTCTAATGTTGGCTTAGGGGCCATCTTATCCTAAAGATCGGAGCAACAAAAATTCCATCCTTGTGCCTTTTATTCCCAAGGTCTTCTACCCGCGGAGAGGAATTATACCATCGGGGACAAGGAGTTGTTGGCCATAAAAGCAGCATTAGAGGAATGGAGATATCTACTGGAGGGAGCTCATCATCCCGTAACTATTTTTACGGATCACAAAAACCTGTCATATCTACAGTCAGCTCAATGTTTAAATTCCCGTCAAGCAAGATGGTCTCTTTTCTTTTCCCGTTTTGAACTTATTATAACCTTCAAACCAGCTGCCAAAAATAAAAAAGCAGACGCCCTGTCTCGGGCATTCGTGACGTCCTCAGACGTTGAGGATGGTCCTAACCATTCTATTTTAGATCCCAAGTGTGTGTCTCTGGCCACTTCGTCTACCAAGGTGCTACCATTTGGGAGAACCCTCGTGCCTCCATCTCTTAGGAGGAAAATATTGTCTTGGTTCCATTCTTCACGTTTTTCTGGACATTCGGGTGACCGCTAGACCTTAGAAATCCTTTCACAAAGCTACTGGTGGCCCTCTATGAGGAAAGACGTCAAAGACTTTGTGGCTGCTTGTGAGCTGTGTTCCCAGTTTAAAACTCCCCGCAGAACACCAGCGGGATTACTACAACCACTACCCATTCCTTCCAAACCTTGGACCCATATTAGTATGGACTTTGTCACCGATCTTCCGCCAAGTAAAAAGTGTAATACCATATGGGAAGTGGTGGATCGATTTTCGAAAATGGCACATTTCATTCCTTTGACCGGTTTACCTTCTTCATCTACTCTGGCTGATCATTTTATCAAAGAGATTTTCCGAATTCATGGATGTCCTTCTGAGATTGTTTCGGATAGGGGAGTGCAATTCGTTTCCAGATTCTGGCGAGCCCTTTGTAAGACCTTGGGTATTCGGTTATCACTCTCATCTTTCTACCATCCTCAATCAAAAGGACAGACCGAGAGAGTCAATCAAGATCTTGAAACTTTCATTAGGATGTTCTCCTCAGCCAACCAAGACAACTGGGTAGATTTACTCCCATGGGCTGAATTCGCTCATAACAACATGTATCACGAGTCATCTTCAAGAAGTCCATTCTTTGTGGTTTACGGTCACCATCCGTCTTTCCCGGAATTTCCTGCCCTCCCTCCCACCCAAGTTCCTGCTGTGGAGACTGTTTGTCAGACCTTCAAAGATATCTGGTCTCAGGTCAAAACCTGTTTAAAAAAGACATCTGCCAGATACAAGTCCTTTGCGGATAAAAAGAGGCGGGCTATTCCACCACTAAAGATTGGAGATCATGTATGGCTTTCTACTAAAAATATTCGCTTGAAGGTTCCATCTATGAAGTTTGCTCCTCGTTTCATTGGTCCATATAGGATCATTCAAGTGATAAATCCAGTCTGTTTCAAACTTCTACTACCCAAGAACCTTCGTATCTCCAACGCCTTCCATGTGTCATTACTCAAGCCTCTTATCATCAACCGTTTCTCTGTTCCTCCTTCAGCACCTCGGCCAGTTCAAGTTCATCAAGAGGAGTAGTTTGAGATCACTCATATATTAGACTCAAAAATTTTGCGAGGAGTTCTTCGTTTCCTTGTGCACTGGAAGGGCTTTGGTCCAGAGGAGCGTTCCTGGATCCGGGCTGATGATCTTAACGCCCCAGCTCTCCTGAAAAAATTCTATTCCCAGAATCCGGGCAAACCTGGCTCCTTGTGTTCTGTGCCCACCTTTACAAGGGGGGGTACTGTCACTCACCGGACCGTGAGTGCCTCTGCGCTGGTGCGTGGCTCCAGAGCCTTCCTGCCGGCACCTATCCTGAACCGCAGCTGTCCGCCATCCTGATGGTCTGCGCATGCGCAGCTCCCAAGAACTCTTGTGACTGTTGCTTTTAATTTAAATTGGTTGATCAGGCAACTCCCTATTTAAGGCACCTGTGTGCATTACCTCATTGCCTGATCTTGAGTCTCATTCCCTGTGAGTCTCTGAAGGTGTCACCTGTGTTCTACTAGTGTCTTCAGTTTCCTGCTGATTCCTGATCTATTCATCGCTGGTTTCCATACCTGCTACAGTCTCCTGTGTACTACTAGTGTCTTCAGTTCCTGTGGATTCCCAGTGCTACTCATCGCTGGTTTCCATACCTGCTACAGTCTCCTGTTTCCTGCCTGTGTCCTCAGCTGGACTCTGATTACCGATCTACTCACCTGTGTTTCCTACACTCGTCTCTGCCGGCCAGCGTCTCTGCAGTTCCTGCATCTCCCTGTGGACAGACTGTTCTACTGAATAGCGGTATGCCTATCTGTTATTGACTTTCTCCGTTTACTCTGCATATCCGCTAGGACAAGTTTCCACGCTCAGCAGCGGTATCCATACCTGCTATAGACTGTTATTGTTACGCTGCATACCTGTTTGCAATTAACCATACTACTAAGTCGTTATATGCATAACTGTGATTGACTATCCATTATTGGCCTGCATATCTGTGCTGAGCAAGTCTCTACCAAGCAGCGCCACACATACCGTTATATAGAATTTGTTGGATACGCTGCATACCTATTGGGATCAAGTTCCTCTGTGTTCTCAGTGTCTGCATCCTATTATCTTTGTATGCTTCCACTCATCAACACTTGTACACATCCTCACCTATTAAGCAGTGGTACAACTTGCTATACGCAGACCACTGACTTCCCCGCTACCTACCTGCACCTGGACAAGTCTTCTCACCATAAGCAGTGGTACAACTTGCTATACGCAGACCACTGACTTCCCCGCTACCTACCTGCACCTGGACAAGTCTCTTCACCATAAGCAGTGGTACAACTTGCTATACGCAGACCACTGACTTCCCCGCTACCTACCTGCACCTGGACAAGTCTTCTCACCATAAGCAGTGGTACAACTTGCTATACGCAGACCACTGACTTCCCCGCTACGTACCTGCACCTGGACAAGTCTTCTCACCATAAGCAGTGGTACAACTTGCTATACGCAGACCACTGACTTCCCTGCTACCTCCCTGCATCTACTCACGTCCATCCTGATCTCCGTGTTCAAATCTGCCTTTCCATTATATCAGCTAGATGCTGATTCACTGACCAAAGATTGCTGCAAGTCACTGACTTTCCTATTATTTATTGGCATTCTCTCTCCATCTGCTGTGATATCTGTTCCGCTAGTCACCCCGCTACCAGAGGACCGTTGTGTGAACTTCACTACCCTGGTAAGCCCAGTCATCTGGTGAATTCCTGGGCAAGACTCCTAGTGCCCGTGACACAGATCGTGTATGAAGGTAAGTTTGCTCCAAAGAGAGTGTACATTCCAAAGGGCACATTTAAAGGACTTTGGGGGAGACGGGAAACAGCTTTGCTGGATTTTGATACTGTTCAGATATATGTGTGTGGGAGAAGTGAGGGGGACCTGGATTAGGTGATATATCACCAGTTAATACAAGCAGAGAGGAAGAAAGATAGGAAAGATGATTGTAAGATGAGTGTCCTTTTAGGTTCTGGCGACTGGATGAGGCTGTTACAACTATTGAATTTAAATAGGACAACAGTTCATGAGTATTAACTAGAGGTGAGTGAAGTAATGAAAGGGCAATGTGGACAGAGGTGAATGTTGCAGGAAGGGTGAAGAAGGATATAGTCATAAAGATAATGCCATGAAAGGAGATCAAGAAAAATAATTTGGCAAACACTGGTATTTGTGACAGGATGGACCATCTATGCCACCCTGTCTGTTGTTGCTGGGAACCGGCTGGGCTTACTTTGCCACCGTCCCCTTACTTTATCCTAAATCTGCCCCTCCTGTCACAATAGGAGGAGTCTGCTGCAACCACTAGGCTCCTACATCGGCACCTAGAACAGCTTCCTTCTGGGTAACTGTCGCTGCTAGGGTACCGCGTTGCTGGTATACCAGACCTCTTTCCTTCAGATCAGGGTTGCTGTGGATGGTTCCCCCTGCTCGATCACACTGGCCAGAGCTGAAAGTAGCGAGCAAAACATTGGTACTGGAATGCTGGTCCACCTGAGAACAACTGGAGAACAGATTAGTTGTGTGTCTTATCTGCAGGTCACAGGAATTCACAGCAGGGTAAATTGTTGTCAAAGTAGGTTCTTGAAACAAAAGATGGTCTATTAGCTCAAGTATTCCTAACAAGGATAGTTCACACTAGTTGGAGGTACTAGTGACAGTGACTAGTGACATCCAGAAAGGTACAAATGGTATGATACATTACATGCTCAAACAGCTCACTTTTTTTTACAGTTCTAACATAACTCCTGGCAGGGGGTAACATAGCCCCCTGATCCTTTCCAGCCCCAACACGTCTGAGTTATTTTTAGTATCAGGATACAATATGTTTTTCCAACCATGGATGTACATGCAATGCAAAGTTAACAATATTTACACTACTCTGTTATATGCTAAAACTTGTGGCTTGCATTATCTGAGATGCAGCCACACCAGACAGGAAGGCAGCAGTCACCTGTTATGTATACAGGCTAAACAGACGTGTTGGCCTCAGGGCTAATTAGCAAGAGTTTACCATAAACACATCCCCTCCACTCTATTGCTAACTTGGGAATTCCCAAAGAAAAGTTACAACCCCAAGACATTTCCATACAAACACATCCCAATGTAACATGATAAGTGCATTTGCAATTATATACATTGGTGCCTGCACCAATAATTGAAATACATTTCTAAAATAAATTATTTCTATATGATCCAGCCACAAATAAGTTATTTATAAGTGATCCAGCCACAGTACGTAAGAGCAAAGTAGCAAAAATTGAGGGAATTAAAAGAATGACCTAGTTGCAATGTACTGTGCAATCAGAGAAGTAGCAGAGTAAGGCTGCAGCAGATGTAGATTTCTGGATGTCTTCAAAATACTGATCAACCCTATCCTAATATATCAACTTTAAAGTATTTAACTTTATTTTAACTTATGTGCAAAACAGAATACTAATTTGCACCCCTTGCATTGTAACATGGTTTTGTCCAGGAGACTGAAATAAGAAGTTTCTTAAGTTAAGATCCTTAATGAATCAGGCCCTAGAATCTGATTGGTTGCTATAGGCAACATCTCCACTTTTGGGTAAATATACCCCCCAGTATGCTTACAAAAGCAGGAAGGTGAGAGGGTATTTTTGAAACACAAGGAGAATGTATATAATCAGTTGGGAGTTTGAAATCATCCAAGATGATGGTGGGGATGACAGAGGATAAGAGCTTAAGTAGCCAAGAAGAGAAATATATAAAGAATTGTTGGTATGGTCCAGGGGGCGATAGATCTCAGCTTCACACATAAAGAATGCTCTGAAAATCCGGATAGTATGTACTTCAAAAGATGGGATTGTGAGTGATAGAACAGTTGGTAGAAATCTGAATATGCGGGTGGGAAAAGAAGATGTTGAATCCCACGTCATTGTCTGATTACAGGCTTGGAGGTTTGGGTGAAATTGGGACCACAGTATGAAAGGGTCGCAAGAGTCAGTACCCGATTGTGTGAGCCATGTTTCTGTTACTGCCAGAAGGTTGAGGCTGTTTTAAGAGGAACAGGTCTTGGATGGAGGTTAGTTTGCTACAGACAGAGCGTGCGTTCAATAGTGCACATTTAAAAATATCTTAAAAGTTATGGGAGAAAAATTACATGCTTGAGGTTTGCTGGATTTCTATAGTTTGTTGAATCAGAATTAGTTATATGAGAGATATGCTGTGCACCTGATTTGGTGACATATCATTTGGACCTGGATTTTATGATCTAACATCAGCTACTAGAATGAGAGGAGAAAACAGTAGAAAAGATGATTGGAAGGTCTTGTACTGAGGTTAAGGATATTATAGTTAGGGAAAGTTCATACATTTCAATAAGAGAGGAGTGAAATACCGAGGGGACAATATGAATAAAGGGTATGATGCAGGCGGGTAAAGTGTGTTATAGTTCTAAAGAGAATGTCATGGATGTATAGTTTGAAAAACAATTTGTTAAATGTGTATTGAATATACGTTTGATGGTAAGTGGAAGGCAAACAAACCTTGAATATGGAATACATTAGCACGTTACATTGTCCAAGAGAGTGAGCTGAGAAGTTTCTGGATCTGGAAGATGAAGATGGTTCCTGGTTGTCCTCCGTCATTGTTCACTGATTGTCTAAAGGAATATAAGTTCTGAGATTTAGGGTTGATAAGAATGTGACTTGTTCATACTCATAGTATTTTCATCATTGATCAATAGCTTAACACAGAAATAGCAATTACTGGCAATTAAAATTACATACATTGAATAATGCAATGATTGCTGTCCGTTAAGAATCGGATATAGGAACGTCAACATTGGTTGTAGTTATTATGTAACTGTCATTCATTTGTAAGGAACCACAGTGTTTTCCCACGCTGGACAGAGGGGAAAAAAAGGCAAACAAGGGCATACATAGTAGACAAAATAAATGCAGATATAAAAAAATAAAGGGTAGGGACGGCCCTGCACATGAGACCTTACATTCTAAGTGGACGAGGGCACAGCTGACACAAAAGCATGGAGTGTGGCTCAGAGTTGGTATTGGTATGGTTGTGTTAGTGTGGGTAATATTGGTGGGAGTCCATGTATAAAGATGTGAATGCTGTGGTAGAGCCTAAACGAATATGATTGGGAAGTCTTGCAGCTAGAAGTGAGAATTGATTAGCAAAGATGAGGCAAGGAGCAGGCCAGAGGACAAGAGGGAAAGTATTTGTGGCGAGATCTGCTCCCCCAACCAAGAGGTATCTTTTCTGCAGGCTACTGGAACAGGAAACATATCCACAGCAACAGAAGACAATGCAGATTAAAACAAAATAAACATAGAGAGAGAAGAACATAGCTAGGAATACAAGAGGCACAAACAAAACTCTTCGAGATATGTGTGCAAATGTTAGGAGCTTAGGAAATATTATCCCAGAACTAATTGCTTTAATGACAAGGGATGATCTGGATATTGTGGGCATTATGGAGTCATGGTGCAATGAAAATAATGACTGGGATATACTTTATTTAGGAAGTACAGAGTGGGGAGAAGTGGAGGAGGGGGAGCAATGTGTGTGAAAAAAGCATTAATACTACTTTAATACAAAGTATTGAAGAAAAAACTGAGGTCCTGTGGGTGACCATAGAAACGGGGGACAAGGCTATTCTTCGTACTGGGGTGATCTATATACCACCAGGTCAGGAAGAGGAACTGGACAGGAACTTATTGCAGGACATCAATAAAGTGGCTTTAAAAGTAGAGTTAATAATAATGAGAGACTTTAATCTACCTGATGTGCACTGGGAGGAGTCTTATGTTATGAAAGCACAAGGAAATAGAAGGCAGTGTGGTTTGCAAAAGAAGTAGCAAATATTGTGAAAGAAAAACAGATGGCATTTAGGACATATTAGCAGACTCAGAATAATGAAGACAAAGAGGTAAATCCTGTTAGACAGAAGGACACTAAGAAGGTAATCAGATGTGCAAAGGCACAAGCTGAAGAGAATATGGCCCAGTCAGTAGGTAAAGGGGGCAAAACTTTTTTGTTAGGTATAGAAGTGAAAGGAGAAAAACAAAAGGAGGAATAATAAGACTAAAGACAGAGAGTGAGAGTCTTGTTGAGGAAGACAAGGTAATAACAGATCATCTTAACAATTATTTTTGTTCAGTGTTTACTCCAGAAAGAGCGTGGAAGGGGCCACAGTTAAGGTGCAAGTATATTTATAAAACTGAGGTAGATACAAGTACATTACAGAGGAGAAGGTCCTAACAGAGCTCTCATAACTGAAAGTGGCTAAATTAATGGTGCCAGATGGGATATATCCAAGGATACTAAAAGAGCTGAAAGGAGTGCTGGTAACACCATTAACAGAATTATTCAATCAGTCACTAGCTACAGGAGTAATTAAGAAATATGGTGAAAGCATATGATATTTATTGAACAGGTATGAACCAGAGAATGCAGGAAATGGTAACAACAAGGAATATAGCTGGTGCATGTTCACTGGCTGAGTGGAGAGAAATCAGATACAGCACAGCCAGGAACAGCAACACAAACAAAAATGACCAGCAAAGGTGTGAGGATACCGGGTTTAACGTAACCTTCTGCACCGCACGGCTGGCCTACCCGGTACCTATCCATGGTTCAAAATCACCCAGGCAAATATCCGAAATAAAACAAATACGTTTATTTAACAAAATGGTAGCACAAAACAGCAATAAACATATTTAAATAATAACTTGAAACACTACAGTCTTGCACAGACAGCATACAGGGTATAATGAAAACACCTCACCAGTATCCTTGTCACTTTTAGGGACTGCTGTCTATCCATCCAAGCTTCTCCCCCTCTCTCCTTTAAAGCTATCAGCAAAGCTAGCAGCCCTAAGTCACTGTCACTCCGCTTTCGGTGGACACACAGCTCCCCAAGACCTGGAGCGGCAGATCAGGGCAAAGGCAGTACTCCAGGGACCGATTGTCCCTCTCCTGTCAGGGGCAGAGATCTATATCTCAATGCCAGCCTGACCTCAGCTATCACTTGGTAGTGAATGCCAACTTGCTTTTCTCTTGAGCTGGTTTTTAAAGGCAAAAATTATCTCTTTAGGAGTTTAAGGACCTGCTTGATTGGTCCTTTTCTGTGTTTACCTTTTCACAGATAAACATACAGACAAAGGGATAGCAGATGAGTCACTCCTGATCTAATTAGGGACAGGTATTGCTCTGTGACTATACAGTAAAGTTTGTTTAAACAGGAGAGATCACAATCCAGACACATTTACATTTGAATACACAATGCCGTCCTCTGTAATTAAACATAGAGCTCTACCTGTGGACCTTTTTCCTATGTTAGCACACATAGACCCACAGATAAACAAAGACAAGAGACACCCTGGTGTGATGTACATTCATACAGGACTGGTGGACAATAATCCTTTTTCATAGGCTGGAACAATGGACTACTCTGCAAGATAACAATACATGCTGGCAGACATTCTAACTACTTTCAAAATAGAATATATACACAAGCTTAAATATGACTGACAAATATGGGGGAACCAGAGGGCTAGAAAAATTATGTTTTTATAGTCCGCAGTTTGTGAGAAACGAGGTGCAGACAGGTTGAGGTGATATTAATGTATAATAAATTAATGCGCTCAAATTGCCTAGAACAACCTATAATATAAATGGAAACTATTTATAGAATTAGATATTTAACATGAAATAGTGCAGATTGGTAAAAACAGTGAATTTAATTAGTATAAATAAACAGTTCCAGAGAAAAAGGAGGAATGAATATTCCCAACGATAATGGGATTAGGTGCATGAATACATACATGAAATGAAATAGAAATAACAATAGGAATAAAATAAATTAAAGGAAATAAAAATACAATAAAATTAAAATAAAGTAAAAAAATCCGGAAAATACAAAAATGCAGTCCAAATAGAAGCACTCATGAAAGTCCTGGTGGAAAAATAACTAAAAAAAGTGACCTAATAACGCAAAAAGCAATAATCCCAAATGGGGATACAAAAACTGTCCAGATACCTGATGTGTGCTGCGGTTTTCCGGCGAATATCACTATGGTAGACAGGATGAAAACGGGAAGGCTAGCGGTGGAGCTCACGGGAACAGATATTGACTGTGTCCCTAGCGATGCTGCAGTGTGATGATGGAGAGCCTGGCGTGCGTTCCACAGTGGAACGCATGGACCGGATATCCTGTGACGTCACGAATGTGGGCGTGTCCCAACGCGTTTCATCTGCAGGAGCAGATTTCTTCAGGGGATGTGGTATCACCAACGCGTTTCATCTGCAGGAGCAGATTTCTTCAGGGGATGTGGTACCTCGTTTCCCCACACCATGTATTTCCAAAAATAAAAGAATCGAACACTTTAATATGTAAAATTAAAGTTTCTAAGGTTCACTCAAATTCCAGGAAATCCTGAACATTAATCTTACCATTACAGTAAAAGCTTCAATGCAGACATTCCTTACAGAAAACACATGGGGCTTGATTCATTAAGAATTAAAATGTGAGGATAGATTTATAGCTGGGTTAGGGCATGTCCTAGAACAACTTTAAAGTTCAGTGTGAAAATAAAGCTATCAAGTATTTGTGTGTAGCCAGAATTTAACTTATGTGCAAACTAATAAACTAATTTTCACCCCTTGCATTGTAACATGGTTTGTTCTGGAGAAAACTTACTCCTTTCTTTGCCTTACTGTCCTTAATGAATCAGGCCCATGGTATGTTATCACATGCTGTGGTTATGTGATATGATTCTGTGGTGCCATGGAGTGACATTACTGCCATTCACTAAATGCACTCTATACAACTGAAGGTCTGAGCAGCTATATAGTCCAAACTATAGTCCCCACTTTCATATTATACAACATAACTTACAGCCCACTTAGAATAGATTGTATGATATGGCCATATAATGCTTTACATATACCTGTTAAATATTCCAGAGAATTATTTTTTATGTCAGTGTGCACCTGATAAATGTCACTTTACATTATAGGTGTTTAGTTTCTTCAACTGCCCATGGATCCGAAATTTGATTAGCCAAGAAATTTAGAATTGGATAAGTCACATGGAAGAGTGGACACAATGACTATAGAAATGCCGGCTCTAGGACGCCCGTTCTCCCTTGGGATGCTGTATGATTGTCGTAGTGATGAACTCATCCCAAGTAAATACATATTTTTACTTTATAACTACTATACTTATACTAATCAGGAGGACACCTGCTTTTCTTCTCAAGTGAATGAGTTGAGTACAAATATTTCTCAATATATATAGTACAAATATTGTTACATTCAATAAAGTAATTTAAATGGTTGCTTGTTACATGTTTATATTGATCACTTTCAAAGAAGTGGTCTTATATTGTACCAAGTTAAAATGCTACAAAATTATATAAATATTCACCTTAATTTGCGATATCGGATTTATGTTATTTCCTTCATTTATTTATCATCTCATTTTATCTCTCAAGGATAGAGACTGTTGCAACATAGATAATTTTATGTATTTTGTTATTATTCAGGCATCACTTTTTGGAACCGGGAGGTACTAGGAAAGAATGTGGGATCAACACCTCAAGACAATACAACTTTTGATTTTATAGCCTCAGACACTGTCTCTGATAAATCATCGGCACTGAATATAAAAGCCTCCTTAAAAGTCAGTGTCCTCTGTGATCTTGTAGAAGTTGGTGGTTCTGCTAGTTACCTAAAAGACACCAAGACATCTAACAACCAAACCAGAGTTACTCTGAAGTACTCAAGAACCACAAGGTTTGACCAGCTGAGTATGGACCATCTAGGAGCCCAGAACACGACTTACCATGATGTGGTTGACAAAGGGACGGCCACTCATGTGGTCATTGGGATTTTATATGGTGCTCAGGCTTTCTTTATATTTGATCGGGAGGTGTCTACATCAGAAAAAAACAGGGAGATACAAGGAAATCTCCAGGACATGATTAAAAAAATTCCCCTAGTTTCAATTGAAGGATTTGGAGAGCTGAACATGAATGATGAAGATAAGGAAGATGTTAGAAAATTTAGCTGTAAATTTCATGGAGACTTTGCTCTGGAGAGAAATCCGTTCACTTATGAAGATGCCATAAAAATTTATACTGATCTCCCAAATCTACTAGGAGAGAATGGGGAGAAGGCCGTACCTGTGAAAGTCTGGCTGTATCCACTGAGGACACTGGACAGTAAAGCTGCCCATTTGGTTCGAGAAATTAGTGCAATTCTTGTATTCAAGACTGAAAAGGTGATACAGCAAATGGTAGACGTTACCATACAGTGTAATGATCTGATGAAACATCCGGCTGCAGAGACCTTTCCAGACATCAAGAGTAACATCATCCAGTTCAGAGAGCAGTGTGAGCAATTTACACTTACATTTCAGAAGCAACTTGCACAAACCTTACCCTCTATTCGTGGGGGGGGATTAGAGGAAGCTGCACTTGGAGACATTTTACTTAAAATAAAACAATCTCCATTTGAAAATCTCCATATTACAAAGTTTTTGAGCAGAAGCCAACAGGAGATGAATACTGTGAGTTCCTATCTGAAAGTGCTGCCCAATATAAAGATATTACCATCTGAGAGTGAAATAAATGGACTAATATTTGACCCTATGATTGAATATGTCGTGTGTTATAATTTTACATCATTAAATGAAGAGGATACATATGTATCTGATATGTGCGATTGGCTCCAAACTCCTAAACAAACTGTCTATGAGAGTAAAAAAATCTCACCATGGTTCAATGACAAAGATGTCTCTAAAAGGGCCAGGAAATGTGTGAGAGCGTTTCAAGAATTTGCTGAAGTCAATGTAACCAGTGAAGAGACTCGATTCATTATCTCATCTGTCCCAGACCAACGTAATCCTGGAGTTTCTATCTATCTGTATGAAGATGGGGATTTGGTGAGTACAACATTTGAGCCTCCAACTAAACCTAATCCCCCAGTTATCAGCAGTAGGACACATGATAGTATGGATCTCATCCTCAATCCTGCAGACTATGGGAAAGAGTTCATAGAAGGATACAGCATACAGTATAGATCTGCTGAGGAGGAGACCTGGACCACTTGTATAACAAAGGATAACAATGAGAAGATCACAATTACAGGATTAAAACCTAATACAAAGTATCAGTTCAGATACTCTGCAGTGTGTAAACCAGGACTCAGTGCAGCCAGTGATGTTACAAAGGATCAGAGAACCCTTCCCACTAGTCCACCTGAAGTCATACAAGTTATTACTGAACCATACTTCCTTCTATTAAATATCAAGGAACCAACTATAATTGGAAATGGAACCACAATACAGGAGTATAAAGTTGAATACAAGGTGGAGGCTGAAGACCAGGCAGTGGGGTGGATGGAAAATAGATCAGGAAAGAAAATAGAAACTTGTATTATTGAGCAGCTAAATCCAATGACATCCTACATAATACGTGTGTCGGCCATATGTGGTGACTCTGGGATCAGTGCTCCAAGTGATGAGATTATAGTTAAGACAAAACGGAAATCCTCTAATCTAAAACACCAACTCATCCAACAAAATAGTGTTCTAATAAAGGAAATTGAAATAGGAAAACCTTCTGTATATCAGCTAAATACTGATCTTTATAAATTTGGATACCGTAAGTACAACTTTGGAAAAGAAAACCATCAGATACCTAATAAAGTGATTCTATTAGTAGGAGCTACAGGAACAGGAAAAACAACACTGATCAATGTAATGGCCAACTACATCCTGGGTGTGGAATGGAAAGATGACTTTAGGTACAAACTTGTACATGAAGTTACAGATACATCTCAAGCTCACAGTCAAACCTCTGAGGTTACAGCCTACAAGATGAATCATGACAGTGCGTACAAAATCCCCTATTCCATCACCTTGATAGATACACCAGGATATGGAGGCACGGAAGGAACAGAACAGGACAAGAAGATCACAGAGGACATTTATGCATTTTTTACAGCTGACAGCGGCATTGATCAGATCGATGCTGTGTGCTTTGTAGTTCAGGCTTCTTTGGCTCGGCTGACACACACCCAGAAATATATATTTAATTCTGTTTTTTCTATCTTTGGAAAAGATATCAAAGACAACATATTTATTCTTATCAACTTCTCAGATGGGGAGAGACCTCCAGTACTAGAAGCTATTAAAGATGCTGACATCCCCTGTACTCTGGACAGTAATGGTGACCCCATTCACTTCAAGTTCAACAATTCAGCTCTATTTGCCAACAATAAGGCGAGTAACATGAGTATTAATGAAACATGCTGGAATATGGGGGTAGAGAGTATGAAAACATTTTTCAGTGATCTGAGTAAAATGGAACCCAAAAGTCTGACGCTGACCAAGGAAGTCCTCAGGGAACGGAAACTGCTTCAGATAACTCTGCAGTCCTTACAGACACAGATAAAGGCTGGACTAATGAAACTGGATGAAATAAGGAAAACAGAGGAAGCTCTGCAGCAGAACAAGGATCTAATGGTGGCAAATAAAGACTTTGAGTATGAGGTAAATATAACTGTTCCAGAAAGGAGAGAGGTTCTCATCTTACCTCTCTAATCGCTCTTTCACTGTTAATTTCTCTGGAGCCACCTCTGCTCCGCTTCCATTATCAGTTGGAGACCGCAAGGCTCGGTGCTAGGTCCTCTGTTGTTCTCTATCTATACCGCTTCTCTTGGAAATCTAATAAGTTCCTTTGGCTTTCAGTATCATCTCTATGCGGATGATAACCAAATCTATCTATCCTCTCCTGATCTCTCGACATCTGTGTTGTCCCGTGTAACTGACTGTCTTTCTGCCATTTCATCTTGGATGTCCTCTCGTCAACTCAAACTTAATCTTTCTAAAACAGAGTTAATAATATTCCCACCCGCCAACAAGAGCATACCTGACATTTCTATCTCTGTTGATAACATGACCATAAATCCCACCCCACAAGCTCGCTGCCTAGGTGTAATCCTTGATTCACACCTATCCTTTGTTCCCCACATTGACTCTATATCTAAATCATGTTACATACATCTAAAGAACATTTTCAGAATCCGCACATATCTCACACAAGACACTGCTAAAACCTTAATTCATGCACTAATCATCTCCCGCATTGACTATTGCAATTCCCTCCTTACTGGTCTTCCCAAAAACAGACTCAAACCCCTAAAATCTATTTTGCATGCTTCGGCAAGACTGATTTTCCTTGCAAATAGCTATTCCTCTGTTGAATCACTCTGTATGTCTCTACACTGGCTGCCTGTCTTCTGCCGAATCCAATATAAAATACTTTTACTAACCTACAAGGCCATCAACAAAGCTGCACCAACATACATCTCCTCTCTTGTCTCAAAATATCTCCCAACTCGGCAACTCCGTTCTGCAAAAGATCTGCGTCTCTCATCCACCCTCATTACATCCTCCCATTCCCGGTTACAGGACTTTTTTCGGGCTGCACCCATTCTATGGAACTCTCTCCCTCGCACAATAAGACTCTCCTCTGTTCTACAAACTTTCAAGCGTTCTCTGAAAACCTACCTATTCAGACGAGCTTATAATATTCCTCAACCACCATCTTAACCTCACTACCTTTAGCCTGTTACACAATTTCACAGAAGACAACTACCCCGGACCAACATTGTTGTGTGACAGGATCATTTAGCTTATGAGTCACCTTACCTTTGCAGTCTGGCTGGGCCAAGATGCAAAATGTATACTTAACCTCATGTGTCAATCTCCCATTGTCCCATAGATTGTAAGCTTGCGAGCAGCGGCCTTCTCACCTCTTTGTCTGTTTTACCCAGTTTGTTTATTAGTTTATTACGTTTGTCCCCAATTGTAAAGCGCTATGGAATATGTTGGCGCTATATAAATAAATGATGATGATGATGATGAGGTAAATAACAACACAACAAACTGCTCAAAGTGCAAATTTACATGTGAGAATATCTGTACAATGCGTTATGGCAGTATGAAGATGTGTGCTGCTATTCAGAATGGATACTGTACACAATGCCCAGGTAAATGTGCGTGGAGTGATCATACCAATGAAAGATATAAGTGGGATTATGTGACTAAAAAAGAGAAAAGAACCTATGATCAGCTGAAAAGAAAATGTGAAACAGCTTTTGGAGATCTGATGACTGTAGAAAAGATGGCCAAAAAACTAAAAGAGGAATATGACCTTGTGACAGAAACAGTTCTTCGTCTCATTCATAAATCCTCTCAGAGTCTGAAGCATCTCTGTGAAATCGCTCTAAGACCAAACCCGCTGTCAGTAAAAAAATACATTGATCTGATTATACAGAGTGAGGAACAAGAAGCTAGACAAGGATATCAGGAGAGAATCAAGTCACTGACGGAGATCAGAGAGCAGGAGGAGATATTAGAGAAGATCCAGAAGATGGATAACCATAATGAAAGGAATGTGGTGCGTTCCTTCTTTAAATTGAATACAAGTAACGTACACTGATTTATCTGTGGAGTAAACTACAAGAAGCAGCACTGAATAAGCACATAATAGGAGAAGATACCAGTAAGATGTGGTCATACGGGTGTATAGTCCAGACCACTACACTCTCATATACAGGGAAAACATCATTTTATCATCACATTTATGGTATCATATATTTACTATATAAACTGATTCATTACTGATTATGGATTTTAGAGAAATGTCTAGAGACTGAGGGCCTGATTCATTAAGGATCTTAACTTGAGAAACTTCTTATTTCAGTCTCCTGGACAAAACCATGTTACACTGCAAGGGGTGCAAATTAGTTTTCTGTTTTGCACACAAGTTAAATACTGACTGTTTTTTCATGTAACACACAAATACTTGATAGCTTATTTGTACACTGACATTTAAAGTTGATATTTGTGTGTTATATGAAAAAACAGTCAGTATTTAACTTATGTGCAAAACAGAATACTAATTTGCACCCCTTACATTGTGTTATGGTTTTGTCCAGGAGACTGAAATAAGAAGTTTCTCAAGTTGAGATCCTTAATGAATCAGGCCCTGAATTCTCTGACATTACTGACTCCTGCCATACCCACAAAGGCCACTAGATGTCACACTGCACCATTAGAAGATTCCATAGAATTTGGTAAAATATTTGATTGACATAATGGACTAAACCTGAGTTACCTGTGTTTAGAAAGTTGGACCTCGGTAAGAACACTGTTGTATTATACATTTTACCAGTGATCATGGATCTTTCAATCCCTTGCAAAAACAATTACTTTGATCACTAGTATGTAAATGCTTCCTTGTTGAAGATAAGACACTCATCTTGGGGTTCAGTAATCATTCTCAACAATAGCTGTTTTATCTCATTTTTATGATTACATGTTTTCTTATCAATATTTTTATTTTAGCAGAACTGACTTTTCAACTATTGTTTTATGCTGCATACATTTTTTTAAAGAAAACCTTTTTTGGTGATAATAACATCACTTATACTTTATACTAATTTCACCACATCAAGTGAGACATCTCCAGTCCAGTTATAACTGCATTCTGAGGTTGGTACGTGTGATGCAGAGGAAGGAACATCCAGCGCATCTCACATCCAGCTTACCCCTCACGCCCAGCACCCTGCACGTCCAGCCCACCTCACATCCAGCATACATCACATCCAGTCCTCCTCACATCCAGCACATCTCAGATTCAGCACATCTCACATCCAGCACCTCACATCCTGCGCTCCTCACATCCAGCACATCTCACATCCAGCACACCTCACATCCAGCACATCTCACATCCAGCACATCTCACATCCAGCACATCTCACATCCAGCGCACCTCACATCCTGCGCTCCTCACATCCAGCACATCTCACACCCAGCACACCTCACATCCAGCACTCCTCACATCCAGCACATCTCACATCCAGCACATCTCACATCCAGCACATCTCACATCCAGCGCACCTCACATCCAGCGCACCTCACATCCAGCACATCTCACATCCAGCACATCTCACATCCAGCACACCTCACATCCAGCACATCTCACATCCAGCACATCTCACATCCAGCACACCTCACATCCAGCACTCTCACATCCAGCACATCTCACATCCAGCACATCTCACATCCAGCACATCTCACATCCAGCACATCTCACATCCAGCACACCTCACATCCAGCACATCTCACATCCAGCACACCTCACATCCAGCACATCTCACATCCAGCACATCTCACATCCAGCACATCTCACATCCAGCGCACCTCACATCCAGCACACCTCACATCCAGCACATCTCACATCCAGCACATCTCACATCCAGCACACCTCACATCCAGCACATCTCACATCCAGCACATCTCACATCCAGCACACCTCACATCCAGCACTCCTCACATCCAGCACATCTCACATCCAGCACATCTCACATCCAGCACATCTCACATCCAGCACATCTCACATCCAGCACACCTCACATCCAGCACATCTCACATCCAGCACACCTCACATCCAGCACATCTCACATCCAGCACACCTCACATCCAGCACATCTCACATCCAGCACATCTCACATCCAGCACACCTCACATGCAGCACACCTCACATCCAGCACATCCTACATTCAGCACATCTCACATCCAGCACATCTCACATCCAGCACACCTCACATCCAGCACACCTCACATCCAGCACACCTCACATCCAGCACACCTCACATCCAGCACATATCACATCCAGCACACCTCACATCCAGTACACCTCACATCCAGCACCTCTCAATTCCAGCACTTCTCACATCCAGCACATCTCACATCCAGCACATCTCACATCCAGCACACCTCACACCCAGCACATCTCACATCCAGCACATCTCACATCCAGCACATCTCACACCCAGCACCTCACATCCAGCACACCTCACATCCAGCACATCTCACATCCAGCACATCTCACATCCAGCACATCTCCCATCCAGCACACCTCACATCCAGCACATCTCACATCCAGCACATCTCCCATCCAGCACATCTCACATCCAGCACATCTCACATCCAGCACACCTCACATCCAGCACATCTCACATCCAGCACACCTCACATCCAGCACATCTCACATCCAGCACATCTCACATCCAGCACACCTCACATCCAGCACATCTCACATCCAGCACATCTCCCATCCAGCACATCTCACATCCAGCACATCTCACATCCAGCACACCTCACATCCAGCACACCTCACATCCAGCACATCTCACATCCAGCACACCTCACATCCAGCACATCTCACATCCAGCACATCTCACATCCAGCACACATCACATCCAGCGCACCTCACATCCAGCACATCCTACATTCAGCACATCTCACATCTAGCACATCTCACATCCAGCACATCTCACATCCAGCACACATCACATCCAGCACATCTCACATCCAGCACATCCTACATTCAGCACATCTCACATCCAGCACATCTCACATCCAGCACACATCACATCCAGCACACCTCACATCCAGCACACCTCACATCCAGCACACATCACATCCAGCACACATCACATCCAGCACACCTCACATCCAGCACACCTCACATCCAGCACACATCACATCCAGCACACCTCACATCCAGCACACCTCACATCCAGCACACCTCACATCCAGCACCTCTCAATTCCAGCACTTCTCACATCCAGCACACCTCACATCCAGCACACCTCACATCCAGCACACCTCACATCCAGCACATCTCACATCCAGCACACATCACATCCAGCACATCTCACATCCAGCACTTCTTACATCCAGCACATCTCACATCCAGCACACCTCACATCCAGCACACCTCACATCCAGCACATCTCACATCCAGCACACCTCACATCCAGCACATCTCACATCCAGCACATCTCACATCCAGCACACCTCACATCCAGCACACCTCACATCCAGCACATCTCACATCCAGCACATCTCACATCCAGCACATCTCACATCCAGCACATCTCACATCCAGCACATCTCACATCCAGCACACCTCACATCCAGCACATCTCACATCCAGCACATCTCACATCCAGCACACCTCACATCCAGCACCTCTCAATTCCAGCACTTCTCACATCCAGCATATCTCACATCCAGCACATCTCACATCCAGCACACCTCACATCCAGCACACGTCACATCCAGCACACGTCACATCCAGCACATCTCACATCCAGCACACCTCACATCCAGCACACCTCACACCCAGCACATCTCACATCCAGCACACCTCACATCCAGCACCTCTCAATTCCAGCACTTCTCACATCCAGCACATCTCACATCCAGCACATCTCACATCCAGCACATCTCACATCCAGCACACCTCACATCCAGCACATCTCACATCCAGCACACCTCACATCCAGCACACCTCACATCCAGCACATCTCACATCCAGCACATCTCACATCCAGCACACGACACATCCAACACATCTCACATCCAGCACACCTCACATCCAGCACACTTCACATCCAGCACATCTCACATCCAGCACACCTCACATCCAGCACACCTCACATCCAGCACATCTCACATCCAGCACATCTCACATCCAGCACATCTCACATCCAGCACACCTCACATCCAGCACATCTCACATCCAGCACACCTCACATCCAGCACATCTCACATCCAGCACATCTCACATCCAGCACACCTCACATCCAGTACATCTCACATCCAGCACATCTCATATCCAGCACACCTCACATCCAGCACACCTCACATCCAGCACATCTCATATCCAGCACACCTCACATCCAGCACACCTCACATCCAGCACTCCTCACATCCAGCACATCTCACATCCAGCACACATCACATCCAGCACACCTCACATCCAGCACATCTCACATCCAGCACATCTCACATCCAGCACACGACACATCCAACACATCTCACATCCAGCACACCTCACATCCAGCACACTTCACATCCAGCACATCTCACATCCAGCACACCTCACATCCAGCACACCTCACATCCAGCACATCTCACATCCAGCACATCTTACATCCAGCACATCTCACATCCAGCACACCTCACATCCAGCACCTCTCAATTCCAGCAAACCTCACATCCAGCACATCTCACATCCAGCACTTCTCACATCCAGCAAATCTCACATCCAGCACATCTCACATCCAGCACATCTCACATCCAGTACATCTCACATCCAGCACATCTCATATCCAGCACACCTCACATCCAGCACACCTCACATCCAGCACATCTCATATCCAGCACACCTCACATCCAGCACACCTCACATCCAGCACTCCTCACATCCAGCACATCTCACATCCAGCACACATCACATCCAGCACACCTCACATCCAGCACATCTCACATCCAGCACATCTCACATCCAGCACACATCACATCCAGGACTTCTCACATCCAGCACATCTCACATCCAGCACATCCCACATCCAGCACATCTCACATCCAGCACCTCTCAATTTCAGCAAACCTCACATCCAGCACATCTCACATCCAGCACACCTCACATCCAGCACATGTCACATCCAGCACACCTCACATCCAGCACATCTCACATCCAGCACATCTCACATCCAGCACATCTCACATCCAGCACATCTCACATCCAGCACATCTCACATCCAGCACATCTCACATCCAGCACACATCACATCCAGCACATATCACATCCAGCACTCCTCACATCCAGCACTTCTCACATCCAGCACATCTCACACACAGCACACCTCACATCCAGCACACCTCACATCCAGCACACCTCACATCCAGCACACCTCACATCCAGCACACCTCACATCCAGCACTTCTCACATCCAGCGCATCTCACATCCAGCACACCTCACATCCAGCACATCTCACATCCAGCACATCTCACATCCAGCACATGTCACATCCAGCACACCTCACATCCAGCACATCTCACATCCAGCACATCTCACATCCAGCACACATCACATCCAGCACTTCTCACATCCAGCACATCTCACATCCAGCACATCTCACATCCAGCACACCTCACATCCAGCACACCTCACATCCAGCACATCTCACATCCAGCAAATCTCACATCCAGCACACCTCACATCCAGCTCTCCTCACATCCAGCACACCTCACATCCAGCACATCTCACATCCAGCACACCTCACATCCAGCTCTCCTCACATCCAGCACATCTCACATCCAGCACACATCACATCCAGCACTTCTCACATCCAGCACATCTCACATCCAGCACATCTCACATCCAGCACATCTCACATCCAGCACATCTCACATCCAGCGCACCTTACATCCAGCACTTCTCACATCCAGCACACCTCACATCCAGCACTTCTCACATCCAGCACATCTCACACACAGCACACCTCACATCCAGCACACCTCACATCCAGCACACCTCACATCCAGCACACCTCACATCCAGCACTTCTCACATCCAGCGCATCTCACATCCAGCACACCTCACATCCAGCACATCTCACATCCAGCACATCTCACATCCAGCACACGTCACATCCAGCACACTTCACATCCAGCACATCTCACATCCAGCACATCTCACATCCAGCACACATCACATCCAGCACTTCTCACATCCAGCACATCTCACATCCAGCACATCTCACATCCAGCACATCTCACATCCAGCACACCTCACATCCAGCACATCTCACATCCAGCACACCTCACATCCAGCACATCTCACATCCAGCACACCTCACATCCAGCACCTCTCAATTCCAGCACTTCTCACATCCAGCATATCTCACATCCAGCACACATCACATCCAGCACACCTCACATCTAGCACATCTCACATCCAGCACATCTCACATCCAGCACACGACACATCCAACACATCTCACATCCAGCACACCTCACATCCAGCACACTTCACATCCAGCACATCTCACATCCAGCACACCTCACATCCAGCACACCTCACATCCAGCACATCTCACATCCAGCACATCTCACATCCAGCACATCTCACATCCAGCACACCTCACATCCAGCACCTCTCAATTCCAGCAAACCTCACATCCAGCACATCTCACATCCAGCACATCTCACATCCAGCACATCTCACATCCAGTACATCTCACATCCAGCACATCTCATATCCAGCACACCTCACATCCAGCACACCTCACATCCAGCACATCTCATATCCAGCACACCTCACATCCAGCACACCTCACATCCAGCACTCCTCACATCCAGCACATCTCACATCCAGCACACATCACATCCAGCACACCTCACATCCAGCACATCTCACATCCAGCACATCTCACATCCAGCACACATCACATCCAGGACTTCTCACATCCAGCACATCTCACATCTGGCACATCTCACATCCAGCACATCTCACATCCAGCACCTCTCAATTTCAGCAAACCTCACATCCAGCACATCTCACATCCAGCACACCTCACATCCAGCACATGTCACATCCAGCACACCTCACATCCAGCACATCTCACATCCAGCACATCTCACATCCAGCACATCTCACATCCAGCACATCTCACATCCAGCACACATCACATCCAGCACACCTCACATCCAGCTCTCCTCACATCCAGCACATCTCACATCCAGCACTCCTCACATCCAGCACTTCTCACATCCAGCACATCTCACACACAGCACACCTCACATCCAGCACACCTCACATCCAGCACACCTCACATCCAGCACACCTCACATCCAGCACTTCTCACATCCAGCGCATCTCACATCCAGCACACCTCACATCCAGCACATCTCACATCCAGCACATCTCACATCCAGCACATGTCACATCCAGCACACCTCACATCCAGCACATCTCACATCCAGCACATCTCACATCCAGCACACATCACATCCAGCACTTCTCACATCCAGCACATCTCACATCCAGCACATCTCACATCCAGCACACCTCACATCCAGCACACATCACATCCAGCACATCTCACATCCAGCAAATCTCACATCCAGCACACCTCACATCCAGCTCTCCTCACATCCAGCACACCTCACATCCAGCACATCTCACATCCAGCACTTCTCACATCCAGCTCTCCTCACATCCAGCACATCTCACATCCAGCACACATCACATCCAGCACTTCTCACATCCAGCACATCTCACATCCAGCACATCTCACATCCAGCACATCTCACATCCAGCACATCTCACATCCAGCACACGTCACATCCAGCACACCTCACATCCAGCACATCTCACATCCAGCACACCTCACATCCAGCACACCTCACACCCAGCACATCTCACATCCAGCACACCTCACATCCAGCACCTCTCAATTCCAGCACTTCTCACATCCAGCACATCTCACATCCAGCACATCTCACATCCAGCACACCTCACATCCAGCACATCTCACATCCAGCACACCTCACATCCAGCACACCTCACATCCAGCACATCTCACATCCAGCACATCTCACATCCAGCACACGACACATCCAACACATCTCACATCCAGCACACCTCACATCCAGCACACTTCACATCCAGCACATCTCACATCCAGCACAACTCACATCCAGCACACCTCACATCCAGCACACCTCACATCCAGCACATCTCACATCCAGCACATCTCACATCCAGCACACCTCACATCCAGCACACCTCACATCCAGCACCTCTCAATTCCAGCAAACCTCACATCCAGCACATCTCACATCCAGCACTTCTCACATCCAGCACATCTCACATCCAGCACATCTCACATCCAGCACACCTCACATCCAGTACATCTCACATCCAGCACATCTCATATCCAGCACACCTCACATCCAGCACACCTCACATCCAGCACATCTCATATCCAGCACACCTCACATCCAGCACACCTCACATCCAGCACTCCTCACATCCAGCACATCTCACATCCAGCACACATCACATCCAGCACACCTCACATCCAGCACATCTCACATCCAGCACATCTCACATCCAGCACACGACACATCCAACACATCTCACATCCAGCACACCTCACATCCAGCACACTTCACATTCAGCACATCTCACATCCAGCACACCTCACATCCAGCACACCTCACATCCAGCACATCTCACATCCAGCACATCTCACATCCAGCACATCTCACATCCAGCACACCTCACATCCAGCACACCTCACATCCAGCACCTCTCAATTCCAGCAAACCTCACATCCAGCACATCTCACATCCAGCACTTCTCACATCCAGCACATCTCACATCCAGCACATCTCACATCCAGCACTTCTCACATCCAGCACATCTCACATCCAGCACATCTCATATCCAGCACACCTCACATCCAGCACACCTCACATCCAGCACATCTCATATCCAGCACACCTCACATCCAGCACACCTCACATCCAGCACTCCTCACATCCAGCACATCTCACATCCAGCACACATCACATCCAGCACACCTCACATCCAGCACATCTCACATCCAGCACATCTCACATCCAGCACACATTACATCCAGGACTTCTCACATCCAGCACATCTCACATCCAGCACATCTCACATCCAGCACATCTCACATCCAGCACCTCTCAATTTCAGCAAACCTCACATCCAGCACATCTCACATCCAGCACACCTCACATCCAGCACATGTCACATCCAGCACACCTCACATCCAGCACATCTCACATCCAGCACATCTCACATCCAGCGCATCTCACATCCAGCACACCTCACATCCAGCACATCTCACATCCAGCACATCTCACATCCAGCACACGTCACATCCAGCACACCTCACATCCAGCACATCTCACATCCAGCACATCTCACATCCAGCACACATCACATCCAGCACTTCTCACATCCAGCACATCTCACATCCAGCACATCTCACATCCAGCACACCTCACATCCAGCACACCTCACATCCAGCACATCTCACATCCAGCAAATCTCACATCCAGCACACCTCACATCCAGCTCTCCTCACATCCAGCACACCTCACATCCAGCACATCTCACATCCAGCAGACATCACATCCAGCACACCTCACATCCAGCACACCTCACATCCAGCACACCTCACATCCAGCACATCTCACATCCAGCACTTCTCACATCCAGCACACCTCACATCCAGCACATCTCACATCCAGCACATCTCACATCCAGCACATCTCACATCCAGCTCTCCTCACATCCAGCACATCTCACATCCAGCACATCTCACATCCAGCTCTCCTCACATCCAGCACATCTCACATCCAGCACCTCTCAATTTCAGCAAACCTCACATCCAGCACATCTCACATCCAGCACACCTCACATCCAGCACATCTCACATCCAGCACATCTCACATCCAGCACATCTCACATCCAGCACATCTCACATCCAGCACACATCACATCCAGCACACCTCAAATGAAGCTCTCCTCACATCCAGCACATCTCACATCCAGCACATCTCACATCCAGCACACCTCACATCCAGCGCACCTCACATCCAGCGCACCTCACATCCAGCACACCTCACATCCAGCACTCCTCACATCCAGCACATCTCACATCCAGCACACATCAAATCCAGCACACCTCACATCCAGCACACCTCACATCCAGCACACCTCACATCCAGCACATCTCACATCCAGCACTTCTCACATCCAGCACACCTCACATCCAGCACATCTCACATCCAGCACATCTCACATCCAGCACATCTCACATCCAGCTCTCCTCACATCCAGCACATCTCACATCCAGCACATCTCACATCCAGCACATCTCACATCCAGCTCTCCTCACATCCAGCACATCTCATATCCAGCACACCTCACATCCAGCACATCTCACATCAAGCACACCTCACATCCAGCACATGTCACATCCAGCAAATCTCACATCCAGCACATCTCACATCCAGCACATCTCACATCCAGCACACATCACATCCAGCACACCTCACATCCAGCACACATCACATCCAGCACTTCTCACATCCAGCACATCTCACATCCAGCGCACTTCACATCCAGCACATCTCACATCCAGCACACCTCACATCCAGCACACCTCACATCCAGCACACCTCACATCCAGCACATCTCACATCCAGCACATCTCACATCCAGCACACCTCACATCCAGCACACCTCACATCCAGCACCTCTCAATTCCAGCAAACCTCACATCCAGCACATCTCACATCCAGCACTTCTCACATCCAGCACATCTCACATCCAGCACACCTCACATCCAGTACATCTCACATCCAGCACATCTCATATCCAGCACACCTCACATCCAGCACACCTCACATCCAGCACATCTCATATCCAGCACACCTCACATCCAGCACACCTCACATCCAGCACTCCTCACATCCAGCACATCTCACATCCAGCACACATCACATCCAGCACACCTCACATCCAGCACATCTCACATCCAGCACATCTCACATCCAGCACACGACACATCCAACACATCTCACATCCAGCACACCTCACATCCAGCACACTTCACATCCAGCACATCTCACATCCAGCACACCTCACATCCAGCACACCTCACATCCAGCACATCTCACATCCAGCACATCTCACATCCAGCACATCTCACATCCAGCACACCTCACATCCAGCACACCTCACATCCAGCACCTCTCAATTCCAGCAAACCTCACATCCAGCACATCTCACATCCAGCACTTCTCACATCCAGCACATCTCACATCCAGCACATCTCACATCCAGCACACCTCACATCCAGTACATCTCACATCCAGCACATCTCATATCCAGCACACCTCACATCTAGCACACCTCACATCCAGCACATCTCATATCCAGCACACCTCACATCCAGCACACCTCACATCCAGCACTCCTCACATCCAGCACATCTCACATCCAGCACACATCACATCCAGCACACCTCACATCCAGCACATCTCACATCCAGCACATCTCACATCCAGCACACATTACATCCAGGACTTCTCACATCCAGCACATCTCACATCCAGCACATCTCACATCCAGCACATCTCACATCCAGCACATCTCACATCCAGCACCTCTCAATTTCAGCAAACCTCACATCCAGCACATCTCACATCCAGCACACCTCACATCCAGCACATGTCACATCCAGCACACCTCACATCCAGCACATCTCACATCCAGCACATCTCACATCCAGCACATCTCACATCCAGCGCATCTCACATCCAGCACACCTCACATCCAGCACATCTCACATCCAGCACATCTCACATCCAGCACACGTCACATCCAGCACACCTCACATCCAGCACATCTCACATCCAGCACATCTCACATCCAGCACACATCACATCCAGCACTTCTCACATCCAGCACATCTCACATCCAGCACATCTCACATCCAGCACACCTCACATCCAGCACACCTCACATCCAGCACATCTCACATCCAGCAAATCTCACATCCAGCACACCTCACATCCAGCTCTCCTCACATCCAGCACACCTCACATCCAGCACATCTCACATCCAGCAGACATCACATCCAGCACACCTCACATCCAGCACACCTCACATCCAGCACACCTCACATCCAGCACATCTCACATCCAGCACTTCTCACATCCAGCACACCTCACATCCAGCACATCTCACATCCAGCACATCTCACATCCAGCACATCTCACATCCAGCTCTCCTCACATCCAGCACATCTCACATCCAGCTCTCCTCACATCCAGCACATCTCACATCCAGCACCTCTCAATTTCAGCAAACCTCACATCCAGCACATCTCACATCCAGCACACCTCACATCCAGCACATCTCACATCCAGCACATCTCACATCCAGCACATCTCACATCCAGCACACATCACATCCAGCACACCTCAAATGAAGCTCTCCTCACATCCAGCACATCTCACATCCAGCACATCTCACATCCAGCACACCTCACATCCAGCGCACCTCACATCCAGCGCACCTCACATCCAGCACACCTCACATCCAGCACTCCTCACATCCAGCACATCTCACATCCAGCACACATCAAATCCAGCACACCTCACATCCAGCACACCTCACATCCAGCACACCTCACATCCAGCACATCTCACATCCAGCACTTCTCACATCCAGCACACCTCACATCCAGCACATCTCACATCCAGCACATCTCACATCCAGCACATCTCACATCCAGCTCTCCTCACATCCAGCACATCTCACATCCAGCACATCTCACATCCAGCACATCTCACATCCAGCTCTCCTCACATCCAGCACATCTCATATCCAGCACACCTCACATCCAGCACATCTCACATCAAGCACACCTCACATCCAGCACATGTCACATCCAGCAAATCTCACATCCAGCACATCTCACATCCAGCACATCTCACATCCAGCACACATCACATCCAGCACACCTCACATCCAGCACACATCACATCCAGCACTTCTCACATCCAGCACATCTCACATCCAGCGCACTTCACATCCAGCACATCTCACATCCAGCACACCTCACATCCAGCACACCTCACATCCAGCACACCTCACATCCAGCACATCTCACATCCAGCACATCTCACATCCAGCACACCTCAGATCCAGCACACCTCACATCCAGCACCTCTCAATTCCAGCAAACCTCACATCCAGCACATCTCACATCCAGCACTTCTCACATCCAGCACATCTCACATCCAGCACACCTCACATCCAGTACATCTCACATCCAGCACATCTCATATCCAGCACACCTCACATCCAGCACACCTCACATCCAGCACATCTCATATCCAGCACACCTCACATCCAGCACACCTCACATCCAGCACTCCTCACATCCAGCACATCTCACATCCAGCACACATCACATCCAGCACACCTCACATCCAGCACATCTCACATCCAGCACATCTCACATCCAGCACACGACACATCCAACACATCTCACATCCAGCACACCTCACATCCAGCACACTTCACATCCAGCACATCTCACATCCAGCACACCTCACATCCAGCACACCTCACATCCAGCACATCTCCCATCCAGCACATCTCACATCCAGCACATCTCACATCCAGCACACCTCACATCCAGCACACCTCACATCCAGCACCTCTCAATTCCAGCAAACCTCACATCCAGCACATCTCACATCCAGCACTTCTCACATCCAGCACATCTCACATCCAGCACATCTCACATCCAGCACACCTCACATCCAGTACATCTCACATCCAGCACATCTCATATCCAGCACACCTCACATCTAGCACACCTCACATCCAGCACATCTCATATCCAGCACACCTCACATCCAGCACACCTCACATCCAGCACTCCTCACATCCAGCACATCTCACATCCAGCACACATCACATCCAGCACACCTCACATCCAGCACATCTCACATCCAGCACATCTCACATCCAGCACACATTACATCCAGGACTTCTCACATCCAGCACATCTCACATCCAGCACATCTCACATCCAGCACATCTCACATCCAGCACCTCTCAATTTCAGCAAACCTCACATCCAGCACATCTCACATCCAGCACACCTCACATCCAGCACATGTCACATCCAGCACACCTCACATCCAGCACATCTCACATCCAGCACATCTCACATCCAGCACATCTCACATCCAGCGCATCTCACATCCAGCACACCTCACATCCAGCACATCTCACATCCAGCACATCTCACATCCAGCACACGTCACATCCAGCACACCTCACATCCAGCACATCTCACATCCAGCACATCTCACATCCAGCACACATCACATCCAGCACTTCTCACATCCAGCACATCTCACATCCAGCACATCTCACATCCAGCACACCTCACATCCAGCACACCTCACATCCAGCACATCTCACATCCAGCAAATCTCACATCCAGCACACCTCACATCCAGCTCTCCTCACATCCAGCACACCTCACATCCAGCACATCTCACATCCAGCAGACATCACATCCAGCACACCTCACATCCAGCACACCTCACATCCAGCACACCTCACATCCAGCACATCTCACATCCAGCACTTCTCACATCCAGCACACCTCACATCCAGCACATCTCACATCCAGCACATCTCACATCCAGCACATCTCACATCCAGCTCTCCTCACATCCAGCACATCTCACATCCAGCTCTCCTCACATCCAGCTCTCCTCACATCCAGCACATCTCACATCCAGCACATCTCACATCCAGCACCTCTCAATTTCAGCAAACCTCACATCCAGCACATCTCACATCCAGCACACCTCACATCCAGCACATCTCACATCCAGCACATCTCACATCCAGCACATCTCACATCCAGCACATCTCACATCCAGCACACATCACATCCAGCACACCTCAAATGAAGCTCTCCTCACATCCAGCACATCTCACATCCAGCACATCTCACATCCAGCACACCTCACATCCAGCGCACCTCACATCCAGCGCACCTCACATCCAGCACACCTCACATCCAGCACTCCTCACATCCAGCACATCTCACATCCAGCACACATCAAATCCAGCACACCTCACATCCAGCACACCTCACATCCAGCACACCTCACATCCAGCACATCTCACATCCAGTACTTCTCACATCCAGCACACCTCACATCCAGCACATCTCACATCCAGCACATCTTACATCCAGCACATCTCACATCCAGCTCTCCTCACATCCAGCACATCTCACATCCAGCACATCTCACATCCAGCACATCTCACATCCAGCTCTCCTCACATCCAGCACATCTCATATCCAGCACACCTCACATCCAGCACATCTCACATCAAGCACACCTCACATCCAGCACATGTCACATCCAGCAAATCTCACATCCAGCACATCTCACATCCAGCACATCTCACATCCAGCACACATCACATCCAGCACACCTCACATCCAGCACACATCACATCCAGCACTTCTCACATCCAGCACATCTCATATCCAGCACATCTCACATCCAGCACATCTCACATCCAGCTCTCCTCACATCCAGCACATCTAACATCCAGCACATCTCACATCCAGCACATCTCACATCCAGCACATCTCACATCCAGCACACCTCACATCCAGCACATCTCACATCCAACACACATCACATCCAGCACTTCTCACATCCAGCACATCTCACATCCAGCACATCTCACATCCAGCACATCTCACATCCAGCACATCTCACATCCAGCGCACCTCACATCCAGCGCATCTCACATCCAGCACATCTCACATCCAGCACACCTCACATCCAGCGCACCTCACATCCAGCGCACCTCAAATCCAGCACACCTCACATCCAGCACTCCTCACATCCAGCACATCTCACATCCAGCAGACATCACATCCAGCACACCTCACATCCAGCACACCTTACATCCAGCACACCTCACATCCAGCACATCTCACATCCAGCACTTCTCACATCCAGCACACCTCACATCCAGCACATCTCACATCCAGCACATCTCACATCCAGCACACCTCACACCCAGCACATCTCACATCCAGCACACCTCACATCCAGCACCTCTCAATTCCAGCACTTCTCACATCCAGCACATCTCACATCCAGCACATCTCACATCCAGCACACCTCACATCCAGCACATCTCACATCCAGCACACCTCACATCCAGTACACCTCACATCCAGCACATCTCACATCCAGCACATCTCACATCCAGCACACGACACATCCAACACATCTCACATCCAGCACACCTCACATCCAGCACACTTCACATCCAGCACATCTCACATCCAGCACACCTCACATCCAGCACACCTCACATCCAGCACATCTCACATCCAGCACATCTCACATCCAGCACACCTCACATCCAGCACACCTCACATCCAGCACCTCTCAATTCCAGCAAACCTCACATCCAGCACATCTCACATCCAGCACTTCTCACATCCAGCACATCTCACATCCAGCACATCTCACATCCAGCACACCTCACATCCAGTACATCTCACATCCAGCACATCTCATATCCAGCACACCTCACATCCAGCACACCTCACATCCAGCACATCTCACATCCAGCACACCTCACATCCAGCACACCTCACATCCAGCACTCCTCACATCCAGCACATCTCACATCCAGCACACATCACATCCAGCACATCTCACATCCAGCACACGACACATCCAACACACCTCACATCCAGCACATCTCACATCCAGCACATCTCACATCCAGCACACGACACATCCAACACATCTCACATCCAGCACACCTCACATCCAGCACATCTCATATCCAGCACACCTCACATCCAGCACACCTCACATCCAGCACATCTCATATCCAGCACACCTCACATCCAGCACACCTCACATCCAGCACTCCTCACATCCAGCACATCTCACATCCAGCACACATCACATCCAGCACATCTCACATCCAGCACACGACACATCCAACACACCTCACATCCAGCACATCTCACATCCAGCACTTCTCACATCCAGCACATCTCACATCCAGCACATCTCACATCCAGCACACCTCACATCCAGCACATCTCACATCCAGCACACCTCACATCCAGCACACCTCACATCCAGCACATCTCACATCCAGCACATCTCACATCCAGCACACGACACATCCAACACATCTCACATCCAGCACACCTCACATCCAGCACACTTCACATCCAGCACACCTCACATCCAGCACACCTCACATCCAGCACACCTCACATCCAGCACATCTCACATCCAGCACATCTCACATCCAGCACACCTCACATCCAGCACACCTCACATCCAGCACCTCTCAATTCCAGCAAACCTCACATCCAGCACATCTCACATCCAGCACTTCTCACATCCAGCACATCTCACATCCAGCACATCTCACATCCAGCACACCTCACATCCAGTACATCTCACATCCAGCACATCTCATATCCAGCACACCTCACATCCAGCACACCTCACATCCAGCACATCTCATATCCAGCACACCTCACATCCAGCACACCTCACATCCAGCACTCCTCACATCCAGCACATCTCACATCCAGCACACATCACATCCAGCACACCTCACATCCAGCACATCTCACATCCAGCACATCTCACATCCAGCACACGACACATCCAACACATCTCACATCCAGCACACCTCACATCCAGCACACTTCACATCCAGCACATCTCACATCCAGCACACCTCACATCCAGCACACCTCACATCCAGCACATCTCACATCCAGCACATCTCACATCCAGCACATCTCACATCCAGCACACCTCCCATCCAGCACACCTCACATCCAGCACCTCTCAATTCCAGCAAACCTCACATCCAGCACATCTCACATCCAGCACTTCTCACATCCAGCACATCTCACATCCAGCACATCTCACATCCAGCACACCTCACATCCAGTACATCTCACATCCAGCACATCTCATATCCAGCACACCTCACATCCAGCACACCTCACATCCAGCACTTCTCACATCCAGCACATCTCACATCCAGCACATCTCACATCCAGCACACCTCACATCCAGCACATCTCACATCCAGCACATCTCACATCCAGCACACGTCACATCCAGCACACCTCACATCCAGCACATCTCACATCCAGCACATCTCACATCCAGCACACATCACATCCAGCACTTCTCACATCCAGCACATCTCACATCCAGCACATCTCACATCCAGCACACCTCACATCCAGCACACCTCACATCCAGCACATCTCACATCCAGAAAATCTCACATCCAGCACACCTCACATCCAGCTCTCCTCACATCCAGCACACCTCACATCCAGCACATCTCACATCCAGCACACCTCACATCCAGCTCTCCTCACATCCAGCACATCTCACATTCAGCACACATCACATCCAGCACTTCTCACATCCTGCACATCTCACATCCAGCACATCTCACATCCAGCACATCTTACATCCAGAACACATCACATCCAGCACACCTCACATCCAGCTCTCCTCACATCCAGCACATCTCACATCCAGCACACATCTCACATCCAGCACACCTCACATCCAGTACATCTCACATCCAGCACATCTCATATCCAGCACACCTCACATCCAGCACACCTCACATCCAGCACACCTCACATCCAGCACATCTCATATCCAGCACACCTCACATCCAGCACATCTCACATCCAGCACACCTCACATCCAGCACACCTCACATCCAGCACATCTCACATCCAGCACAACTCACATCCAGCACATCTCACATCCAGCACACCTCACATCCATCACATCTCACATCCAGCACACCTCACATCCAGCGCACCTCACATCCAGCGCACCTCAAATCCAGCGCACCTCACATCCAGCACTCCTCACATCCAGCACATCTCACATCCAGCAGACATCACATCCAGCACACCTCACATCCAGCACACCTCACATCCAGCACACCTCACATCCAGCACATCTCACATCCAGCTCTCCTCACATCCAGCACATCTCACATCCAGCACATCTCACATCCAGCACCACTCAATTTCAGCAAACCTCACATCCAGCACATCTCACATCCAGCACACCTCACATCCAGCACATCTCACATCCAGCACATCTCACATCCAGCACATCTCACATCCAGCACATCTCACATCCAGCACACATCACATCCAGCACACATCACATCCAGCACACCTCAAATGAAGCTCTCCTCACATCCAGCACATCTCACATCCAGCACATCTCACATCCAGCACACCTCACATCCAGCGCACCTCACATCCAGCGCACCTCACATCCAGCACATCTCACATCCAGCACTCCTCACATCCAGCACATCTCACATCCAGCACACATCAAATCCAGCACACCTCACATCCAGCACACCTCACATCCAGCACACCTCACATCCAGCACATCTCACATCCAGCACTTCTCACATCCAGCACACCTCACATCCAGCACATCTCACATCCAGCACATCTCACATCCAGCACATCTCACATCCAGCTCTCCTCACATCCAGCACATCTCACATCCAGCACATCTCACATCCAGCACATCTCACATCCAGCACATCTCACATCCAGCTCTCCTCACATCCAGCACATCTCATATCCAGCACACCTCACATCCAGCACATCTCACATCAAGCACACCTCACATCCAGCACATGTCACATCCAGCAAATCTCACATCCAGCACATCTCACATCCAGCACATCTCACATCCAGCACACATCACATCCAGCACACCTCAGATCCAGCACACATCACATCCAGCACACATCACATCCAGCACATCTCACATCCAGCACATCTCACATCCAGCACATCTCACATCCAGCTCTCCTCACATCCAGCACATCTCACATCCAGCACATCTCACATCCAGCACATCTCACATCCAGCACATCTCACATCCAGCACACCTCACATCCAGCACATCTCACATCCAGCACACATCACATCCAGCACTTCTCACATCCAGCACATCTCACATCCAGCACATCTCACATCCAGCACATCTCACATCCAGCACATCTCACATCCAGCGCACCTCACATCCAGCGCATCTCACATCCAGCACATCTCACATCCAGCACACCTCACATCCAGCGCACCTCACATCCAGCGCACCTCAAATCCAGCACACATCACATCCAGCACTCCTCACATCCAGCACATCTCACATCCAGCAGACATCACATCCAGCACACCTCACATCCAGCACACCTCACATCCAGCACACCTCACATCCAGCACATCTCACATCCAGCACTTCTCACATCCAGCACACCTCACATCCAGCACATCTCACATCCAGCACATCTCACATCCAGCTCTCCTCACATCCAGCACATCTCACATCCAGCACATCTCACATCCAGCTCTCCTCACATCCAGCACATCTCACATCCAGCACATGTCACATCCAGCACCTCTCAATTTCAGCAAACCTCACATCCAGCACATCTCACATCCAGCACACCTCACATCCAGCACATCTCACATCCAGCACATCTCACATCCAGCACATCTCACATCCAGCACATCTCACATCCAGCACACATCACATCCAGCACACCTCAAATCCAGCTCTCCTCACATCCAGCACATCTCACATCCAGCACATCTCACATCCAGCACACCTCACATCCAGCGCACCTCACATCCAGCGCACCTCACATCCAGCACACCTCACATCCAGTACTCCTCACATCCAGCACATCTCACATCCAGCACACATCAAATCCAGCACACCTCACATCCAGCACACCTCACATCCAGCACACCTCACATCCAGCACATCTCACATCCAGCACTTCTCACATCCAGCACACCTCACATCCAGCACATCTCACATCCAGCACATCTCACATCCAGCACATCTCACATCCAGCTCTCCTCACATCCAGCACATCTCACATCCAGCACATCTCACATCCAGCACATCTCACATCCAGCTCTCCTCACATCCAGCACATCTCATATCCAGCACACCTCACATCCAGCACATCTCACATCAAGCACACCTCACATCCAGCACATGTCACATCCAGCAAATCTCACATCCAGCACATCTCACATCCAGCACATCTCACATCCAGCACACATCACATCCAGCACACCTCACATCCAGCACACCTCACATCCAGCACACATCACATCCAGCACTTCTCACATCCAGCACATCTCACATCCAGCACATCTCACATCCAGCACATCTCACATCCAGCACATCTCACATCCAGCTCTCCTCACATCCAGCACATCTCACATCCAGCACATCTCACATCCAGCACATCTCACATCAAGCACACCTCACATCCAGCACATCTCACATCCAGCACACATCACATCCAGCACACCTCACATCCAGCACATCTCACATCCAGCACATCTCACATCCAGCACACCTCACATCCAGCACACCTCACATCCAGCGCACCTCACATCCAGCACACCTCACATCCAGTACTCCTCACATCCAGCACATCTCACATCCAGCACACATCAAATCCAGCACACCTCACATCCAGCACACCTCACATCCAGCACACCTCACATCCAGCACATCTCACATCCAGCACTTCTCACATCCAGCACACCTCACATCCAGCACATCTCACATCCAGCACATCTCACATCCAGCACATCTCACATCCAGCTCTCCTCACATCCAGCACATCTCACATCCAGCACATCTCACATCCAGCACATCTCACATCCAGCTCTCCTCACATCCAGCACATCTCATATCCAGCACACCTCACATCCAGCACATCTCACATCAAGCACACCTCACATCCAGCACATGTCACATCCAGCAAATCTCACATCCAGCACATCTCACATCCAGCACATCTCACATCCAGCACACATCACATCCAGCACACCTCACATCCAGCACACCTCACATCCAGCACACATCACATCCAGCACTTCTCACATCCAGCACATCTCACATCCAGCACATCTCACATCCAGCACATCTCACATCCAGCACATCTCACATCCAGCTCTCCTCACATCCAGCACATCTCACATCCAGCACATCTCACATCCAGCACATCTCACATCAAGCACACCTCACATCCAGCACATCTCACATCCAGCACACATCACATCCAGCACACCTCACATCCAGCACATCTCACATCCAGCACATCTCACATCCAGCACACCTCACATCCAGCACACCTCACATCCAGCACACCTCACATCCAGCACTTCTCACATCCAGCACTTCTCACATCCAGCACACCTCACATCCAGCACATCTCACATCCAGCACATCTCACATCCAGCACATCTCACATCCAGCACATCTCACATCCAGCACATCTCACATCCAGCTCTCCTCACATCCAGCACATCTCACATCCAGCACATCTCACATCCAGCACATCTCACATCCAGCTCTCCTCACATCCAGCACATCTCATATCCAGCACACCTCACATCCAGCACATCTCACATCAAGCACACCTCACATCCAGCACATGTCACATCCAGCAAATCTCACATCCAGCACATCTCACATCCAGCACATCTCACATCCAGCACACATCACATCCAGCACACCTCACATCCAGCACACCTCACATCCAGCACACATCACATCCAGCACTTCTCACATCCAGCACATCTCACATCCAGCACATCTCACATCCAGCACATCTCACATCCAGCACATCTCACATCCAGCTCTCCTCACATCCAGCACATCTCACATCCAGCACATCTCACATCCAGCACATCTCACATCAAGCACACCTCACATCCAGCACATCTCACATCCAGCACACATCACATCCAGCACACCTCACATCCAGCACATCTCACATCCAGCACATCTCACATCCAGCACACCTCACATCCAGCACACCTCACATCCAGCGCACCTCACATCCAGCACACCTCACATCCAGTACTCCTCACATCCAGCACATCTCACATCCAGCACACATCAAATCCAGCACACCTCACATCCAGCACACCTCACATCCAGCACACCTCACATCCAGCACATCTCACATCCAGCACTTCTCACATCCAGCACACCTCACATCCAGCACATCTCACATCCAGCACATCTCACATCCAGCACATCTCACATCCAGCTCTCCTCACATCCAGCACATCTCACATCCAGCACATCTCTCATCCAGCACATCTCACATCCAGCTCTCCTCACATCCAGCACATCTCATATCCAGCACACCTCACATCCAGCACATCTCACATCAAGCACACCTCACATCCAGCACATGTCACATCCAGCAAATCTCACATCCAGCACATCTCACATCCAGCACATCTCACATCCAGCACACATCACATCCAGCACACCTCACATCCAGCACACCTCACATCCAGCACACATCACATCCAGCACTTCTCACATCCAGCACATCTCACATCCAGCACATCTCACATCCAGCACATCTCACATCCAGCACATCTCACATCCAGCTCTCCTCACATCCAGCACATCTCACATCCAGCACATCTCACATCCAGCACATCTCACATCAAGCACACCTCACATCCAGCACATCTCACATCCAGCACACATCACATCCAGCACACCTCACATCCAGCACATCTCACATCCAGCACATCTCACATCCAGCACACCTCACATCCAGCACACCTCACATCCAGCACACCTCACATCCAGCACATCTCACATCCAGCACTTCTCACATCCAGCACACCTCACATCCAGCACATCTCACATCCAGCACATCTCACATCCAGCACATCTCACATCCAGCTCTCCTCACATCCAGCACATCTCACATCCAGCACATCTCACATCCAGCACATCTCACATCCAGCTCTCCTCACATCCAGCACATCTCACATCCAGCACATCTCAGATCCAGCACCTCTCAATTTCAGCAAACCTCACATCCAGCACATCTCACATCCAGCACACCTCACATCCAGCACATGTCACATCCAGCACACCTCACATCCAGCACATCTCACATCCAGCACATCTCACATCCAGCACATCTCACATCCAGCACACATCACATCCAGCACACCTCAAATCCAGCTCTCCTCACATCCAGCACATCTCACATCCAGCACATCTCACATCCAGCACACCTCACATCCAGCGCACCTCACATCCAGCGCACCTCACATCCAGCACACCTCACATCCAGCACTCCTCACATCCAGCACATCTCACATCCAGCACACATCAAATCCAGCACACCTCATATCCTGCACTTCTCACATCCAGCACACCTCACATCCAGCACATCTCACATCCAGCACATCTCACATCCAGCACATCTCACATCCAGCACATCTCACATCCAGCACATCTCACATCCAGCTCTCCTCACATCCAGCACATCTCACATCCAGCACATCTCACATCCAGCACCTCTCAATTTCAGCAAACCTCACATCCAGCACATCTCACATCCAGCACACCTCACATCCAGCACATGTCACATCCAGCACATCTCACATCCAGCACATCTCACATACAGCACATCTCACATCCAGCTCTCCTCACATCCAGCACATCTCACATCCAGCACATCTCACATCCAGCACCTCTCAATTTCAGCAAACCTCACATCCAGCACATCTCACATCCAGCACACCTTACATCCAGCACATGTCACATCCAGCACACCTCACATCCAGCACATCTCACATCCAGCACATCTCACATCCAGCACATCTCACATCCAGCACACATCACATCCAGCACACCTCAAATCCAGCTCTCCTCACATCCAGCACATCTCACATCCAGCACATCTCACATCCAGCACATCTCACATCCAGCACACCTCACATCCAGCGCACCTCACAACCAGCGCACCTCACATCCAGCACACCTCACATCCAGCACTCCTCACATCCAGCACATCTCACATACAGCACACATCAAATCCAGCACACCTCACATCCAGCACACCTCACATCCAGCACACCTCACATCCAGCACATTTCACATCCAGCACTTCTCACATCCAGCACACCTCACATCCAGCACATCTCACATCCAGCACATCTCACATCCAGCACATCTCACATCCATCTCTCCTCACATCCAGCACATCTCACATCCAGCACATCTCACATCCAGCACATCTCACATCCAGCTCTCCTCAAATCCAGCACATCTCATATCCAGCACACCTCACATCCAGCACATCTCACATCCAGCACACCTCACATCCAGCACATGTCACATCCAGCACATCTCACATCCAGCACATCTCACATCCAGCACATCTCACATCCAGCACACATCACATCCAGCACTTCTCACATCCAGCACATCTCACATCCAGCACATCTCACATCCAGCACATCTCATATCCAGCTCTCCTCACATCCAGCACATCTCACATCCAGCACATCTCACATCCAGCACCTCTCAATTTCAGCAAACCTCATATCCAGCACATCTCACATCCAGCACACCTCACATCCAGCACATGTCACATCCAGCACACCTCACATCCAGCACATCTCACATCCAGCACATCTCACATCCAGCACATCTCACATCCAGCACAGCTCACATCCAGCACACCTCACATCCAGCACATCTCACATCCAGCACATCTCACATCCAGCACATCTCACATCCAGCACATCTCACATCCAGCACATCTCACATCCAGCACATCTCACATCCAGCACACCTCACATCCAGCACATCTCACATCCAGCACATCTCACATCCAGCACACATCACATCTAGCACATCTCACACCCAGCACATCTCACATCCAGCACATCTCACATCCAGCTCTCCTCACATCCAGCACATCTCATATCCAGCACACCTCACATCCAGCACATCTCACATCCAGCACACCTCACATCCAGCACATGTCACATCCAGCACACCTCACATCCAGCACATCTCACATCCAGCACATCTCACATCCAGCACACCTCACATCCAGCACACCTCACATCCAGCACATCTCACATCCAGCACACATCACATCCAGCACATCTCACATCCAGCACATCTCACATCCAGCGCACCTCACATCCAGCACTTCACACATCCAGCACACCTCACATCCAGCACATCTCACATCCAGCACATCTCACATCCAGCACATCTCACATCCAGCACACATCACATCCAGCACATCTCACATCCAGCACATCTCACATCCTGCACATCTCACATCCAGCACATCTCACATCCAGCACACCTCACATCCAGCTCTCCTCACATCCAGCACACCTCACATCCAGCACACCTCACATCCAGCACATCTCACATCCAGCACACATCACATCCAGCACTTCTCACATCCAGCACATCTCACATCCAGCACATCTCACATCCAGCACATCTCACATCCAGCACACATCAAATCCAGCACAGCTCACATCCAGCTCTCCTCACATCCAGCACATCTCACATCCAGCACATCTCACATCCAGCACACCTCACATCCAGTACATCTCACATCCAGCACATCTCACATCCAGCACACCTCACATCCAGCACATCTCATATCCAGCACACCTCACATCCAGCACACCTCACATCCAGCACTCCTCACATCCAGCACATCTCACATCCAGCACACATCACATCCAGCACACCTCACATCCAGCGCACCTCACATCCAGCGCACCTCACATCCAGCGCACCTCACATCCTGCACACCTCACATCCAGCACTCATCACATCCAGCACACCTCACATCCAGCACACCTCACATCCAGCACACCTCACATCCAGCACATCTCACATCCAGCACACCTCACATCCAGTACACCTCACATCCAGCACACCTCACATCCAGCACATCTCACATCCAGCACATCTCACATCCAGCTCTCCTCACATCCAGCACATCTCACATCCAGCACATCTCACATCCAGCACATCTCACATCCAGCACATCTCACATCCAGCACATCTCACATCCAGCACTCCAGCACCTCTCAATTTCAGCAAATCTCACATCCAGCACATCTCACATCCAGCACACCTATTAAAGTAATTCTATCGTTTTAAAATAAGCATTGCCGAATCAATTGAATGTGTGTCCAAAGCACAAAGTGATTTATTTTTAACAGATGTAAATAGTCAACAATTCAATACATTATTATATCATGATAAAGTACAGTACAGCACAGCCAATACCAAAAGATAAGTACATACCAATGCAATCGCTTGCGCTCGCTTGCGCACCCACGGGACCCGATGGACAATATTCTGTATAGAATATTGTGTCAGAGTTGACTGAGGCCCCAGTGAGATGCAACTAATATATATACAGTCAGTGTTTCATTGTGAACAATAGAGATGACGTAGATTGTTACTATAGGTCCAGATGTTGGGTGGGTCCAGGCCAGACAGGTAATAGGTTGATTCAATCTAAGGAATCCAAAGGTGGGGGTCTTCTCTCCAGGGGGTCTGCTCCTTTTCATAGCCAGTATCATACAAAGGTTTTACTCTCTAATATCAATAACTAAAGTATGCAATGTGCGATCTCTTCGCTGACTGCACCGGACAGCTGCTGATGATTAGGGCTTCAATATGATATCAGGCATGACAACTTTCCTATTACCTAAACCTTTAATAACACTACAATGTACATATAATCAACATATACATATATATATATATATATATATATATATATATATATATATATATATATAGACTAATAATAAACCGAATACTATCTGCTCCTGAATTACAGTGTAACAGAACCAATATGAAATTATATAAATAACTAACTGTTGTAATGCGAGTGTGTGCGTGCGTATTTTACCGTGCGAACGCACCACGTCACGTAACACGTGGCGTACGCTTCGCAATACGCACGGCAAACCAATATTAAACCAATATACTTTCGTTCATCCAATTATACGACTTCAACAGTCCACCCTTTGATAGTACAATAAACTATCACCTTAAAGATGTTATAAGCAGGATCTCAGTACCACGTTTCATTGTTATGTAATACAAATCCCCTTTGGTGTATGTCCACACTGTTTGTAGATCTAAACAAGTTATCATAAGAGAGAGTCTTAATCCTCTAAACGACTTCTTCTTTTACTATAAACCGTACACTTCTGGAGCTTGGAGATAACTTTTTGTATGCCCTTCGAGGGTGCAATAAAACACTTAATACATTATTTGGAAAGGTACATGGTACAGTAGAACGTGTATCAGCTATACAGAATTCTCTACTACAGTTCTTCAAGTTTAACAGGTTCTTCTGTCCAACGCATGTCTTTAAGCTCAGAATACATTTAAACACTTCATGTTCATCAATAGCATCATCCTATGTCTATCAATAATGTCATATGCAATCTCCTTCAGCTTGCGTTAATATACACACATCTAATAATGTCACCAGTTCTTTTCATCAACACTTGTGGGCGGGCTATTGTCTGTTCGTTCTTCCCAGTCTCCTAATACTCAGATTTAACAGTGATCGGCTTGTAAAGCATTGGGAGACTTCAGACTGAGGGACCTAGGTGTCCTACTTTTTCCCCTAGTGACCTCCCACCCATAGTTCGGGTACCTCAAGAATATTTAGTGGAAAGATAAATAATCCTACTTGATATAATCACTGAGGCACGTGTGAGCACGCCCAGCACTTTGTTTGGTCTAAAACCTTACCCTCCCAAGAATGATAATCATTCTCAAGGATGCCTGCTCGAGTCCGGATATTACTGGACTGGCATCGCTGGGTGTATCTCTTTTTTTTTTAACTATGGGGTCGCCGTACTTACGGACGTAATGCTACTCAGACAATAGCCCTTCGCACTTTCTCCAAGCTTTCTAAATTTTCCTTTACCCCTGAATTGAATAGAGTAATTGACTGGACTGATTATGCTACTAACTTCTTCCTCCCCAATACCTCCTTATCACTACCTGAACCAGTCTCTGTCACCTGCCAATAATCGAAAGAATTAACCGCCCTGAGAAGAAAATGAAATGAGAGAACACAAAACAGGAAAAACTACAACTTCATGCTGGACAACAGTCTTAGCCTTTGGCTCAGGTGCTACTAACTGCATTCGAGGCCTTCCAGTACAGACTCATGAGTGCCCTTGGACCCTTCTCTGAGTGTTGGCCCCTCTGCAGTGGGTGGTATGGGCACCAGTGTGTCTCTGCTACCCTTAAAGCCGTGAGGCTGGTAGCCTACACCTGGTACCTGTCTGGCAAATAACCTAAGCTTAAGAAATTTCTGCTCCACAACTTACTCTCCCGATCCAACATCCTGACAGTTAGTGTGACCTTTCAGGAAACAGTGTTTCGGACGTTCTCGGTTGCTGTCTCACTATTTACCTTCTCTCAAGGTCTAACCTAGCCTCCCAGTTACAATCTCATCTCACGAGGGGTCAAGAACATTTCAAAAACTGACAGGTTAGGAGTCTGCCCAGGGGTGATCTCTTGGTAGCGGGAAAGGACTAGTGGCACTTCAATCAAGTTCCAACTCTTATTCTATTCTATTCATTCTACCGAGTACCACTACTTTATGTTCACACTGGTTTATGGCTAATTGAAAGTATGTGATTTGTTACCACTACTCATACATTATACATCTATTATCAATAACATGAATACCCCTATCATCTATTATAACTCTAGGACTATCACATTGAATAACAAAAGCTTTGAGTATGATACAGTAATACATTAGACACATTTCAATACACCTCTACCTAGACATATTTCATTGGTACACCTGTGTATACTTGAGGATCCTGCATGGTGGTAATTGGATGACGTGTATTTGTTTTACCTGGAGGAAACCCCATCAGCAGGAGGGATATGGGATGGCTCTATTGGTCTACCTTGTCCATCTCTCCAGAGTCCACCAGACTCCTCACCACATCTCTTCACCTTCCAGACAGTTTATCCCTCGGGTAACACAAATCTTCCTATATTAACCAATATGTGTATGCGTGCATGTGTGTGTGTGTTCACCTTTTTAAAACTAAAACAATACAACGAAAAACAAAACAAAACATAGATTTGTTAGCTGTCACATAAAACCCTGCTGTCTATTTGACAGCTATGTTCTCCCTGGTGTGACAGCCATGTATGGTTGTGCGTGTAAGTGTGGACCTTACTAGCAGCTACTTCCGTTGGTAACTGTGTCCCTGTATAAAGTCCTCTATGTAGTGTCCTAATCATGTGCTGGTATTGTTATAAAACGATTTCTCAGTCACCTCAACATCGCCCTCTAGACTAGAAAAATGCTAAAGACCAATGTATATCAATCGATTTTCCCTCTGCCAACTCACATGTCATTCTCAGTACCTCATATTCAGCTACTTGACTAAGTGGGAAAGGCAAAAAGGTCTCTTTCTATAACACTTTCTTCAAATATAACAGTATCCAGTACATGCCTGTCTAACAGTGAAAATTATAAAACATGAAAATTCTACATTTTCTAGGGTTTCACATTATGTCGTATCTTGTGATAAAAATCCTACTCCAATGTTCTACACAGAGATGCATATCTGTATGCCTATCCTCTAGCAATCTCCTGTCTCCACCCTTTGTGCATCCATAAAAAGGCACATTTTTGTACAGGAGGCACGAGCCAAAACAAAAAAACAAAACAGATATGCAATCTATAACACATGAATCGTATTTCCACAACAGAACCTTTCTGCTTAAAATCAGCAGTTTCTATACACATGAAAACAAAACCCCTGACTGTTTCTGTAACTCATATCAATCTAGTGTGTGTATCTCTGAATTTGTTTTATGTAAAAACATAAAAATATGTTTTAGCCCCATTGTTGAGACTGTGTCTGATTTTATCTCTACCAGAGCAGAGAGAGAGAGAGAGAGAGAGAGAGAGAGAAAGAGAGAGGGAGAGAGAGAGGTAGCTGGAGAGAGAGATAGAGAGAGAGAGAGAGAGAGAGGGAGACTAGCGTTTGTGTAAAGAATGAGAAATAGGAAAGCAATGAATGATGGGAATACAAAGGTTTGAATACAAACATACATGTAGAAAGGGAGATTTTTTTACAACAAAATGACAGCTGGATTGGACTCTGACTCTATGGGGAAGTGGCTGTATTCATTCCACTGTTCCCCTTAGCTATTTGCTAACTATGACCCCTCCCCATACTTGACTAGGGGTTCTTAACAGTGCAATCCAGTGTCGTCCGTCATTTGTTCATTAAGAACTCGGTATCTCATTGACTACCTACCTTTTCAACGGACTTTTCTAACTTATAATAGAGAAATGTGAAAATGTACTCTTAGTGACTCATATTTTCTCTGAGATACATAAAACGATATTTTGGAGCAAAGTATGTACATACTTCATTGTTGGATAATGATTCTCAGCCAAACAAATTATCATGAGTCACTGCAGCCTAAAACAAAAGAGTGTTCCAATTGTCTACTGTTAATTAGTCTTTCAAGAGTAATTCTTCTATTTCTCTATCTCACCCCTTTTAAACACTTGTCTATACTTCTTTTGTGTCCCCTCTATCTGTGAAAAGAAAAACAAGATAGTTATCTTAAAACAGCAAACAAAACAAACATTTCTATTCTTTGCCGTCGGCTAGCAATTTAGGACAACAAACATTTCACAACATAAATGAACAAACAAAATCAACCAAGGTTACCTTTTAGAAATCAGTTTCTTGTACACTACTACTTACCACAGTTTAAACCCCACCTGTTTGTAGGACTACAGGTCTGACCTAACCTCCAGGGTTGACTATGGTTCTCCCCCAAGGCATTGGCTGCTATGAGGTGCACAGGAAACTGTTGAGAAGTCTCCGAGACTTGTGTGCGCCGTCTCTGTGGGTGTCTATGTGATTCCCCCTTAGGTGGGCCAAGTCTCTTTGCTTCGTGTCCCATTTTCTTAGCCTTGGCTCTAATATTTTCTTTGCAATCTTTCCTCAAATGTCCCTTTTTAAGACAGTTAAAACACTTCAAAGATTTCTGTTTCTTTCGTCCCTTATAGTGGTTTTTATAATTCTGAGGTTGTGGATGTAGTTTTTCTAATGCCTGGATACTCAACATCATTAACCTATCACTCTGTGCTTTTTCCTTTTTACATATATTTTTATCATGTTCTATAGCATGCTCTCTAATATCAATTACCGTGCGACCTCTCCAATTAGGAAAAGAGGTTTGTATCCAGGTCCTTAGATCCTCCCGGAGGCCGTCCATTAGTACTGCAACAGTTACCTCCCTGTAATGTGGATTTACCATTATATCCCATATTCCTGTGTACTTAATAATGCCCGCTAGCGCCCTTGAAAAATAATCAGTTGTATTCTCATTACCTTTTTGTTTGATGTTGCATATTTTGCCCCATTCCACAGTCACTGGAAAATATACGGCCAACTCTTTGATTATACATCTAATATTATGCTGATTGTTATCCTCAGTTAAGGGTTTATCCTTCTCCAAATTACAACCCTCAATGAACTTCTGTATATCAGTATCGAGAGGAAGACAAGCTCTAAACAGCACTCGCCAATCTTTATTAGTAGGTTCATGTGCATTACCTAAATGTCTAATAAATTTCTGACACTTGGCCAAATCTTTTCTAGGATCAGGGAAATCAGACATAATTGTAAATAGTTCCGTCTTAGTCCATGGAGAATACACTGCTACTTGTTTCATGGGAACTACACCATCTCTGTCCGCTTTCCCATTGGGAACTGCTGTTCTGCGGATGGGATATAAGCCTACTAAATCACTCTGTTCTGACCTAGTTGCTGGAATTGCTGTTGCAGTACAATGAATGTCTCCCCCTGTGTTAACCTTTTCATTATTCTCACCACTTTCAGCAGCTGCCCCTGCTGGTGGGACCGTTCCTCTTCTTTGTCCTGAAACATTACTTTTAACATTACTTAAAACACCATACAAGTTACTAGTTACCATTTTTACATTTTTGGTATTGGCTGTACTTCCCGCCCCAACTGAATTTATCGGGGGCGTGTTTGCGCTCAGTTCGCCACGCTTTGCAACGCACACTTCCGGAATGCTTGTTTCCGGTACGCTTACTTCCGCTGAACACGTGTTTTTCCTTACACTCACTTCCGCTGTGCGTTCGCTGCTCTGCCACGTGTTACCTTCCATTTGCCACAATTTTAAACAGCCATCATGTTTAAGTCTCGTTTTTGTTGATTTAATCAACCGCACTTTATCTCTAACATTATTTAACACCTCTGAGTCAAGAGTACCTATGTTTGGGAAAGGTTTCACACACTCCCGGGTCATCTTGACCCATTTGTCGCAGTATGCCGTAGCATACGCACCGTATTTATTATACATAACATATTTTGCCGAACCAACCGGCCATTCATTAGGCAGCACAACATGAACTATCTCTAGCGTTTGCTTCGTATCCATTGTGAAAACAACCTATTTCTCAACGCTACGCAAAAAGACTTTTACCTGTTCTCCTTTCAAACAGAACTTACTAGAGATTTTTTTTTTATTCATGGACGTTTTCAACAGGCACGTCCCCTTAAGATATCAATGCCCTTCCTAGTTTGAGTACTTTACCACTGTCAGCACCAGATATCAATCAAGAATATCAGTGGTTGCAGCGTATTTCCTCCCACATCTCCCAAGTCGCAATCACGGCTGCACTAAATCAACCATGCGGTCCGATCGCACCGCTTACGGATACTAACTATCGGTAAGCTTTGCGATTAATATTTGGGAATGCCGCGAAAACCTGTTATTTTTCGCTTCGAGTATACCTGCCAAGTATACTCTGTGGTGTCTCTTTATCACCTGCTCTTTGTTAGAACAGAACACCACTCACACAAAGGTTTCTTTATATCCTGCTCAGCCCTAGAACAGAACCTTTGTTGTCAGGTCACCTTTTTTAACATGCCCCGTCAGACACACCTGAACTACAGCGCTATGAATTTTTAAATAGTACCACACTGCCCTCCCAATACTCAATCACGGCCTTGCCATGCGGTCGATTTGCACAGCTCAATGATTCATTATGCGGACCACAGATAACACTGCCATGCTCTGTCCTTTCCAGCAAACAATACCCTTTATCAGTGAATGTCGTGATTAGTATTGGGTGCATGTGCGAAAACCTATAGTTGCCTATAGTTACCAGTATATTTTTGCCTTTATGTATTCATTCACATACACACACATAACCTTTGTTTTCTGTACAGAAAATAACTTTCCCAAACAATGGCACTATCTTTTCAGAGACTTTACCAAGTGCTTACAGTATGCATATAACAACTATCAAAACTATTGTTCAACCACGTGGCAAATCTACCGGAAGTTCGCGTACGCACAGCAGGAACTACACATACGCACAGCAATGCAATACACTTTTAAAACATAAAACGACAATAAAAAGAAACATTTTTCTTTCTTGTCCCTAGATTCTAATTAGCGTTCCTTCAGTCTATGCAACAACGGACATTCGGTTTCGCAACACACAGTGAACCACAGGTATTAGACGTATTACGTTCTTTCCTGCTTTATACGACGCGTCCGTCCATCCACCCTTTGTTGAGGAACCGAATATCGTAAGCGTTGCATACCTGCCGGTAACGTAATTCCTAACTCACGAGCCCCCAAATTATTAAAGTAATTCTATCGTTTTAAAATAAGCATTGCCGAATCAATTGAATGTGTGTCCAAAGCACAAAGTGATTTATTTTTAACAGATGTAAATAGTCAACAATTCAATACATTATTATATCATGATAAAGTACAGTACAGCACAGCCAATACCAAAAGATAAGTACATACCAATGCAATCGCTTGCGCTCGCTTGCGCACCCACGGGACCCGATGGACAATATTCTGTATAGAATATTGTGTCAGAGTTGACTGAGGCCCCAGTGAGATGCAACTAATATATATACAGTCAGTGTTTCATTGTGAACAATAGAGATGACGTAGATTGTTTCTATAGGTCCAGACGTTGGGTGGGTCCAGGTCAGACAGGTAATAGGTTGATTCAATCTAAGGAATCCAAAGGTGGGGGTCTTCTCTCCAGGGGGTCTGCTCCTTTTCATAGCCAGTATCATACAAAGGTTTTACTCTCTAATATCAATAACTAAAGTATGCAATGTGCGATCTCTTCGCTGACTGCACCGGACAGCTGCTGATGATTAGGGCTTCAATATGATATCAGGCATGACACCTTTCCTATTACCTAAACCTTTAATAACACTACAATGTACATATAATCAACATATACATATATATATATATATATATATATATATATATATATATATATAGACTAATAATAAACCGAATACTATCTGCTCCTGAATTACAGTGTAACAGAACCAATATGAAATTATATAAATAACTAACTGTTGTAATGCGAGTGTGTGCGTGCGTATTTTACCGTGCGAACGCACCACGTCACGTAACACAGCAGGTGTGTTGTATATACACACGGGTTCCCCCGCTATAGCTCAAAAGGCATATATATCGGGGTGAGTTTTTTCCATATGAACAGTGGATCATGCAGAATGAAACAATATAACAAAGGAACCCCTTGTTCATAGTGAATTGTTACCATCTTGTAGTTATACAACCCTGTTTGGAGTTTATGTTATCCTCTAATTGGCCCGATTGGAGCTGAGTGAACACTAAAGGACTTCATCCATACTACGAGGCGTTTGTTCTTATGAACATTTATGCTACAACTAATACAGCACTTTCTCCATATAACAATATAAGAATAGAGAGTGCATTTTCATCTACTAAGAATTTTTTCTATCAGCGCTTCCATCTATACTGATATTGTATACAGCTGCATTTGCATACAATTCCACATTGATGCTATATATTTTTATGTGTTTCTTGGGGTTGTTTATGGCCATAAACCATTGTGTATTTATTGTGCATTTATATTAATTTTATTAAATATTTTGTGTGGTTCACCTAGCGCTTTTTTCTATATCTTTGTTTGTATTTCTACATATGGGTTTGGAGCCCATTATTAAGCTGCTGGTGTCCATTTTTTAGGTCGTACTAGCGCCCAGTTGTGTATACATATATATATAAGTTTTATTACTCCTGTTTTTCTGGGCCGCTTAATCTGTTTATATACACGTTCTTTTGACTCAGTTTCCTTACGACATGGCACCCTTAAGGTGCATGGTAGACAGACTAGAGAGAAGGCATAACTTCATGTCTCAGTCTACCTCTAAATCTAAAGAAACTCTACCCGATAATACAGTAGACATGTACCATTTATTTAATAAACTTGAATCACTGTGTATGTCTGAAACTAGACACTGGTGGGATCAGGTGACTATACAAAAATACATTGATGAGGGCATTATACCGAGGGGTTTACGCATTTTCAAATCCTCCTCATTTCCAGACGATATGGGGTTTATCAAGGATTGGAACAATATCCTGGATGGGTGTTCCCTTGATTTAATGAAACTCCTAGTTAAATATAGGAACACTAAGGTAGATACCATCCAACATGAGATAGATAAAGTTCAAGAGTCTCTGAAATCATTTGAACTATTAGATGGTTATCAGGAAAGAGACAATAAGATCAGCAAGCGTTTAGTTGATTTTGAGAATTCACTGATTAACCGGAAAGATCTGAAATTGAAGCGGGATAGGGATGACTATAAGAATGATAAAGTGAGGACCTTCAACCAGCGTTTTAGAAACCCCTCCATGAACAATAGAAAAAGGTTCCAATCGAAAGAGGATAAAAACCGATCCCGTTCAAGGGCTGGATATCTACCCAATAGACAGGAGGCATCCTTTGCTGTTCCCCATAGTAATAGATCCTATCAAAATTCTCTGAGATATAGAAACAAAAAACAACATATTCCAACAGATACAAAAACAACTACGGATTATAGGAATCCTCGAGATATGAATAGAAGCAATTTTCGGAATGATTATAATGATTTACCGAGAGGTAGAAATAGAAATACAAATGAAACCACTAAAGATAGAACCCGGGGGGAATCTGAGGAATCAGAGTTCCAAACGAGAGGTTCAAGATATAGAGTCTTGAACTCATATAATGAGCCAGACAATCATGCCGGCAATAGACCTTCCCCTGATCCATCTGGCCGGCCTTTTTTAGAGAAAGGCCGGTCTCCAACATATCATCAGAATCCTCAAGGACCCAACTTATCAAAAAGATCAAGAAGAAGCGAGGCAGAGGATCAAGAGGAGGGAGGTTCAAATCAGGCAAAAAGCTCACGTCTGAGTTAACCAACAGAGGCATATTTAATCTGTCACAAAAAGTTTTATCCCAAACAGAGTTGAAACTTCTTCAAAAAGGGCTAAAATTTGCCCCAGTAACTAAACCAAATTTATTCAACCTTTTTGTTGATCTTAATAGATACATTAGAACCCTCAGTAGAAAGCGGTATTTTGCATGCAAAGCTATTCGGAAAATGGAGATTGAAGCCTCCCCTATAATATTGGATGAGAATGATCATCCAGCTTTGGCGTGCTTGGAGTCTCTCCAAGCTGAGAATGAGGAAACTAATTCCAACACTCCTGTTCAAATGTACAACATTAATTCCTCGTTATCTACAGAGAAGTTCAAGAGGAAATCAAACTTTTATCCCCTCTAATTCAAGGGGCCCTTGATAGAAAGTTTCTATAGAAAAACTATGGAGGATTTTAGGGTACTATGTGAGAAATCAGCGCAGGAACAAGTTAGGGACAATTTAACATCTTTTGAAAGAAAGGCCCTTACCAATCTGATGTCAGATGCCAGCATTATTATTAAACCCGCCGATAAGGGCGGGGGCCTTGTAGTTCAAGATAGATCCGAATATTTGGAGGAAGCCATGAGACAATTAGGAGATACTCAATTTTATATGAAACTGAGTAGAGATCCCACAGGGGCATATCAGCAAAAATTAAGGTGTCTACTGGATGACGCTATGGGAACAGGTGCCATCACGAAAGAGACCTTTAGTTTTCTCTATACATCATTTCCTGTGGTCCCTACATATTACCATCTGCCCAAGATCCATAAGACCCTCTGCAAGCTACCGGGCAGGCCCATTATATCGGGTATAGGGTCACTGACCACTAATTTGTCAGCTATGGTAGATTCATATCTCCAACCGATTGTCCCTACTCTGAGATCCTACATTAAGGATACAACTAGCTTTCTTAGGATGGTACAAGATGTACCTTGGAAACCAACGTATCATTTTCTTACGTGCGACGTGACGGGCCTATATTCAAATATTCCACACGCTTTAGGACTCGATGCGGCTAGGCTTTATCTTGAGAAGCAGGAGCAACTAGATTCCCCACTCCGTCATTTTTTACTGTCGGCGATTCAGTTTATTCTTTATCATAATTATTTCATTTTTGATTCTACATATTACCTTCAGATATTGGGGACGGCTATGGGGACCAGGTTTGCCCCGAGCTATGCGAATCTCTACATGGGAAGATTTGAGGAGGAGTATGTGTGGGATTCGGCATTCGGGGCGAACCTGGTCCTCTATGGCCGATATATAGATGACCTTTTCTTTATTTGGGACGGGGACTCACAATCTATATCTAGTTTTGTTACACATCTGAATTCTAATAAGTATGGATTAAAGTTCACTAGTAATTACCATTGTTCCACTATCAATTATCTCGATATTACCCTAAAAATCCATCAAGGGAAAGTTGTCACTGAGAATTACTCGAAAGAGGTGGACTCATGTAGTTTTCTACATTTTAATAGTAGTCACTACAGACCTTGGAAGGTAAATATTCCAAAGGGTCAGTTCCTCCGTATGAGGAGGAACTGTTCAAGAGACGAGGATTTTGTAATACACTCGGCCAAACTTTACAATTCTTTTGTCGAACTAGGTTACCCCTGTCAGGTTCTGAATAAGGCATATGAGGAGGTTACAAGGCTTGATAGATCTAGTCTTTTAAAACAACCTCCCAAGTGGCAAGATGAGGATAAATCCTTGGTATTTGTGACCAAATTTAATAGCCATGCGAAGGACATCAAACAAATTGTGAAGAAAAATGCCTGTATATTGGAGCTTGATGAACATATAGGTCATCTTATTAAGAAAGATAGTATAACAGTATTTAAAAGATCTAAGAATCTCAAGGAGAGATTAGCCCCTAGCCATTTTAAGGGAAATAACACACTATTCCCGGTAGCCAAAATTCCAAATGCCGATAGATGGCTCAGTAGAGATAAGGGATTTTATAGATGTGGAAAATTAAGGTGCATTTCATGTAAATACGCTGAACATAGAGCTAAGGTCTTTACATCCTTTTCACTGGGTGTCACGTATCCTATTGAAAAGGTTTAAGACTGTCAATCAACATACGTGATTTACATGATCAATTGTAAGTGTGGCATGCAATACGTTGGCCGTACAATAAGATCGTTAGCAGTGCGGTTTTCAGAACATCGTCGGAACATAATAAAAAATGTACAAACTCATACTCTGTCAGCACATGTGAATCGATGCCAGGGAAACAATCTGGGAGGTTTGACCATTAGAGCTATCGAACAAATTGATATCACCAATAGGGGAGGTGACAGATTTAATATACTCTGCAGAAGAGAAGCCTATTGGATTTTCAGACTCAAAACGTTGTCACCATGTGGTCTTAATGACTGTATTGAACTTAACAATCTCTAAGAGTTTTAGGTTTCCCTATGTTAGGTATCCTTGTTATCCATATAGGATGTACATATTATATGATATATTTTGACATGCCACACCGCACAGATAGGTTGAAGCACTTTAAGAGGTTAAAAAGTTCTTTCAGCCATTTCGATTTATAAGTTATTGCTCTATATGTTTGGTATATTCCAGCATATCTAGTGGTTATGTATGTATATATGTGCATCCAGTATATATGTATATTGAATATATGCATTTATATTTATAATTCTGAGTCTCTATATGTATTAACGGTGCATCGATATAACATAATTTGATATAAGAATAAAAGAGGACAACAAAATATGATACAATATAATGTAACATTTATTGTTGATGTAAGGGCATTAGTCAGGTTGGCTTCATTTCATTTATTTGACATTTATTTACATATACATTTTGTGGCACCTATGTAGTTAGGAATATGTTATCTTAGCTATTTGCATATGTTACAGTTGCTTTATATATGTTTTTCTAACTTTTGGGATAGTCTAATGTCTCTATCAGGATTAATTTAATTTCATATGTAAGCTGAGGTTCAGTGGAACCAGACCTCAGATATTGATATGGCGATCGGATGGGTTAAGAGCTCATGATTGGGTGATTCTATTTTGTGTGTACATTCATGTCGATATTTTTGTTTAGTTTTTTTCATACAACTTTTATATATTTTTCATTTTATTTTATTGTACCCACATTACTGTGGGTTGGTACATATTTTGAGTAAGGAGACTGAGTCATTTGGGTACATTTATTTAATATATATATATTCACATTTTAGTGGATATCTATATATAGGAATTTTTATTCTTGCTGGTTATGCTATTTATATTAAACAGAGATCTTTTTAAACTCAAAAGAATTTTTATATTCATGTCCAATTGTTTCAATCATTGAAGTTCTCATGCACCTTCAAATCAATTTATTCTGGCTTTATCGAATAAATCTGCAAGCTCTGACGACGCTGTGCAAATCAGCTGCCAATTAGTGAATTAACGGACTGGAGGGTTTAAATGCTGAGACCTGAGAACCATATAAACATGCTTCTGATGAAACGGCATCTGCCGAGAAACGCGTTAAGCAGTTTACTATTGATTTCATACTTTGGACAACATATGCTTTTTAAATTTTTGGCACATATCAACCCCGGGGTTTTTTCATGCTTAGTAGCGCTTTGAGGATGATAGAATAAGATTGGCTCACGAGCGGAGTTACTCGTGATCACTTTGCCTGACAACATCAGCTACAGGCTAATTGTGAAGATCGGGAAATGACCACGCCGACCATCTAACACAAGGTATTCCCTCCTACAGAGAAGTAACGCTACAAGCGCTTTGAGGAAGACGCACCAGATTTGCTTGTGAGTAGAGACATTGTGTTCCATTATTTAAGAAAGACAGCTGTATATCTATTACGAAGGCTCTCAACAAACCAGATTTGCCTGTGAGTAGAGACATTGTGTTCCATTATTTAAGAAAGACAGCTGTATATCTATTACGAAGGCTCTCAACAAACCACGCTGAACTTTCAGTATAAGGCATTCCCGCTAAATAGAGAATATGCCTTAAGTGATAGTGATCACTATACCTTGTCTCTATGAGATACTATACTGTCATTTCCCAAGTAGAAGACAGAAGGGAATAGCGCTCCACAGCAGGTGTGTTGTATATACACACGGGTTCCCCCGCTATAGCTCAAAAGGCATATATATCGGGGTGAGTTTTTTCCATATGAACAGTGGATCATGCAGAATGAAACAATATAACAAAGGAACCCCTTGTTCATAGTGAATTGTTACCATCTTGTAGTTATACAACCCTGTTTGGAGTTTATGTTATCCTCTAATTGGCCCGATTGGAGCTGAGTGAACACTAAAGGACTTCATCCATACTACGAGGCGTTTGTTCTTATGAACATTTATGCTACAACTAATACAGCACTTTCTCCATATAACAATATAAGAATAGAGAGTGCATTTTCATCTACTAAGAATTTTTTCTATCAGCGCTTCCATCTATACTGATATTGTATACAGCTGCATTTGCATACAATTCCACATTGATGCTATATATTTTTATGTGTTTCTTGGGGTTGTTTATGGCCATAAACCATTGTGTATTTATTGTGCATTTATATTAATTTTATTAAATATTTTGTGTGGTTCACCTAGCGCTTTTTTCTATATCTTTGTTTGTATTTCTACATATGGGTTTGGAGCCCATTATTAAGCTGCTGGTGTCCATTTTTTAGGTCGTACTAGCGCCCAGTTGTGTATATATATATATAAGTTATATAAATAACTAACTGTTGTAATGCGAGTGTGTGCGTGCGTATTTTACCGTGAGAACGCACCACGTCACGTAACACGTGGCGTACGCTTCGCAATACGCACGGCAAACCAATATGAAACCAATATACTTTCGTTCATCCAATTATACGACTTCAACACACCTCACATCCAGCACATGTCACATCCAGCACACCTCACATCCAGCACATCTCACATCCAGCACATCTCACATCCAGCACATCTCACATCCAGCACATCTCAATTTCAGCAAACCTCACATCCAGCACATCTCACATCCAGCACACCTCACATCCAGCACACCTCACATCCAGCACATGTCACATCCAGCACACCTCACATCCAGCACATCTCACATCCAGCACATCTCACATCCAGCACATCTCACATCCAGCACATCTCACATCCAGCACACATCACATCCAGCACATCTCACATCCAGCACATCTCACATCCTGCACATCTCACATCCAGCACATCTCACATCCTGCACATCTCACATCCAGCACATGTCACATCCAGCTCTCCTCACATCCAGCACATCTCACATCCAGCACACCTCACATCCAGCTCTCCTCACATCCAGCACACCTCACATCCAGCACACCTCACATCCAGCACATCTCACATCCAGCACATCTCACATCCAGCACACCTCACATCCAGCACACCTCACATCCAGCACCTCTCAATTCCAGCACTTCTCACATCCAGCATATCTCACATCCAGCACATCTCACATCCAGCACACCTCACACCCAGCACACGTCACATCCAGCACACCTCACATCCAGCACATCTCACATCCAGCACACCTCACATCCAGCACACCTCACACCCAGCACATCTCACATCCAGCACACCTCACATCCAGCACCTCTCAATTCCAGCACTTCTCACATCCAGCACATCTCACATCCAGCACATCTCACATCCAGCACATCTCACATCCAGCACATCTCACATCCAGCACACCTCACATCCAGCACATCTCACATCCAGCACACCTCACATCCAGCACACCTCACATCCAGCACATCTCACATCCAGCACATCTCACATCCAGCACACGACACATCCAACACATCTCACATCCAGCACACCTCACATCCAGCACACTTCACATCCAGCACATCTCACATCCAGCACACCTCACATCCGGCACACCTCACATCCAGCACATCTCACATCCAGCACATCTCACATCCAGCACATCTCACATCCAGCACACCTCACATCCAGCACACCTCACATCCAGCACCTCTCAATTCCAGCAAACCTCACATCCAGCACATCTCACATCCAGCACTTCTCACATCCAGCACATCTCACATCCAGCACATCTCACATCCAGCACACCTCACATCCAGTACATCTCACATCCAGCACATCTCATATCCAGCACACCTCACATCCAGCACATCTCACATCCAGCACACCTCACATCCAGCACATCTCATATCCAGCACACCTCACATCCAGCACACCTCACATCCAGCACTCCTCACATCCAGCACATCTCACATCCAGCACACATCACATCCAGCACACCTCACATCCAGCACATCTCATATCCAGCACACCTCACATCCAGCACATCTCATATCCAGCACACCTCACATCCAGCACACATCACATCCAGCACACCTCACATCCAGCACATCTCATATCCAGCACACCTCACATCCAGCACACCTCACATCCAGCACTCCTCACATCCAGCACATCTCACATCCAGCACACATCACATCCAGCACACCTCACATCCAGCACATCTCACATCCAGCACATCTCACATCCAGCACACATCACATCCAGCACATCTCACATCCAGCACATCTCACATCCAGCACATCTCACATCCAGCACATCTCACATCCAGCACCTCTCAATTTCAGCAAACCTCACATCCAGCACATCTCACATCCAGCACACCTCACATCCAGCACATGTCACATCCAGCACACCTCACATCCAGCACATCTCACATCCAGCACATCTCACATCCAGCACATCTCACATCCAGCACACATCACATCCAGCACTTCTCACATCCAGCACATCTCACACACAGCACACCTCACATCCAGCACACCTCACATCCAGCACACCTCACATCCAGCACACCTCACATCCAGCACTTCTCACATCCAGCGCATCTCACATCCAGCACACCTCACATCCAGCACATCTCACATCCAGCACATCTCACATCCAGCACACGTCACATCCAGCACACGTCACATCCAGCACGTCTCACATCCAGCACATCTCACATCCAGCACACATCACATCCAGCACTTCTCACATCCAGCACATCTCACATCCAGCACATCTCACATCCAGCACACCTCACATCCAGCACATCTCACATCCAGCAAATCTCACATCCAGCACACCTCACATCCAGCTCTCCTCACATCCAGCACACCTCACATCCAGCACATCTCACATCCAGCACACCTCACATCCAGCTCTCCTCACATCCAGCACATCTCACATCCAGCACACATCACATCCAGCACTTCTCACATCCAGCACATCTCACATCCAGCACATCTCACATCCAGCACATCTTACATCCAGCACACATCACATCCAGCACACCTCACATCCAGCTCTCCTCACATCCAGCACATCTCACATCCAGCACATCTCACATCCAGCACACCTCACATCCAGTACATCTCACATCCAGCACATCTCATATCCAGCACACCTCACATCCAGCACACCTCACATCCAGCACACCTCACATCCAGCACATCTCATATCCAGCACACCTCACATCCAGCACATCTCACATCCAGCACACCTCACATCCAGCACACCTCACATCCAGCACATCTCACATCCAGAACATCTCACATCCAGCACATCTCACATCCAGCACACCTCACATCCATCACATCTCACATCCAGCACACCTCACATCCAGCACATCTCACATCCAGCACACCTCACATCCAGCACACCTCACATCCAGCACATCTCACATCCAGCACATCTCACATCCAGCACATCTCACATCCAGCGCACCTCACATCCAGCGCATCTCACATCCAGCACATCTCACATCCAGCACACCTCACATCCAGCGCACCTCACATCCAGCGCACCTCAAATCCAGCACACCTCACATCCAGCACTCCTCACATCCAGCACATCTCACATCCAGCAGACATCACATCCAGCACACCTCACATCCAGCACACCTCACATCCAGCACACCTCACATCCAGCACATCTCACATCCAGCACTTCTCACATCCAGCACACCTCACATCCAGCACATCTCACATCCAGCACATCTCACATCCAGCACATCTCACATCCAGCTCTTCTCACATCCAGCACATCTCACATCCAGCACATCTCACATCCAGCTCTCCTCACATCCAGCACATCTCACATCCAGCACATCTCACATCCAGCACCTCTCAATTTCAGCAAACCTCACATCCAGCACATCTCACATCCAGCACACCTCACATCCAGCACATCTCACATCCAGCACATCTCACATCCAGCACATCTCACATCCAGCACATCTCACATCCAGCACACCTCACATCCAGTACATCTCACATCCAGCACATCTCATATCCAGCACACCTCACATCCAGCACATCTCACATCCAGCACACCTCACATCCAGCACATCTCATATCCAGCACACCTCACATCCAGCACACCTCACATCCAGCACTCCTCACATCCAGCACATCTCACATCCAGCACACATCACATCCAGCACACCTCACATCCAGCACATCTCATATCCAGCACACCTCACATCCAGCACACATCACATCCAGCACACCTCACATCCAGCACATCTCATATCCAGCACACCTCACATCCAGCACACCTCACATCCAGCACATCTCACATCCAGCACATCTCACATCCAGCACACATCACATCCAGCACATCTCACATCCAGCACATCTCACATCCAGCACATCTCACATCCAGCACATCTCACATCCAGCACCTCTCAATTTCAGCAAACCTCACATCCAGCACATCTCACATCCAGCACACCTCACATCCAGCACATGTCACATCCAGCACACCTCACATCCAGCACATCTCACATCCAGCACATCTCACATCCAGCACATCTCACATCCAGCACACATCACATCCAGCACTTCTCACATCCAGCACATCTCACATCCAGCACATCTCACATCCAGCACATCTCACATCCAGCACATCTCACATCCAGCGCACCTTACATCCAGCACTTCTCACATCCAGCACACCTCACATCCAGCACTTCTCACATCCAGCACATCTCACACACAGCACACCTCACATCCAGCACATCTCACATCCAGCACACCTCACATCCAGCACACCTCACATCCAGCACTTCTCACATCCAGCGCATCTCACATCCAGCACACCTCACATCCAGCACATCTCACATCCAGCACATCTCACATCCAGCACACGTCACATCCAGCACACGTCACATCCAGCACGTCTCACATCCAGCACATCTCACATCCAGCACACATCACATCCAGCACTTCTCACATCCAGCACATCTCACATCCAGCACATCTCACATCCAGCACACCTCACATCCAGCACATCTCACATCCAGCAAATCTCACATCCAGCACACCTCACATCCAGCTCTCCTCACATCCAGCACACCTCACATCCAGCACATCTCACATCCAGCACACCTCACATCCAGCTCTCCTCACATCCAGCACATCTCACATCCAGCACACATCACATCCAGCACTTCTCACATCCAGCACATCTCACATCCAGCACATCTCACATCCAGCACATCTCACATCCAGCACATCTTACATCCAGCACACATCACATCCAGCACACCTCACATCCAGCTCTCCTCACATCCAGCACATCTCACATCCAGCACATCTCACATCCAGCACACCTCACATCCAGTACATCTCACATCCAGCACATCTCATATCCAGCACACCTCACATCCAGCACACCTCACATCCAGCACACCTCACATCCAGCACATCTCATATCCAGCACACCTCACATCCAGCACATCTCACATCCAGCACACCTCACATCCAGCACACCTCACATCCAGCACATCTCACATCCAGAACATCTCACATCCAGCACATCTCACATCCAGCACACCTCACATCCATCACATCTCACATCCAGCACACCTCACATCCAGCACATCTCACATCCAGCACACCTCACATCCAGCACACCTCACATCCAGCACATCTCACATCCAGCACATCTCACATCCAGCACATCTCACATCCAGCGCACCTCACATCCAGCGCATCTCACATCCAGCACATCTCACATCCAGCACACCTCACATCCAGCGCACCTCACATCCAGCGCACCTCAAATCCAGCACACCTCACATCCAGCACTCCTCACATCCAGCACATCTCACATCCAGCAGACATCACATCCAGCACACCTCACATCCAGCACACCTCACATCCAGCACACCTCACATCCAGCACATCTCACATCCAGCACTTCTCACATCCAGCACACCTCACATCCAGCACATCTCACATCCAGCACATCTTACATCCAGCACATCTCACATCCAGCTCTTCTCACATCCAGCACATCTCACATCCAGCACATCTCACATCCAGCTCTCCTCACATCCAGCACATCTCACATCCAGCACATCTCACATCCAGCACCTCTCAATTTCAGCAAACCTCACATCCAGCACATCTCACATCCAGCACACCTCACATCCAGCACATCTCACATCCAGCACATCTCACATCCAGCACATCTCACATCCAGCACATCTCACATCCAGCACACATCACATCCAGCACACCTCAAATCCAGCTCTCCTCACATCCAGCACATCTCACATCCAGCACATCTCACATCCAGCACACCTCACATCCAGCGCACCTCACATCCAGCGCACCTCACATCCAGCACACCTCACATCCAGCACTCCTCACATCCAGCACATCTCACATCTAGCACACCTCACATCCAGCACATCTCACATCAAGCACACCTCACATCCAGCACATGTCACATCCAGCAAATCTCACATCCAGCACATCTCACATCCAGCAAATCTCACATCCAGCACATCTCACATCCAGCACATCTCACATCCAGCACACATCACATCCAGCACACCTCACATCCAGCACACCTCACATCCAGCACACATCACATCCAGCACTTCTCACATCCAGCACATCTCACATCCAGCACATCTCACATCCAGCACATCTCACATCCAGCTCTCCTCACATCCAGCACATCTCACATCCAGCACATCTCACATCCAGCACATCTCACATCAAGCACACCTCACATCCATCACATCTCACATCCAGCACACCTCACATCCAGCACATCTCACATCCAGCACACCTCACATCCAGCACACCTCACATCCAGCACACCTCACATCCAGCACACCTCACATCCAGCACATCTCACATCCAGCACATCTCACATCCAGCACACATCACATCCAGCACATCTCACATCCAGCACATCTCACATCCAGCACATCTCACATCCAGCTCTCCTCACATCCAGCACATCTCACATCCAGCACATCTCACATCCAGCACCTCTCAATTTCAGCAAACCTCACATCCAGCACATCTCACATCCAGCACACCTCACATCCAGCACACCTCACATCCAGCACACCTCACATCCAGCACATCTCACATCCAGCACTTCTCACATCCAGCACACCTCACATCCAGCACATCTCACATCCAGCACATCTCACATCCAGCACATCTCACATCCAGCTCTCCTCACATCCAGCACATCTCACATCCAGCACATCTCACATCCAGCACATCTCACATCCAGCACACCTCACATCCAGCGCACCTCACATCCAGCGCACCTCACATCCAGCACACCTCACATCCAGCACACCTCACATCCAGCACTCCTCACATCCAGCACATCTCACATCCAGCACACATCAAATCCAGCACACCTCACATCCAGCACACCTCACATCCAGCACACCTCACATCCAGCACATCTCACATCCAGCACTTCTCACATCCAGCACACCTCACATCCAGCACATCTCACATCCAGCACATCTCACATCCAGCACATCTCACATCCAGCACATCTCACATCCAGCTCTCCTCACATCCAGCACATCTCACATCCAGCACATCTCACATCCAGCACCTCTCAATTTCAGCAAACCTCACATCCAGCACATCTCACATCCAGCACACCTCACATCCAGCACATGTCACATCCAGCACTTCTCACATCCAGCACATCTCACATCCAGCACATCTCACATCCAGCTCTCCTCACATCCAGCACATCTCACATCCAGCACATCTCACATCCAGCACCTCTCAATTTCAGCAAACCTCACATCCAGCACATCTCACATCCAGCACACCTTACATCCAGCACATGTCACATCCAGCACACCTCACATCCAGCACATCTCACATCCAGCACATATCACATCCAGCACATCTCACATCCAGCACATCTCACATCCAGCGCACCTCACATCCAGCACACCTCACATCCAGCACTCCTCACATCCAGCACATCTCACATCCAGCACACATCAAATCCAGCACACCTCACATCCAGCACACCTCACATCCAGCACACCTCACATCCAGCACATTTCACATCCAGCACTTCTCACATCCAGCACACCTCACATCCAGCACATCTCACATCCAGCACATCTCACATCCAGCACATCTCACATCCATCTCTCCTCACATCCAGCACATCTCACATCCAGCACATCTCACATCCAGCACATCTCACATCCAGCTCTCCTCACATCCAGCACATCTCATATCAAGCACACCTCACATCCAGCACATCTCACATCCAGCACACCTCACATCCAGCACATGTCACATCCAGCACATCTCACATCCAGCACATCTCACATCCAGCACATCTCACATCCAGCACATCTCACATCCAGCGCACCTCACATCCAGCACACATCACATCCAGCACTTCTCACATCCAGCACATCTCACATCCAGCACATCTCACATCCAGCACATCTCACATCCAGCTCTCCTCACATCCAGCACATCTCACATCCAGCACATCTCACATCCAGCACCTCTCAATTTCAGCAAACCTCATATCCAGCACATCTCACATCCAGCACACCTCACATCCAGCACATCTCACATCCAGCACATCTCACATCCAGCACATCTCACATCCAGCTCTCCTCACATCCAGCACATCTCACATCCAGCACATCTCACATCCAGCACATCTCACATCCAGCTCTCCTCACATCCAGCACATCTCATATCCAGCACACCTCACATCCAGCACATCTCACATCCAGCACACCTCACATCCAGCACATGTCACATCCAGCACATGTCACATCCAGCACACCTCACATCCAGCACACCTCACATCCAGCACATCTCACATCCAGCACACATCACATCCAGCACATCTCACATCCAGCACATCTCACATCCAGCACATCTCACATCCAGCTCTCCTCACATCCAGCACATCTCACATCCAGCACATCTCACATGCAGCGGACCTTACATCCAGCACTTCTCACATCCAGCACACCTCACATCCAGCACTTCTCACATCCAGCACGCCTCACATCCAGCACTTCTCACATCCAGCACACCTCACATCCAGCACATGTCACATCCAGCACACCTCACATCCAGCACATCTCACATCCAGCACATCTCACATCCAGCACACCTCACATCCAGCACATCTCACATCCAGCACATCTCACATCCAGCACATCTCACATACAGCACACATCACATCCAGCACATCTCACATCCAGCTCTCCTCACATCCAGCACATCTCACATCCAGCACATCTCACATCCAGCGGACCTTACATCCAGCACTTCTCACATCCAGCACACCTCACATCCAGCACTTCTCACATCCAGCACGCCTCACATCCAGCACTTCTCACATCCAGCACACCTCACACCCAGCACATGTCACATCCAGCTCTCCTCACATCCAGCACATCTCACATTCAGCACATCTCACATCCAGCACACCTCACATCCAGTACATCTCACATCCAGCACTTCTCACATCCAGCACATCTCACATCCAGCACATCTCACATCCAGCACATCTCACATCCAGCACATCTCACATCCAGCACACATCACATCCAGCACATTTCACATCCAGCACATCTCACATCCTGCACACCTCACATCCAGCACATCTCACATCCAGCACACCTCACATCCAGCTCTCCTCACATCCAGCATATCTCACATCCAGCACATCTCACATCCAGCGCACCTCACATCCAGCACTTCACACATCCAGCACACCTCACATCCAGCACATCTCACATCCAGCACATCTCACATCCAGCACACATCACATCCAGCACATCTCACATCCAGCACATCTCACATCCTGCACATCTCACATCCAGCACATCTCACATCCAGCACATCTCACATCCAGCACATCTCACATCCAGCACATCTCACATCCAGCACATCTCACATCCAGCACACATCACATCCAGCACACTTCACATCCAGCACACCTCACATCCAGCACATCTCACATCCAGCACATCTCACATCCAGCACATCTCACATCTCACATCCAGCACACCTCACATCCAGCACATCTCACACCTCACATCCAGCACATCTCACATCCAGCACATCTCACATCCAGCACATCTCACATCCAGAACCTCACATCCAGCACATCTCACATCCAGCACATCACATCCAGCACACCTCACATCCATCACACATCACATCCAGCACATCTCACATCCAGCACACATCACATCCAGCACATCTCACATCCAGCACATCTCACATTCAGCACATGTCACATCCAGCACATCTCACATCCAGCACATCTCACATCCAGCACATCTCACATCCAGCACACCTTACATCCAGCTCTCATCACATCCAGCACACCTCACATCCAGCACACCTCACATCCAGCACATCTCACATCCAGCACACATCACATCCAGCACTTCTCACATCCAGCACATCTCACATCCAGCACATCTCACATCCAGCACATCTCACATCCAGCACACATCACATCCAGCACACCTCACATCCAGCTCTCCTCACATCCAGCACATCTCACATCCAGCACATCTCACATCCAGCACACCTCACATCCAGTACATCTCACATCCAGCACATCTCACATCCAGCACACCTCACATCCAGCACACCTCACATCCAGCACACCTCATATCCAGCACACCTCTCATCCAGCACTCCACACATCCAGCACATCTCACATCCAGCACACATCACATCCAGCACACCTCACATCCAGCGCACCTCACATCCAGCGCACCTCACATCCAGCGCACCTCACATCCTGCACACCTCACATCCAGCACTCATCACATCCAGCACACCTCACATCCAGCACACCTCACATCCAGCACACCTCACATCCAGCACATCTCACATCCAGTACACCTCACATCCAGCACACCTCACATCCAGCACATCTCACATCCAGCACACCTCACATCCAGCACATCTCACATCCAGCTCTCCTCACATCCAGCACATCTCACATCCAGCACATCTCACATCCAGCACATCTCACATCCAGCACATCTCACATCCAGCACCTCTCAATTTCAGCAAATCTCACATCCAGCACATCTCACATCCAGCACACCTCACATCCAGCACATGTCACATCCAGCACACCTCACATCCAGCACATCTCACATCCAGCACATCTCACATCCAGCACATCTCACATCCAGCACATCTCAATTTCAGCAAACCTCACATCCAGCACATCTCACATCCAGCACACCTCACATCCAGCACATGTCACATCCAGCACACCTCACATCCAGCACATCTCACATCCAGCACATCTCACATCCAGCACATCTCACATCCAGCACACATCACTTCCAGCACATCTCACATCCAGCACATCTCACATCCTGCACATCTCACATCCAGCACATCTCACATCCTGCACATCTCACATCCAGCACATGTCACATCCAGCACATCTCACATCTAGCACAGCTCACATCCAGCACACCTCAGATCCAGCGCATCTGACATCCAGCACACCTCACATCCAGCACACCTCACATCCAGCACATCTCACATCCAGCACATCCCACATCCAGCACATCTCACATCCAGCACACCTCACATCCAGCACACCTTACATCCAGCACATGTCACATCCAGCAATTCTCACATCCAGCACATCTCACATCCAGCACTCCTCACATCCAGCCCATCTCACATCCAGCACATCTCACATCCATCACATCTCACATCCAGCACATCTCACATCCATCTCTCCTCACATCCAGCGATCCTCAAATCCAGCACATCTCACATCCAGCTCATCTCACATCCAGCTCTCCTCACATCCAGCACACATCACATCCAGCTCTCCTCACATCCAGCACACATCACATCCAGCACATCTCACATCCAGCACTCCTCACATCCAGCACACCTCACATCCGTCTCTCCTCACATCCAGCTCTCCTCACATCTAGCTCTTCTCACATCCAGCTCTCCTTACATCCAGCACACCTCACATCCAGCACTTCTCACATCCAGCACACATCAAATCCAGCACATCTCACATCCTGCACATCTCACATCCAGCACATCTCACATCCAGCACATCTCACATCCAGCACACCTCACATCCAGCACACCTCACATCCAGCACTCCTCACATCCGTCTCTCCTCACATCCAGCACTCCTCAAATCCAGCACACCTCACATCCAGCACACCTCACATCCAGCACACCTCACATCCAGCTCTCCTCACATCCAGCACACCTCACATCCAGCACACCTCACATCCGTCTCTCCTCACATCCTGCTCTCCTCACATCTAGCGCTTCTCACATCCAGCACACCTCACATCCAGCTCTCCTCACATCCAGCACACCTCACATCCAGCACACCTCACATCCAGCACACATCACATCCAGCACACCTCACATCCAGCACACCTCACATCCAGCTCTCCTCACATCCAGCTCTCCTCACATGCAGCTTTCCTCACATCCAGCACACCTCACATCCAGCTCTCCTCACATCCAGCTCTCCTCACATCCACTACACCTCACATCCAGCACTTCTCACATCCAGCACACCTCACATCCAGCACATGTCACATCCAGCACACCTCACATCCAGCACACCTCACATCCAGCACACCTCACATCCAGCACTTCTCACATCCAGCACACCTCACATCCAGCACACCTCACATCCAGCACATGTCACATCCAGCACACCTCACATCCGTCTCTCCTCACATCCAGCAAACCTCACATCCAGCTCTCCTCACATCCAGCGATCCTCAAATCCAGCACACCCTACATCCAGCATTCCTCACATCCAGCTCTCCTCACATCCAGCGATCCTCAAATCCAGCACATCTCACATCCAGCTCATCTCACATCCAGCTCTCCTGACATCCAGCACACATCACATCCAGCACACCTCACATCCAGCGCACCTCACATCCAGCTCTCCTCACATCCAGCACTTATCACATCTAGCACACCTGACATCCAGCACATCTCACATCCAGCACATCTCACATCCAGCACTCCTCACATCCAGCACACCACACATCCGTCTCTCCTCACATCCAGCTCTCCTCACATCTAGCGCTTCTCACATCCAGCTCTCCTCACATCCAGCACACCTCACATCCAGCACACCTCACATCCAGCACTTCTCACATCCAGCACATCTCACATCCAGCACTCCTCACATCCAGCACACCTCACATCCGTCTCTCCTCACATCCAGCTCTCCTCACATCTAGCGCTTCTCACTTCCAGCACACCTCACATCCAGCTCTCCTCACATCCAGCACACCTCACATCCAGCACACCTCACATCCAGCACACCTCACATCCAGCACACCTCACATCCAGCACACATCACATCCAGCACACCTCACACCCAGCACACCTCACATCCAGCTCTCCTCACATCCAGCTCTCCTCACATGCAGCTTTCCTCACATCCAGCACACCTCACATCCAGCTCTCCTCACATCCAGCACTCCTCACATCCAGCTCTCCTCACATCCAGCACACCTCACATCCAGCTCTCCTCACATCCAGCTCTCCTCACATCCAGCTCTCCTCACATCCAGCTCTCCTCACATCCAAAACACCTCACATCCAGCTCTCCTCACATCCAGCGATCCTCAAATCCAGCACACCTCACATCCAGCGTTCCTCACATCCAGCTCTCCTCACATCCAGCGATCCTCACATCCAGCACACCTCACATCCAGCGCACCTCACATCCAGCTCTCCTCACATCCAGCACACATCACATCCAGCACACCTCACATCCAGCGCACCTCACATCCAGCTCTCCTCACATCCAGCACACATCACATCCAGCACACCTCACATCCAGCGCACCTCACATCCAGCTCTCCTCACATCCAGCACACATCACATCCAGCACACCTCACATCCAGCGCACCTCACATCCAGCTCTCCTCACATCCAGCACACATCACATCCAGCACACCTGACATCCAGCACATCTCACATTCAGCACATCTCACATCCAGCACTCCTCACATCCAGCACACCTCACATCCGTCTCTCCTCACATCCAGCTCTCCTCACATCTAGCGCTTCTCACATCCAGCACACCTCACATCCAGCTCTCCTCACATCCAGCACACCTCACATCAAGCACACCTCACATCCAGCACACCTCACATCCAGCACACATCACATCCAGCTCTCCTCACATCCAGCTCTCCTCACATCCAGCTCTCCTCACATCCAGCTCTCCTCACATGCAGCTTTCCTCACATCCAGCACACCTCACATCCAGCTCTCCTCACATCCAGCTCTCCTCACATCCAGCTCTCCTCACATCCAGCACACCTCACATCCAGCTCTCCTCACATCCAGCGATCCTCAAATCCAGCACACCTCACATCCAGCGTTCCTCACATCCAGCTCTCCTCACATCCAGCGATCCTCACATCCAGCACACATCACATCCAGCACACCTCACATCCAGCACACCTCACATCCAGCTCTCCTCACATCCAGCTCTCCTCACATCCAGCTCTCCTCACATCCAGCGATCCTCAAATCCAGCACACCTCACATCCAGCGTTCCTCACATCCAGCTCTCCTCACATCCAGCGATCCTCACATCCAGCACACATCACATCCAGCACACCTCACATCCAGCACTCCTCACATCCAGCTCTCCTCACATCCAGCTCTCCTCACATCCAGCACACCTCACATCCAGCTCTCCTCACATCCAGCACACCTCACATCCAGCTCTCCTCACATCCAGCGATCCTCACATCCAGCGCACCTCACATCCAGCTCTCCTCACATCCAGCTCTCCTCACATCCAGCACACATCACATCCAGCACACCTGACATCCAGCACATCTCACATCCAGCACATCTCACATCCAGCACACCTCACATCCAGCACACCTCACATCCAGCTCTCCTCACATCCAGCTCTCCTCACATCTAGCGCTTCTCACATCCAGCACATCTCACATCCAGCTCTCCTCACATCCATCTCTCCTTCCATCCAGCACACCTCACATCCAGCTCTCCTCACATCCATCTCTCCTTCCATCCAGCACACCTCACATCCAGCTCTCCTCACATCCAGCGCACCTCACCTCCAGCTCTCCTCACATCCAGCGTTCCTCACATCCAGCTATCCTCACATCCAGCTCTCCTCACATCCAGCACACCTCACATCAAACTCTCCTCACATCCAGCTCTCCTCACATCCAGCTCTCCTCACATCCAGCAGACCTCACATCCAGCTCTCCTCACATCCAGCTCTCCTCACATCCTGCCCACCTCACATCCAGCACTCCTCACATCCAGCGCACCTCACATCTTTCAAACTTCACATCCAGCGCACCTCACATCCAGCGCTCCTCCCATAAAGCCTACCTCTTCCATCACATCTCACATCCAGCACATTTCACACCGAATTTCCTGATATCTAGATATACTTTGGAAATCTCTATGTATCGTGTCAACTCACCAAACCCCTGGCAGTGAATTGAATGCTTTAACATTACAAGCTTGATGTTTATTTCTTGTTACTACCTTTAATTGAGTATCAGTATTTACTATGAATTATTATTTTATTTTGACATGTTTTTACTATTTCAATTTAAACACACAATGTTTGATGTTGTTTTATTCTTCTTTCACTATTATTGTAATTTGGTGAAACATATTATGTACAATGTAATTTTTTTCAGTTGTTATTAATTGCATCATCATTAAGGCCCCATTTCTAAGATTTATTACCATAGGAGCTGTCAGAGAAGTAGTTGTCACTCACAATGTCCATTGCATTAATCTATATACTGTAACAAAGGGAGGCATTTATCTGACAAGATGCTGAGAAAGTATACAAGCAGAATAAAACATTGGCGCAGTTATGCACCTAGTTTGAGATTAAACCAGGTGAAAACTTATGTGTAGTTTAAAGTTTTGTTAACTTACATGATTTCCTCTCAGCATACAGACAGGGTGTGTCTGTTAGTGCAAACAGAGCCAGTGATGGGTGTTGTCTCTTAAAGAGAAGGTGGGTGTGTCACCTGCCCATCAAGCTAAGGCTGGGGGAGGAGTATCATGTATAAAATCTTGATTGTGTTATTTGTTCAGAGAGACCAACGCTGGGGAAGCTGGCTGGTCTTGAGAGAGATTGTCTATGTCTAGCTAGCATTTAGGGTCTCCATAATTTGCTGTGCAATTCGTATGGTGTCAAATACATTTTAAACCATCCTGACAATAAAGCTGCATAAAAAGAAGAAGTTGTTCGCGTGTGCTTCTGCAGTAGCGGGCTTTTGCCACAATACATATATGTGGAACGCAAGACTTTACCATACCTGATACATTTTAACTGAGAGGTGCAGGCATAATTATAATTATATACTTCACAATATATACTGTGGGGAAACGAGGTATTAATATCACCTCAACCTGTCAACTGCGGACTATAATAACATATACTTTTTCTAGCCCTCTGGTTCACCATATTTCTCAGTCATATTTAAGCTTGTGTATATTCTATTTTGAAAGTAGTTAAAACGTCTGCCAGCATGTATTGTTATCCTGCAGACTAGTCCATTGTTTCAGTCTAGGCAAAAGGATTATTGTCCACCAGTCCTGTATGAATGTACATCACACCAGGGGGTCTCTTTGTCTTCGTTTAGCTATGGATCTATGTGTACTAGCATAGGAAATGGGTCTACAGACACAGCTCTAGGTAATTACATAGGACTGCATTGTGTATTTAAATGTAAAGATGTCTGGATCCTGATCTCTGTTTAAACAGACTTTCCGGTATAGCCACATAACAATATATGTTCCTAATTAAATCAGGAGTGATTCATCTGCTATCTCCTGGTCTGTATGTTTACCTGTGAAAAGGTAAAGAAAGGAAAGGACCATTCAGGCCGGTCCTGGAATTGCTGATGAGGACATTTCTGGGTTTAAAAGAGAGCTCTAGAGGACAGCAAATTGGCATTCACCACCAAGTGATAGCTGAGGTCAGGCTGGCGTTGAGATATATTAAGCTCTGCCATTGACAGGAAAGGGACAATCGGTCCCCGGAGTACTGCCGTGCCCTGATCTACCCCTCCAGGTCTTGGGAAGCTGTGTGTCCATCGAAAGCGGAGTGACAGTTACTTTGGGACACCACGTTTGCTGGTAGTCTTAAAGGAGAGAGGCAGCAGTCCCTGAAAGTAACAAGGATACTGGTGAGGTGTTTTATTATACCCTGTATATTGTCTATGCCAGACTGTAGTGTTATTTGTTGCAAGTTACTATTTACATCTGTTGTTGCTGTTTTGTGCTACCATTTTGTTAAATAAACTTATTTGTGTTTTTTTGGATATTTGCATGGGTGATGTTGAACCTTAGATAGGTACCGGGTAGGCCAGCTGTGCGGTGGAGAAGGTTACGCTAATCCCAGTATCCTCACATTTACTGATCTTATAAAATATTGTAAGTGTTAAAATGCTAATTGAAGAAAGACTTGTATACCGAGGAGGGATATGATAAAACACCTGGAGCCTGATTCACTAGCGTACGCATCATATTAGCAACTTGCGCAACGTATTATACGGCCATGAGAGAAAACAACGTACGATCGAATTCATCAAGCAACGTATCATCAGATACTTATCAATATGAATTCGGTCACAAGTCGCCTACATAGTGTAAAAAGTGACGTAACAGAACTGGTGTCCAACAACAGAAAACATGGTCTGAAGGCAGCACGGACAACGGACTTTAGAGAACTCAATGAAAATGTCCCTTATAGAAATAGATCAGTTCTGTGGATTTGCCCAGTGTTGAGATGCGATTAGTTTATTTTGTGATAATTATATAAATATTATAATGAGTGTACTGTACAGAACTGTTCTTAGGGACATACCACATTATCTGGACGTACATTAAGTTTATATATATATATATATGAGTTAATAAATAATAATTTTAATTATTAGTAATAATTATCACTAACTGTCCTGCACAATAAACTCGAGGTTGTTCGATAAGGAGTCACTTTAACTCATCAGAACCCAGCGCAACTAAAATCTACTGCACTGAGCTATTTATTTATTATAATTTGATTTGTTTAATTATAAACGTTTTTTAAAATATTAATAACGTATTTACAAAGAGATTACCTTACAGAGCAGCTGATTTTGCATTATCTACCTGGGTTCTGGTTCCATTTGGATCACACTGTGTATTACACCTGACAGACCCTTCATGGAGGGGATCAATAACGTGTGTGTCATTGGAGTCTTTAACAATGATGTTTACACGGTGTCTGTGTTGTATATAAATGTGTCTTGGGGACACTACAGGTCCCAGCAGGGCCTTGCAGCCATGAAGTATGATTGTGCTTGTAGTAATAGTGCTACTTAATGGGAGTCGGGCCATCCTGGGACCTGTAGTGCACCAGGGACAAATTACTTTCATGTATTATTACTATTACCCCACACACACCTGTCAGGGGAGGTCTATATAGTGCTGTTATCACAAACTTTCCTATGACTAAAAATGAATGGGAGTTAATGTCTAGTAGGAAGGGACCAATGTAAGTTAAATATTAATTTATGTTCAAAATGTACCTTCATTATTATTCAAATTCACATGAAGACACTTTTTTTTAAAAAATTAAAAAAGACACACACACCAATTTTTTGTTTGGTGTTTATTTTACTAACTAAGCAACCACAACAAGCAAACAAACTGGAAAACAAAGAAATTAGCCAGAATAAAAATTTTCTACATTAAAAAAAATAAATAAAAAAAAATAATTTTGGTATTTAGAATTTGTTTTTTTTATTTGTTAATTTTAGAAAATATCACATTTAGGGTTAGAGGATTTTCAGATTGGTAGAGATATTGGAAACCACGTCAGGCTGGATCCCAATATGGCTGTCTTCTTGAGCTGTTAAAATAATAATACAGATTAGTATGCCTAGGTCATTTTGCCAACATATACTACTTCCCTGGGTGTACTTGGTACAGCCATTAGCCGGGATCAGCGGAGTCGTGAAGTGTTACATAACTTGCAACTCTCTGCAAAGGGTCATGGAATGTTACACACAGTAGTAGTCAGAGGACTAATACTTTTTGGTGCCACATGTGTGTGTGTGTGTGTGTGTATATATATGTATATATGTGTGTGTGTATGTATGTATGTATGTATGTATGTGTGTGTATGTATATATATATATATATATATATATGTGTGTGTGTGTGTGTGTGTGTGTGTGCTTGTGTGTGTATATGTATATATATATATGTGTGTGTGTATGTATGTGTGTATGTATGTGTGTGTGTATATAAGTGTGCGTACATGTGTATATATTAGAGATGGTCACTGACCCCCGTGTTTTGGTTTTGGATTCGGTTTTGGATCTGGATTACCGTCATGTTTTGGTTTTGGTTTTGCAAAACCGCCATTGCGTGTTTTGGTTTTGGTTTTGGTTTTGTTTGGTTTTGTTTTGCTATTTTTTTGGAAAATCCATGTTTTTGGGCCTAAATTAACCCAATTTAGTGCTCCAACTGTTTTAGAGACAAGTAATCTAATTGTTGAGGTAATAAATCATCCAAAAAAACAGTTTAATTCTTCGTTGGTAGGCCTATTCTACACACAAAACAGATTGTCTTCCTCTCCATCTATGCATATTGGCAATGCAGCCATCGTCTTTGAATGTATATTACACCCTACACTTATAGTTAAATATGTAAAGAAATGGAAAAAGCCAGTTTGGTTTCTGTCTCTCAAGGCCCCCCTCCACTTGTATAAAATACCAAAAAATTCAGCCATTATAGACTGTACAATATTAATTGACATGGAAAAAGCCAGTTTGGTTTCTGTCTCTCTAGGCCCCCCTCCACTTGTATAAAATACCCAAAAATTCAGCCATTATAGACTGTACAATATTATGAAAAATGGACAAAGCCAGTTTAGGGTCACTCTGTCTATGACACCCTACCCTTAAGGATAAATTGCCCTAACAGCAGCCTTTCAAGATGGTATGTGATATGGAAATGCCACAAGTCCCTTTCCTCTTTGGGGGTAGATTGCACCCTACACTTACATAGAAAGTTTTAAAAAGATGTTATCGGCATCATCTTCAGCTTAATCCTCACCCTCATCAGTGTGTACGTCATCATCACAGACTATCAATTCATCGCCGCTTGAATCCGCCATTAGAGAACAGTCAGTGCTTGGATGTCTTGGATGGTGAAGGCCTTACTCGTGGAAGATGTAGTTCATTTTTATAAACATCATTTTCTCCACATTTTTGGGAAGTAACCTTCTACGGCGATCACTGACTAAGTTCCCTGCTGTGCTGAACACTCGTTCAGAGTACACACTGGAGGGTGGGCAGCTTAGGTATTGCAAAGCAAGTTTGTACATGGGTTTCCAAATGGCCTGCTTTTCTTCCCAGTAAGGAAAGGGACTGTCTGACATTTCCATATCAACTACCTCTTGAAAGTAATCCTCCACCATCCTTTGCATGTTTATACTCATATTGGATGGAGTTATGGGCAAAGTGACACATTTTTTTGAAAAATCCTTCAAACCAGCCCAGATGTTAAATTGTTCTGGTCTGCCCCCTGTGTCTTCCCTGCTTCTTTTTTGGAAATTTAATTTTTTACGAGCAACAGCTTGAGAAAGTGAAGGAGGACACGTCGTCAAGCCGAGGCCCAGTTCAGCGGCCAACTTGCTGAGCAATAGCTCCTTGCAAAAGTTCACATCTCGCTCATTTACAAGTAAAGACTCAATGTAGGTTTTAAACCTTGGATCAAGCACAGTGGCCAAAACGTACTGATCCGAGTTCAAGATCTTAATAACTCGAGGATCATTGTGAAGCGAATTAAGTACTTGATCGACAAGGCCAACATACTTTGCTGAATTGCTTGCTTTCAGCTCCTCCTTCATTTTCTCAATCTGCTTTTCCAATAGTCTAATTAAAGGAATGACTTGGCTCAAACTAGCAGAGTCTGCACTGACCTCACATGTCACAACTTCAAATGGTTTCAGCACCTTGCACAGCACTGAAAGGATTCCCCACTGTGCAAGAGTGAAATACATCCCCCCTCCTTTCCCAATGTCATGACTTGTGCAATATGCTTGGATGGCTTTGCGCTGTTCCTCCATCCTCTGAAGCATGTACAGGGTGGAATTCCACCGAGTTACCACCTCTTGCTTAAGTTGGTGGCAGGGCAAGTTAAACTGCTCTTGGAGCTGCTGTAATCTCCTACATGCTGTGGCTGAATGCCTGAAATGGCCTGAAATTTTACGGGCCACCGAAAGCATCTCCTGCACCTCACGGTTATTTCGTAGGAAGCTCTGCACCACCAAGTTGATGGTGTGAGCAAAACAGGGAATATGTTGGAAATCACCCAGCTGTAATGCTCGCACTATATTGTTGGCGTTATCTGAAATGACATACCCTGGGGAGAGTCCGAGTGGTATAAGCCATGCATCAATCACATCTCTCAGTTTGCGTAACAAATTGTCAGCCGTATGCCTGTTAGTGAAGCCGGTGATACAAAGAGTGACCTGCCTGTGACAAATGTTACGTAGTGGTGTACATGCTGCTGCTGTTCCTGCTGGTGAAGGTGAATGACCAACCCAGTGGGCTGTCACAGTCATATAGTCTTTGGTTTGGCCACTTCCACTTGTCCACATATCTGTGGTTAAGTGAACAGTGGGCAGAATGGCATTTTTCAGCGCAATCTCTACATTTTTACACACTTTTTGGTATAGTTGTGGAATAGCTTTACGGGAGAAATGGTGTCGCGATGGAATTCTGTAACGCGGACACAAAACCTCAATTAACTGTGAAAAACCAGCTGCGTTTATTGTGGAGATTGGACGCAGATCTAACACTAACATGGCAGCCATGGCGTCTGTGATTCGCTTGGCGACTGGGTGACTGCTGTCATATTTGCTTCCCCTCGCAAATGATTGTTTCACAGTTAATTGCTGAAATGTAGGACTGCTCATTTTATTAACCTGCCTCTGGGATGACGATTCACCCCCAGCAGCAGCAACAGCAGCAGCAGGACTAACGCTTTCTTCAGAGGAATCAATAATAGTGCCGGAGTCATCCAGCCTTAAGTGGGATGCCGGGCTAACTCCGAGCGCTACTGAGGATATTGATGAGGATGGTGTGGTGGGTGTATTTTGTAGCTGTCGGTATGTCGGTGAGCGGAGGGTCTTAGCTGATGAGGGAGTGCTTGTATTCTTTTGGGAAGAACTTTCAGCTTTTCCCAACACTTTGCCATGAACTCTCGTTAAATGGCGTAACATAGACGAGGTTCCAAGATGGTTAAGGTCCCTCCCTCGACTGACTGTGGCTTCACATACACTACAAATGGCTATACAATTGTTGTCTGGATTTGGGTAGAAATAATTCCACACATAAGAAGTGGATTTTTTTGTTTTATGCCCAGGCATGACAATGGCCTTTTTCTTGTCACGTGCCAGAACTGCTGCCACTGGTGCAGGACTTACACAAACAACCTCATCCTCATCAACATCCTCATTAGCGCCCTCGTCGCCTACACAAATCTCCCCCTCATCCTCTTCTAATTCCAAAGTGGCATCCTCAATTTGGGTATCACCGGCTACACTCGGGCTATTAAGGCACACATCAGCAGAATGCTCACGATTAGACATCCCACTGTTGGATGGACTCTCCACAGGGATTGTTGTCATTTGTGAATCAGAGCAAATATTCTCCTGTAATGCCTCACTGTTATCTTGCAGCTCGGCTTTGACGCGTAACAGTAGTTGTGCACCAATTGTAGGCTGGGTAACTTTTTGGGATCTGCCACTAATAGCTAAAGGTGAAGGCCTCATTCTCTCTTTGCCACTGCGTGTGTAGAATGGCATGCTTGCAAATTTTTTTTTTATCGTCACTTAAATTTTGCTCAGTTACACTTCTTTTTCGCTTCAATACAGTACATTTTTTTTTGGTTTTTGTTTTTTGCACTAATTTGAAAACACTCTGTTGTTTGACATCGCCTTGGCCAGATGACGTACTGGGAACACTAACATCAGGACTGGTGACAGAACCTGGTTGCTCATTCGGATCATATGTGGACTGCTTTGAATCCATTCTGAGCGCAAACCACTGGGGAGTGCTAAAAATTATTTAGTAGATTCTGCTGACAGTTATGACTTTTGACAGCCAGAAATATTAATGCACAATTAGGGAGGACACCCCAAAAGCACTGAGGTGTGCTAAAAATTATTTAGTAGATACTGCTGACAGATATGACTTTTGACAGCCAGAAATATTAATGCACAATTAGGGAGGACACCCCAAAAGCACTGAGGTGTGCTAAAAATTATTTAGTAGATACTGCTGACAGAAATGACTTTTGACAGCCAGAAATATTAATGCACAATTAGGGAGGACACCCCAAAAGCACTGAGGTGTGCTAAAAATTATTTAGTAGATACTGCTGACAGAAATGACTTTTGACAGCCAGAAATATTAATGCACAATTAGGGAGGACACCCCAAAAGCACTGAGGAGTGCTAAAAATTATTTGGTAGATACTGCTGACAGATATGACTTTTGACAGCCAGAAATATTAATGCACAATTAGGGAGGACACCCCAAAAGCACTGAGGAGTGCTAAAAATTATTTAGTAGATACTGCTGACAGAAATGACTTTTGACAGCCAGAAATATTAATGCACAATTAGGGAGGACACCCCAAAAGCACTGAGGTGTGCTAAAAATTATTTAGTAGATACTGCTGACAGAAATGACTTTTGACAGCCAGAAATATTAATGCACAATTAGGGAGGACACCCCAAAAGCACTGAGGAGTGCTAAAAATTATTTGGTAGATACTGCTGACAGATATGACTTTTGACAGCCAGAAATATTAATGCACAATTAGGGAGGACACCCCAAAAGCACTGAGGAGTGCTAAAAATTATTTAGTAGATACTGCTGACAGATATGACTTTTGACAGCCAGAAATATTAATGCACAATTAGGGAGGACACCCCAAAAGCACTGAGGAGTGCTAAAAATTATTTAGTAGATACTGCTGACAGATATGACTTTTGACAGCCAGAAATATTAATGCACAATTAGGGAGGACACCCCAAAATCACTGAGGAGTGCTAAAAATTATTTAGTAGATACTGCTGACAGATATGACTTTTGACAGCCAGAAATATTAATGCACAATTAGGGAGGACACCCCAAAAGCACTGAGGAGTGCTAAAAATTATTTAGTAGATACTGCTGACAGATATGACTTTTGACAGCCAGAAATATTAATGCACAATTAGGGAGGACACCCCAAAAGCACTGAGGAGTGCTAAAAATTATTTAGTAGATACTGCTGACAGATATGACTTTTGACAGCCAGAAATATTAATGCACAATTAGGGAGGACACCCCAAAAGCACTGAGGAGTGCTAAAAATTATTTAGTAGATACTGCTGACAGATATGACTTTTGACTAGAGATGGGCGGGTCCGGTTCTCCGAGAACCGAACCCACCCGAACTTTGGGTATCCGAGTACCGAGCTGAGCAGCTCGGTACTCTCCCGCTCATTCCGAATCCAAATCGAGGCCGAACGTCATTGTGACGTCGTCGGATCTCGGGGCTCGGTTCTCGCGATACTTCAACTTTATAAATACACGCCTCCACAGCAATCCCTCGCCATTTGACAGAGGGAGAGAGCAGGGTGTAGTCATAGGCTAATTAGAGCAGGGACAGAGAATACAATATTGTTCTTGCAATTGCTCTAACCAAAATCGCTAGTGCAGAGAGGAGGATAGAGGTTTATTATTTTTTCTTCATATTTGGCACTCCCCAGTGCTTTTGGGGTGTCCCCCATAATTGTGCATAAATATTTCTGGCTGTAAAAAGTCATATCTGTCAGCAGTATCTACTAAATAATTTTTAGCACTCCTCAGTGCTTTTGGGGTGTCCTCCCTAATTGTGCATTAATATTTCTGGCTGTCAAAAGTCATATCTGTCAGCAGTATCTACTAAATAATTTGTAGCACTCCTCAGTGCTTTTGGGGTGTCCTCCCTAATTGTGCATTAATATTTCTGGCTGTCAAAAGTCATATCTGTCAGCAGTATCTACTAAATAATTTGTAGCACTCCTCAGTGCTTTTGGGGTGTCCTCCCTAATTGTGCATTAATATTTCTGGCTGTCAAAAGTCATATCTGTCAGCAGTATCTACTAAATAATTTGTAGCACTCCTCAGTGCTTTTGGGGTGTCCTCCCTAATTGTGCATTAATATTTCTGGCTGTCAAAAGTCATATCTGTCAGCAGTATCTACTAAATAATTTGTAGCACTCCTCAGTGCTTTTGGGGTGTCCTCCCTAATTGTGCATTAATATTTCTGGCTGTCAAAAGTCATATCTGTCAGCAGTATCTACTAAATAATTTGTAGCACTCCTCAGTGCTTTTGGGGTGTCCTCCCTAATTGTGCATTAATATTTCTGGCTGTCAAAAGTCATAACTGTCAGCAGAATCTACTAAATAATTTTTAGCACTCCCCAGTGGTTTGCGCTCAGAATGGATTCAAAGCAGTCCACATATGATCTGAATGAGCAACCAGGTTCTGTCACCAGTCCTGATGTTAGTGTTCCCAGTACGTCATCTGGCCAAGGCGATGTCAAACAACAGAGTGTTTTCAAATTAGTGCAAAAAACAAAAACCAAAATAAAATTTACTGTATTGAAGCGAAAAAGAAGTGTAACTGAGCAAAAGTTAAGTGACGATAAAAAAATAATTGCAAGCATGCCATTCTACACACGCAGTGGCAAAGAGAGAATGAGGCCTTCACCTTTGGCTATTAGTGGCAGATCCCAAAAAGTTACCCAGCCTACAATTGGTGCACAACTACTGTTACGCGTCAAAGCCGAGCTGCAAGATAACAGTGAGGCATTACAGGAGAATATTTGCTCTGATTCACAAATGACAACAATCCCTCTAGAGAGTCCATCCAACAGTGGGATGTCTAATCGTGAGCATTCTGCTGATGTGTGCCTTAATAGCCCGAGTGTAGCTGGTGATACCCAAATTGAGGATACCACTTTGGAATTAGAAGAGGATAAGGGGGAGATTTGTGTAGGCGACGAGGGCGCTAATGATGATGTTGATGATTATGATGCAGACAGATACCAAATCGCCTTTCTCAATTTCTATTTATATTCTAGATTATATAACGGCTGAATAGTTTTCTATTTTACTCCTAGTGGAGAGAGGATCTGATACAGACAGATACCAAACTGCCTTTGTCCATTTCAATTTATATTGTACAGTATATAACGGCTGAATTTATTAGTATTTTATACAAGTGGAGGGGGGCCTAGAGAGACAGAAACCAAACTGGCTTTCTCCATGTCAATTAATATTGTACAGTCTATAATGGCTGAATTTTTTGGTATTTTATACAAGTGGAGGGGGGCCTAGAGAGACAGAAACCAAACTGGCTTTCTCCATGTCAATTAAGATTGTACAGTCTATAATGGCTGAATTTTTTGGTATTTTATACAAGTGGAGGGGGGCCTTGAGAGACAGAAACCAAACTGGCTTTTTCCATTTCTTTACATATTTAACTATAAGTGTAGGGTGTAATATACATTCAAAGACGATGGCTGCATTGCCAATATGCATAGATGGAGAGGAAGACAATCTGTTTTGTGTGTAGAATAGGCCTACCAACGAAGAATTAAACTGTTTTTTTGGATGATTTATTACCTCAACAATTAGATTACTTGTCTCTAAAACAATTGGAGCACTAAATTGGGTTAATTTAGGCCCAAAAACATGGATTTTCCCAAAAAATAGCAAAACAAAACCAAACAAAACCAAAACCAAAACCAAAACACGCAATGGCGGTTTTGCAAAACCAAAACCAAAACCAAAACACGACGGTAATCCAGATCCAAAACCGAATCCAAAACCAAAACACGGGGGTCAGTGACCATCTCTACTTTTGACAGCCAGAAATATTTATGCACAATTATGGGGGACCCCCCAAAAGCGCTGGGGAGTGCCAAATATGAAGAAAAAATAATAAACCTCTATCCTCCTCTCTGCACTAGCGATTTTGGTTAGAGCAATTGCAAGAACAATATTGTATTCTCTGTCCCTGCTCTAATTAGCCTATGACTACACCCTGCTCTCTCCCTCTGTCAAATGGTGATGGATTGCTGTGGAGGCGTGTATTTATAAAGTTGAAGTATCGCGAGAACCGAGCCCCGAGATCTGACGACATCACAATGACGTTCGGCCTCGATTTGGGTTCGGAATGGGCGGGAGAGTACCGAGCTGCTCAGCTTGGTACTCGGATACCCAAAGTTCGGGTGGGTTCGGTTCTCGGAGAACCGGACCCTCCCATCTCTAGTATATATATATATAAAAATACACACACATATATACACACACACATACATACACACATACATGCACACACACACACACATACATACACACACACACATATATATATATACATATACACATATACACACAAGCACACACACATACATACATACACACATACATACACACACACACATACATACATACACACACATACATACACACACATACATACATACATATATATACACATACACACATATACATATATATACATTTGGGTGGTGGCCGGGGGGATGGGGGGGGGGAGTTGATTTCCACCAAACACTCCTTAGGCACATCATTAATTTTGAAGATATAAAAGCATTGATAGTTGGGCACATAAATTGTTAAATACAGTTTAGACAAAATAACCCCAAAATTTTTTGCAGTGACTAAGCCAAGAACATACCTATCAAGACAAATAAAAGTACACTATATGCCACAAACAAACTATAGACTGCAAATAAACTACAATAGACTCCCAGCAAATTAAAGTGTGCATCAGCCAGTGTTTTATAATGGTGGGTAATGAGAGAAGTGTATGTAGGTGTATGGTCGGCTGTGGCATCAGATGACGGGAGCGGCAGCTGTGTCTAAGTAGTTCTGTCAATATTGTCTGGGACTTAGACATGACCCCGGGCTGCTGCACCTGTAACGTATTATATTACTTAAATTTCTGCGTTCAGCAGAGTAATAATCAGACGTGTCCTGAGGTAGACGCCTACTTTGAGTATGTCCCAGTGGTGTCCGCCCATCGCACGCCCATTTTTACTCCCAAAGACGTAGTCTGTCATAAGTGGTCCTTGAGCTCATTACAAGTACTTTACTTGTGAGTATGTATCTCACTGGTTTTCATACATAACTCCCAGTTGTGGGCATGCGCAGTGTAGTGTTGCGCACGATAAGCACACAATCTGCAGATACGTCCGCTAAAGAATCAGGCCCCTGGTAATTAGATTTGGTATTGTAAGAAGGTATTTTCTAAATAGGTTTTGACCTTGAAATAAACACGCATTCAAATCGCCTTAATAACTCTTATGATGTAAGTTTACATATAGTGCTGCATCCATCTGCTGTGTGCTTCTCATAGTGTTTGATTGCTGTATAATGTGGGTGGGGTGGAAGTTCTATTAAATCTCTCCAGCGGACTTCAAAGTAAAGAGCCCTGATAACTCTTCGAATGGAGGATGTGCATACTTGCCAACTCTCCCGGAATGCCCGGGAGACTCCCGAATTCCGGGTAGGTCTCCCGGACTCTGGGAGAGATGACAATTCTCCCGCATCTGGCCACTTCCTAGTGAAGTGGGCAGATTTGAAGCCTCCATGATGCGATTCTCTGGGAATTGTGTCATTTTGGCCTGCCCCCGTGCTAAAATGACACGTTTGCGTCATTACGTCACAAGGGGCGGGGCCAAAATGACGCGATTCGTGGATCCCCGCCCCTTCACGACCACCTCTTCACCGAGACTCCCAGAGGTCAATCGCTAAAGGTTGGCAACTATGGGGAAGTGTCTGTACGTTTGCTGCGTCACCTGGTGATGTTTATTTTGGATATCTTTGTCTGTTATCTGTCTACAAATAAGTGTCAATATTTCACGATTAGGAAACAAAAACCTACATAAAACTATAACAAAAACAAATGTAAACACTAATTCACACATAACACAAGATTGTATGTAACTGTCTGGGTACATATAACCATGTAACTGATACATTGGATAACTGCAGGAAATACATCACTTCCCCCAGAGGGTACAGACGTCTGATACAGTAACATTTACACTTCATGTTTGCTGTTTCCTGAGTATGGTTCTTATGTAAAACTGAAGAGTTTATTCTTTAACCCATTCTGTGCTAATGATGAGTGGAATCACTAAAGTCCAACTCTTTCTCTGCATTCATGGGCTTCAAAGATCAAAAATATAATACTCACCATTCCTGTACCCCCATCCTGGCATAAATAATCTCAGCATAATCCACATTTGATGCTGTATGCTGTGTTAATTTTCAAATTATATGATTTCTTGGGTTACCCATATTATTACTAAGCATTAAATGCATTTAATTCAAGACAGTGCAATTTAGAGAAAAATGTATGATTATTTTCAAGTGCAGAGATTATTATGAAAATGTATAGAATCCTGTAACCATGCAAATAAAGCCTCAGCACAGGGGAGAAAATAGCCTCAGGGACAAATGGATTAATCTACTGCTCTTGAGGTGTCGTGTTTGTTCTAGTCTAACTTTACCTCTTGTGAAAGGATGGACCACCTATGCCACCCTGTCTGTTGCTGCTGGGAACCGGCTTGGCTTACTTGGCACTGTCCCCTTTCGTTATTCAAAATACGCCCCTCCTGCCGCAGTAGGAGGAGCCTGCTGCCACCACAGGGCTCGTTATGGCGCTCAGAACCACGTTTCTTCTGGGTAACTGTCGCTGCTAGTGTACTCCTGTGCTGGTACACTTGGACTGGTACCCCTGACCGCTTACTATGGATCAGGGTGCTGTGGATGGATCCCCCCTGACCTATCACACTGGCCAGAGCTGCTGGGTAGCAGCAGAGCGGTGGTACTGGAGAGCTGGGTCCAAACCTCAGAAACAGCCGCAGGACGGATTAGATTTAGGGTCTAATCTGTAGGTCACAGGATAACAGCATTACTGAAAAAGTTGTTAAGCAGGGTCTTGAAGCAGAGAGTGATGTTTATTGCTCAAGTGTCCTGACAAGGACAGTTCCACTGATTAAAGGTGGTCAGTTCACATGGAACATCAAAATGATACATTGCAGTTTACAAGGGCTCCCTTTTTATACTATTTTCGACACAGCCTTACAGGCTATATTTTAGAATCAGGATGTAACATGTTTACCAAAACATAGATTTACATACATTGCAAAGCTAACAATATTTACGTTTATCTGTTATATCTTAAAACCTTGCTGTGATGTTCTGCATCTTAATTTGGACACAGTGGACATCTGACAAGTCTAATTACATCTTCCTATAACCCTCACACATCAAAAGGTCTAATTAGCATGAGATTAGCAAGAGACCTTTCTTCCAAGAGTTGCAGAATACACATTTCCTCCAAAGAAAAGAATTCCCCAAGAAAAGTTGTAAACCCCAAACAAGATATTTCCTTAAGATATACAAAAGGCTTTCTAAACAAAGGCTTATTGTATCCGATATATACATCAGAAATAAGGCATTTCCTCTAGAAAGGTTAAAACAGAAAAAAACTAATTTTTCCCCCTGGTCTCAGAAATTAAAGATTTCCAATTTCCCTTACCAAAATATACACAATAACAAAAATAAGTGCATGTGCAATTATATAAATTATATAAAAGAGCGCCCTGCGCTATTTCCTTTAAATACATTTATACCAGAAGTTATTTATAAGTGATCCAGTAAAACTTCTTTTATTTTTTCTTTATTTCGTAGTTCGTAAATGTGGCTGTGTCTTAGGAAGTTAAAGGATGGGACAATAGACTGGATAATAAAAATATCTTACCGTAACAGCGCAAAGAAACTTCAATATGTAAAAGTGACAAAGCTGGTTTTAGTCATTATATAATAACATGTATTGGCTGCAGGTTATTAGTAGAGGAGGAACATTACAGTCCCTCAGGTAATGTAGGTGTATGAGAGAATTACTCTCATTATGCAGCCTATACATGGTGCCCACATCTGGATTCCTGGTGCAGATCTGCTCACTGTAACCTGCACTAATACTGAGACATCATCCAAGTCTCTGTACTGTACCTCCATGTACCACTAGCCGGCCATATACTGTGCTGTTGTCTATGGAATACACTAGAATACACATTATTCTTTGCTCCCCTCTTAGTTTTCCAATAAATTTAATTTTAGCAAATCATTTATACAAGGTCACTTATAACAAATCCCAATCTGCACTTTATTGGTGTCTTTTTCTGCAATGTCACAATCTTCACAGATGTCCTCCTGCTCCGCAGGTCTTGTACAGATTTTCATATATTTTCCCATCCTTTATTAACAATCTAGAACTTCTAAAGTCACTGCCCAGTAATAAATTTCATCCAGCCCCATCTCCGATATACCCACTAGTGTATCATTATCCTCCAACATCCAATTTTTTCCCAACATCATTCATTCTAGTTAGAGATGAGCGGTTCAGATTCTGAGAAATTTGACAGATCCGAATTTTGGGGTATCAAGTCGAACAAAGTCATGACTCGGTTCCCCGCGCCAAACTTGGATCTGAAATTGAAGCAAATTGTAATTTCTGCTAAAATGTTGAATATTGCAAGTTTTGGAATCAGTGTTTTCTTTTTTTTAGAATAAACATTTTTATCCTATAGTCTACAGATCGGGAGCATCCCAGTACCGGTACTGGCAGTAGAAGTACTTTTTCCTCATCTACTTGTAAAGAAAGTCATGCAGGACAAAGGTGTAATAAATCGTGCTCAAAATCCAAACCACGTTTCTCAATCTCAAGGAAAACATCAGCTGCTGATCTAAGTATTAAGGGAAAAGTATCTGATGAATGTGGTGATTTCTTCCAAAAAGCAAAAATAGCTAACAGTCCAGACTAGAGATGGTCACTGACCCCCGTGTTTTGGTTTTGGTTTTGGATCTGGATTACCTTCATGTTTTGGTTTTGGTTTTGGTCTTGTTTGGTTTTGTTTTGCAATTTGTTTAAAAATTTTATTTTTTGGGGCTAAAATAACTTAATTTAGGTATTATTTTGTACCTACATTATTATTAACCTCACTAACACTAATTTCCAGTCATTTCCATTCAATTTTTACCACCTCATAGGTCCCAATATGATTTTCATACACTTTCAATGAAAAATTGCTGCAGTTCTTGCCAGTGATAAGAAGAAGGCCATTGTCATGCCTGGGCATAAGACCAAAAATCCACCTCTTATGTGTGGAATTATTTTTACTCAAATCCTGACAACAGTTGTCTAGCCATTTGTAGTGTTTTTAAAGCCACACTCAGTAGAGGTAGGGACCTTAACCATCTAGGATCCCCATCCATGTTATGGCATTTATCAGCGAGTTCATGGAAAGCTGTTGGGAAATTCAGTTTTTTTCTCTGACTTAAAAAGACTATGTACTTTTACATAGGCTTTACCAATGATAGATGACGTACAGGGAAGACTACCATCAGGACTGGTAACAGCTCCTGCTTGCTGATCCTGCTCATATATGGACTGCTTTGAATCCATTTTAATGAGCTCAAAGCACTTGTAGTGCAAAATATTCAATAGATAGTGCTGCTAGTTATGACTTTTTACAGCCAAAAAAATTATTGTTTCACACTGGGGAATATGAGACACCACAAAGCACTTGTAGTGCAAAATATTAAAAAAAATGCCTCCTCTATCCTCCTCTCTTCCTGCTCTAACAATTGCTAGAAGAATTGCTAGCAGAATTTCAATAATAATTGAAAGAATAAGGTATACAATAATTGCTCTGTCCCTGCTCTACTATAGCCTGTGACCTAACCCTGCTCTCTCCCTCTGTCAAATGGCGATGGATTGCTGTGGAGGCGGGTATTTATGCATTTCAAATATCGCGAGAACCGAGCTCTGAGATCCGACGACGTCACAATGACATTTTGCCTTGATTTAGAATCTGAATGGGCGGGAGAGTACCGAGCCTCTTCGGCTTGGTACTCGGTGAAGTTCGGGCGGGTTCAGATCTCGGGGAACCGAGCCCGCCCATCTCTAGTCCAGACCATGCCCACTTTTTGCTAGTACACATAGTAGAATGCCCATTGCAAAAGTGAGTGCCCAACATGGTCATTCATCCTCTGTAGCTTCCCACGCACTATCTTCTCGCTGAGAGTGTAGGTATCAACTCCAAAACAGCCACAACAGTGCGTGAAAAGAACACTGAGGCTGAAGAATAACTTGGACACTCACAGAATCCTGAGTAAAGTCTAAGGGTGTTCATGAACCGCTATTTGTGTGTTTTTTGTTTCAGATTCTGACACTAGTTATAAATCAGCCTCATTACAAATTTCTCAAGCATTTGAAAATGTGAGGATGAGTAGTAATAATGATGATTTAGACATAGAAATTGAGGAGGCTACTTTGGAACTTGCAAATGTGCAACAAGATAAGGGGGTAATTGTGCATCTGAAAATGAATGTGTTGTAGGTGAATGAGATAATGAGGAAGATGATTATGATTGTGTTGAAGTAAGGCAGCCACCAGTGGTACCACCTCATGCTCATGATACGCACATTGTCATGTCAGGGCAGAAGACCAAAAGAAGCACCTCTTGTGTTTAGAAATATTTTTATTCCAACCCAGAAAACATTTGTCAAAGCATCTGTAACGTTTGTGATGCCACAATTAGTCTAGATAGGGGCGTTGATCATCTAGGCACCTCCTCCCAGTTACATCATTTGCAGTGAGTTCATTCATTTTCTCAAAAGGTGGAAAATTGTGTATAGTAGCAAGCAACCCAGTATCAGGTAGCAGCCAAATGGATAAACACATCATGCCATCTACACCATTAACACCTTCATCGTCAGCCTCCTTATTTTTAGCTCGTAGTCCAGCATCCAATTTTACCATTCCAGCTGTCTCCCCTAAAGCAATACATGATTCCCAAGAAATATCCTTGTGCACTACGGCTGCTGCTGCTGCTGCTGCTGCTACTGGGGTGGATACTTCTATATGGAAGGGGACTAAGAAGAGTAAGCATAGTTTCAAACAACAATCATGTGTGAAGCAAGCGTTTGCAAGAGGAACCAAATATGACACTCAGCATTCTGTTGCACAGTGGATCACTAAAGCCATGTCAACTATGTTAGCATTGGATATGCGTCCAATTTCTGCCATCAGTCAATCAGGCTTTAGCCAATTATTTGAGGTCATGTGTCCATGCTACCAAATTCCATCTCGATTCAATTTCCGTTGAAGAGCAATTCCTCAGCTTTACCAGAAGGTAAAGCAAAAATTAAGTAATTTCCAGGAAAATTGTACTGAATTAACTACAGATATGCGGACAAGCAGTAAAACAAAAGGCTACATGATTTTTTGCAACCATGCTTGATTCTAGGTTTAAATCACATGTATTGTCTTTCTTTCCAACTGAAACAAATCTTCACAGATGCAAACAGCTCCTTGTGAGCAAGCTAGTAGAATTGGATCTGCCCAGTTTAGCACTACTTACAGCAAGGCGCGGAGTCTAATGGGCAGATAGTTTTCACCGGGGACTTCCGCAAGGTGGTTTGGTCTTAGCTGCATCTGCTCCGCAGTTAACGGCCCTCACTGGAGGTACCAGGTGAGATATTTGAGGGAAGTTACTGAAACAAGGAGTAGTACGGCACCGATGGCGGCCCTAGTTGGTAGAAGACACAGGAGGTATAATAGTTTGTGGTTGGCAGGTTTACCACTGGAATGGTGGAGAATATACAGGAGGTGTAATATTCTGCGAATGGCAGATATGTCACAGGAATGGTAGAGATGTCAAAGGAGGTGTAATAGTCTGCAGACGGTAGGCTTACCACTGGAATGGTGGAGAATACACAGGAGGTGTAATAGTCTGCGAACGGCAGATGAATCACAGGAAAGGTGGAAATCCAGCGGGAGATATAGAGAGCCACGTCTGGCACCTAGGGGTAGGTGAGCAAAAAATACAGGCACTGAGCTGCTGGAGGAAGTGCCTTTTAAAACGGGAGCCAAATTTGCTAGCCAATGTGAGAGCAACAGAAGGGATAAGGAGATCGAGTCTGTGAATGTGTGGTGGACAGCGGGGAGCAGGTAAGCGTGCTGGGCTTCAGGTATGGAAACCGATTGACCTGTGTGTGACTGCATGGTTTTTCTCTCACCATTTTTCTTCTGGGTGAAGCCCATCTTTGTCTGTCTACTTGTCTAAATGTCTGCTGATGTCGCCACTGTCCGTTTAATGATCTCTGATTATGATGCTGCTGTCCTTTTCCAATGTGTTACTAGTGTCCCTCCCAATGTGTTGCTGCTGTCCCTCTCCAATGTATCACACATGCTGCCTAACAGAAAACTACTTGGTGTATGTTCTTTACTAAGATTAAATTGTATTTGATCTAAACATCTGTGATGAGGTGATGAGGAGGGTGATGACATTTTGAAGAGATCATTAGAAAATAGGCTGTAAATGACTGTAAATGAGTAATAATTTTATAAATAGTAATGAAGGAGGGTGGGCCCAAGGACAATTATATCTTACACTTTTCTACATTATGGTCTTGGTCTATCATCTTGTGTAAATGCTATGAGGCGAAAGCTAGTCAATCATTTATTTAAAATTCAGAAAATTGACAACATTAGGTTGACAATTCACATGGAGGACATTATTATTATGTCAACAATTCAAATGTCGACAGTATTCTATGGTTAATGTTAGGGATAGAATTAGGGATAGGGTTAGGAATAGGGATAGGCAGGGGCGCACGGAGGAAAAACCCCCCCCCAAAAAAAACCCAGAGAGAGAGCTGCTGCGCATGCGTCCGTGCATGCGCAGCAGCTCCGTTTTGGCAGCGCTGTCCTATACAGCAGCCGTGGCGCTGTCTAAGAAGCATCCGCGGCGGTGCTGTATACACTACAGCACCGCCGCGGACGCTTCTTTGACAGCGCCGTGGCTGCTGTATAGGACAGTGGCCACTTAGTTAGCAGGGGGGGGTTTCTAGAGACTCAGAAACCCCCCCTGCGTGCGCCACTGATAGGCTTAGGGACAGGCATAGGGTTAGGTATAGGGACAGGGTTAAGGATAGGTTTTGGGATTGGGTTAGGGATCAGATTAGGTATAGGGCTAGGGATATGGTTAGGGATAGGGTTAGGGCTATTATTGTTGAACTAATAATACTGTCTACAGTTGAATTGTCAACCTAATAATACTGTCCCTCTCCAATGTGTCACACATGTTGCCTAATGGTTACCTAATTGGTGTATCTTCTTTTGCGAAATGAAATCGTAATTGATCTAGATCTCTGTGGTGAGGATGATGACGAGGGTGATGACATTGTGAAGAGATCATTGGAAAATAGATGATAAATGACTAAATTCCTGTTAATGCTATAAATAGTAATGTAGGATCTAAAACAGCTCAAAATCACATGATCTTACCTATTTTGCATGATTTTTAATTAATCCAGATCCGGAACCAAAACACATGATGATTTTTGGGCAAAATCAAAACGCAAAGATGGTTTTAGAAACAAAACCATAACCAAAACCAGAGGTCCTCAGACTCAGATTGAGCTGATCTGGACTCTGGCACCATTTTTTGTCTGTACTTTGTTTATTTGCATCAAAACGCTCCTGATTTTTAAATACATCTACAACAGGTCTCAGCTGCTCTAAGACAGAGTCAATGTCTCTAACAACCATTGCACGGTCTACACTTAATGGAGCATATTCAATTGTTGGCGTAAACGCCAAAAATCTCGAGCTCCGCGCACTATTACCGTTGATAAGGTAATAGTGCGCGTAGATACCGTTATTAGTTTTCTCGCGTAGATACCGTTATTACAAAGTGTAGGGTCTTATATCCACCCAAAGACCAGTGCTTAATTGCTAAGAGTCATTGATTAAGAGGAAGACAAGCAGGCTTGTCTTTTGAATTTGCAGGCAAATTCAACAGTGTTTATATTGAATAAACAGACACCTAGGGGGAGAAGGAGAAGAGGGAGACAGAAAATTAATCATCTTCCTCTTCCTCAGGACTGTCAATGGTGTTATAGTGTCTTATTAGGCTGTGGATCAGCCTGCAGCAGTCCTGGATGGTCATCTTCTCCCTTTTTTCAAGATGAGGCGATTCCTGGAAAGCCAAATAGCGTCCTTAAAGCATTTCATTAGGCTCCAGGCCTAGTGGACTAGTCCTATGGAGAACAATGGATACTAATTATTATTATTATTATTATCGTTTATTTGTTAGGTGCCACAAGGTATCCGCAGCGCCGTACATGGTACAAACAGTAGACTATACAGGGTAAAACAATACAGAACAATAAACACAAAGTACCAGAACTTCAGAAACTCCAGGCAGGCAAATACTGTAAAGACAGAGCGGAAGAACAGGTGTGGAGACAGGAGGGGAGAGGGGCCCTGCTCATACGAGCTTACATCCTAAGGGAGGGTAGACAAAATCAGGCACAAGAGGGAGCCAGTGAAGCAAAGGGGAGAGTAAAAAGGAGCCAGGGGAGAAACAGAAGGGTGAGAGGATAAGTGGATGGTTGGTAGGCCTTAAGGAACAGGTGAGTTTTAAGTGCCCGCTTGAAGGAGCACAGATTGGGTGAGAGACGGATGGAGCGAGGGAGGTCGTTCCAGTGAAGGGGGGCAGCTCGGGAGAAGTCTTGTATTCTAGAGTGGGAAGAGGTAATCAGAGTGGAGGAGAAGCGGAGATCATTGGCTGAGCGCAGGGAGCGGGCGGGAGTGTGAATGGAGAGGAGGTTAGAGATATAAGGGGCAGTAGACTGGGAGAGAGCCTTGTAAGTGGTGGTGAGGAGTTTGAAAAGGATTCTGTAGGGGAAGGGGAGCCAGTGTAAGGCAAGACAGAGAGGGGAGGCAGAGGAGGAGCGGCGTGAGAGGAAGATGAGTCTCGCAGCCGCATTGAGTATAGAGCGGAGGGGGGTGAGGAGGGAGCAGGGGAGGCCAGTAAGGAGGAGGTTGCAGTAGTCGAGACGGGAGATGATGAGAGCATGGATGACAGTTTTGGTGGCATCTTGAGAGAGGAAAGGACGGATGCGGGCAATGTTACGGAGTTGGAAGTGACAGGCTTGGGCAAGGGATTGAATGTGGGGGGCAAAAGAGAGAGAGGAGTCAAGAGTGACTCCTAGGCAGCGGAGTTGGGTGACAGAGGAAATAGTGGAGTTGTTAACAATTATAGAGAGGTCATCGTGGAAAGGGAGTCTGGGTGGGGGAAAGACAATGAGTTCAGTTTTGGAGATGTTAATTAACACCTTACACTACTTTGTGATGTCACAGGGTCCTCAGCTGTTCCATTTTTCCTGTAGAGGAAGGAGTGGGGAGAATGAATGCAACTCCAGCCCCCTCACCTGTATCCTGGACACCACCTGATATTTACCCATAACCCACCTGGCTTCACTTTAAGGACAATGAATAAGAACCTCACTGCTACATCATCCATATACAATACACAATATACATATCTATAATGACCTACAATGACCCCTTATCCAAATGTAATTAGACACTGTGTTTGTACTCTGTTGAGCTAGGGAACAAAAGCAAGGGCTATAAAAAGTACTTGCTATAATCCACATTATATGAGAAACAAAAACAGGATGGTTAGTGTTATCACACTTATTTCGTCACAAGGGGTCAGCTTACTTTGTTTACCCTTCCGCTTCTTGCGGTTTACTCTGTTCACAACATAGGATTCAAACTGCTGCTGGAGTTCATTGCACACTGCTGCTGAGACCGTATACAGGTTCTCAATACAGCGTTCTGTTCTCAGAGTGAGTCATGCTCTAACGCCACTTCCTGTACTTGTGAGATCAGCTGACACCCAGCCTTTGAAGCGAGTTTCAGAACGGCAGCAGCTGCCTGCGCCCCAGTATCATCATACGCATTGAAATCAACATTCTGCAAATCCTCCAAAGTACTTACAGTTCTGATTGGTTGCATGTACTTGCATATCATGTCTGACCAGGGTCCGGATCTAGAAAGCCATGACGGATAGGGAGCACATTTCTTTTTAGCAAACAATTTCCTTAACATGATCACGTCTTACACAGGGATACACCGGAGGTCACCTACCTGGCTCGCCAAATGTAATGTGTTGGATGCAAAAGCTCAATGAGACCTCGGATGTATAATCCCAAGTAAGAGACACAACATCTGTGAGCACATCAAATAGATTTATTTAAAGTATATTTAGCTACAAGTGTTGATCAATTCATAGGTATATATGTCCAGTACAGAAATCGCATCAGCAATTGTAGGAGCCTCATTAGTCATCGAGGCTAGACTAGTGAAACCTGGCCCTTCTGCATTCAACTTGATTCCAGGGAAGAAGGCTGCTGAGTCCCACCCTGTCTAAGTTTATATAGTAAGCAAGAAATGATTCCAGCCACCCCCTGGTGTATATGTCCTAAGGCCATATATTGCACGACCAACTGAATCATTAACAGCCAGATGGTTAAAGTGAATACTGATGCAATACATGATGTTGATGACAGCAAAACAGCTAATTTTGCAAACTAAGCAATTGCATTTATATATTATTTCTAAACAAACATTGCAGAGTATACTTAAGAATACACAAATTCTTATGTATCTGTCTGTTAAAGAGCTGAGTTTGCAGGACATAGTCCACTGGATGGCTAGGTACACACTGGAGGTTTTTCAGACAATCATTGGGCCCATCAGCCAACATACGATATACGTTCGGTCAGATATCATGTTAGTGCGTATAGTTACTCGAGGAATGAAAGTCGTCCAAAGGCGCCGATCATCGTTTCATTTGGTTGATCGTACTGTTTAATATTTTCCTTCCAATCACCTAACGATCATGTAGTGTATGCGAGTGTGTCTGCACTCTGCCAGATTTGGAACTAAAATTTAGCTAAGCAGCTGCACTCTCCTTCCTCTCTCCATCCTCACAGCACAGCTCCACAGTCCCAATGTTTCATTCATTAACCAAAAAGAGGTGAGAACACCTCAGTTTTCGCAGTTGTGATCATCTGACAGCTGCCTGATCTTTTGCCGGCATCTAGCAGATTATTGGTACTATAGACCTGCTTAAACTCCTAGGAGTGCAGCATAGCGGTGTTTTGTTGTGTTCTCTTGTCCTATTTTAGCTTGTTATGTAGAGATTTCTAAAGTTGTAGCAAGAGCTGAACAGACTCTTGAAGGTTCTCGTGTCCCTGTCCTCCCTCCAACTGCGCTGCATGTCATATTCCTGGCTAGTGTCGGAGGCTCTGACACTAGCCATTTTCTGCAACTCCTCAGACAAAGTCTTAAATTCTACGGAGCAGATCAAGGATAGGCAAGTAAGTGTTTGCATCACTGTTTATACCATTCCTCAAAAATCATTCATTTATTATACATTACTGTGACTTTCTCTTTATGTGCACATATGGATTCATGTGTTGAAAATGTAGTTTATCCGATACTGTGTTCAAACTGATATGTTCCAGCGCTTTTCAAATGCTTTGATTGGAGATTTCTATCGGGTTTATTTAAGCAGCACCGCATAATATGAAAGATGGGCCCTTTAAGTGGGAGATATCTCCCTTTATTGGCGAGTCATAGCTTCTGCTTGTTTGGTTTGCTATGGATACATTTGTAACTCATTCATTTTGTCATGAGCCGCGGTGGTACGCCACATCCTGGTGTGATCTAGCAGCCGGGCGCGTGCTTTATTTCTATGCTCTGGTTTTATTCTTTGGGATTATCCTTGTTGCATAGATGCAGGAGGGTGTAGTGACATCCTCCAACACCAGGGGGAGCTCCTCTATGATTTAAACTGGTTCACTTATATTTGTATACATGCTTCCTGGTTATGTTATTACCTATGCTAGTTCCCAGCTAGTAATTAATTAGCAGCCTCCTGAGGCTCATTGTCAGTCCTGTCCTCCTCCTTTCTGATTTGTCCATCATAGTATTTAAGGCAGTGAGGACTGGGCCTCACTGCTGGTTATAGTTCCTGCTCTGTGCATACTTACCTGCTCCCTGCTCCCTGCTCCCTGCTCAGTTCCCCTTCTCTGCCTTTGGATTGATCTTGCTGTGTATGACCTTGGACTGTGTACTGGACTCTGCTTTATTGCCTGTGACCTCGATCTCTGCCTGTTTCCTGGATTTGTTGTTTGCCGCCAGCCCTGACCTTTTTGCCTGGACTTCACCACCGCTGTATGCTATTTCACAATATCCCTGGGTTCTCCCCAGTCAGTACACATCTCACGACCCTCTGTCTGTCTGCAGCCAAGTCTGTCCCCACCACTAGGGACTCCAGTGAACACCAGACTTTTGGAGCAGATTCCGGGTTTTGTTGTACTGGCTGGAGGGGTTCCTGACACATTTTTGCTTAGAAAAGAGTATCCATAACTGTAGCAGTTTGTATCTCAGTATTTTATGCTGGCAAGCAGAAGGCTGTATTTCCATATTCATTCATTTATATAAAGTACATACTTATATATAGGTGGGATAATTACTGATAGATTAGGGATGCATTATTTAACTTAAAAAGATTTTAGTATCAGCGACCACCGGCTTCTCATTGACAGCATATTGATATGTATAGAGTAATAAACCTGTGACAATTTCTTTTTTTTGTGGCGCCCTTAAAAAACATTTGGTTATTCACAGACCATCAGGTGTTAGTGATTTTAGGGAAGTGCTTTCAATGGATCAGGAAGTCTTTGAATGTTTTATTTGCAGGGGTATGACTTTCTCATCAGGACCCACTTCTTCATCAAGTGATCACACAGATTTACCATTCCTCAGCCTGTCATACTGAACTAGTTATAGACGTGTAAGCTCCAGAGATGCAGGTGCTTTACCTAATTGTTCTTTGGGCCCAAACCGTGTGCTGTTATATAATGTCCAAAGCTGCATTTTGTTACTGGTTGTAAACCTCTGTACTGTAATGCCATATACCTGATACAGTGAACTGTCCTATGCCATCAAATAATATTTAGACGCTGAGGCATGTCAAATTGCATGTCTTATACTGGAAAACAACATACTAGATATCTGCTATTTTGAATACGGCTTTTGTATGCAGCCAATAAGATTAAAAATGCCGAGTTAACTGAAATGCTTTCTGACATCATTCTACTGTAGCCTAAAAATGACATATTTCTGCAATCTCCCTAAAGTTGATGAGGACATATTGTGGTTCCAAAGCACAAAGATATTTAATTGCAAAATATAGCACGATTTACAACAAGCCTTCATAACGCATTAAAGATATTACAATTAAGCAGGAAAGTATAAAAACCGAATACATTACATTTTCGCTAGTGCTTCACCTGGGCCAGGTCCATGTAGTCTGCAGTCAGGAAGGTAGAGAACAATGGCCCAGGGAAGCTTGCTTATATGCAGCTTCAGTTTACATAAAAAACACAGATGATGTCACTATGTATACAGATAACACTTAGAGAGGTCTTCATTGTTCCAGTGTTAATGATGTTCCAGTTGTCTGCTGGTCATAGGTCAGTTCATTTGTTCTTCAACAAAGGGTAGTGGGCAACTTTCCCCAATTGTTGGCTACATGTCTTTCCACCGAAAAAAACAGTTCAAACTGACCCACCAAAGTACTTTTGAGCCTTATTCTCATATTGTTCATAACTTGCGACCGCTTGATGCGATTGCTACTCTGTCGAAACTGGGTTAATGCTGGTGAAATAATCTTTAAAATGAGACTAAACTCTTTATCTTTTAGGGGACCTGAACCATTAATACCTTTACTACAGTTTTATCTATGTATAAATAATCTCTGATACATTTTACTAATAAATAAATGTGGATTGGAACCTTAATAAATGTGTACTATTTACAATTGTAAGTGCAAATGTAAATGTGTGTGTTATTAATCAGTGCGATTGTGTCATAACACGTGGCGTACTAATTGCAATCGCACACTAAAACAATATTAATTAATTTGTTTTACTTCATCCAATTATTTGACTTTCACAGGCCACCCTTTGATAGTGCACAAAACTATCACCGTCAAATTTTATTGTAGGATCTCAGTAGTACATTTCATTTTTCTGTAATGTTGTCCCCCTTACTTAATTACACTCTAATAATATCAATAGATTTTTCATCAACACTTGTGAGGCGGACTATTGTCTGTTCATTCTGTCCAGTCTCCCAATACTCAAGTTTCTTTGTACATGAAACAGTGACCAGTCTGCCGAATATTTGGAGACTTCTAAGGGACCTACCTGCATTAACATTGGCCTCCCACCCCATAAGTTGAGTACCTCAGAAACATTTATTGGAAAGAGAACTAGTCCTACATAATATAGTCCCTGTGGCACGTGAGAGCACATCCAGCATCCAGTTTGGTCTAAAACCTTTCCCACCAATGAATGATAATCATTCTCACTGATGCCTGCTCAAGTCCAAATTATACTGGACTGGTATTATTAGATGCACCTCTCTTCAACTATGGGGTCACAGTACTTAAAGACACAATACTCCTCAGACAATAGCCCCTCACACTGTCTCCGAGCTCCAAGGTTAGCAAACCGTTTCTTTACCCCTGAATTGAATAGTGTAATTGGCTGGACTGATTGTTCTACCAACTTCTCCTTCATCCCCACATCCTCAGTATAACTACCTGAACCAGTCTCCATCACCTGATCACTCATGAAATAATAAACTGTCCTGGAAAGAGAATAAGATGAGAGAAACACTGGATTCTTTATCTTTTAGGGGACTTGAACCATTAATACATTTACTATAGTTTTATGTATAAATAATCTCTAATACATTTTACTAATAAATAAATGTGGATTGGAACCTTAATAAGGTTACTGTGGAAAGAAACAGGATTTACAAGTGTAAGTGCGAATGTAAATGTGTGCGTTATTAATCCGTGCGATTGCGTCATAATATGTGGCGTACTAATCACAATCACATGGTAAAACAATATTAATTAATTTGGTTTACTTCATCCAAATATTTGACTTTCACATCATATTGGTCTGCGTTTATTGAGTGTCATTTGATGTCGGTACGTAAACAGCAAAACTGAGGTCATTTCATTTATTACATATAATGCTAATATCAATTGAATGAGGTGCTGTTGCATCTGAATCATACCGAGAGATACGTATCTTCTTCAGTGAATATTACACTACACCACAAACGATCTCAACAATCCCTATATCGTTTCAATAGTCAACAAACACATGTATTGAAGTGCTCATCTCAAGATACCATGAAAACCTTAAACAAACATCCAGATCCCATCATTCTCATCTGCTAAAACAGTGTGTGGCCAAACACCAACTAAGTTAACTTTTAGCTATGGGCTGCAAGGCGTTGGTAATAAAAATGAAAGTTTCGGGGATATCTATGCTTGACCACCGCTTGTGTGATGACTGTTACTCATTGATTCATCTGTGTTTCAGCACCAACAATCTCTCAATCAAGTAGCCCATTGGGGAAGAGTTTTGGATTCCTACATTTTTTTCTCACACTGGTAGTGGACATATGTAACCAATGGATAAAAATCAAAAGATACAGCTGATGTAGCGGTTTATATTAAGCATTGATTGGTGCATTACAGCTTTCAAAGTAAATTGTCTGTATTTATATGTATATTATATTTATATACCCTGTGCATTTTGCACAATAAAGCACTGATGTATTCTACAGCGCTATATATTCTGTTCTGTTAATATACGTCAAGTCATAACAAATTCAAACTGAGATCATCAATCATATGCAAAACAAACATGCAGCTGGACTGATCTATATTAGCTGTAAAGGAGCAAGGAACAGATTAAAATGCATAGCAGGGAAGTTCCCAAATAACACACCTGTGACATTACCTTTTACCAAATCCAATAAAGACACGGACACCAAAATAAAGTTGGAATGAATGACGGTATTTATTTATATTTAAACTAATAGGACTGTAAGGCGGACGAGAGCAGGGCAGTCAGGAACGCAAAACCAATAAGGTGGAAAGGTCAGACCATAGTACCACCAACCCAGGATCATACCTTATCTATTGGCTGGTGCTAAGATCAAGTCCAACGGCAAGACTACGCCCCCTATAAACTCTGCCAGTATAAACCATACAAAACTGGCCCAATGGTCCTCCTAACAAACGGACCAACCATGGTATGACACCATAACCACAGAGGGGTAGTGACCTATGACAAGATCAACCCGAGCACCATATGCACAGTTACAGACTGCACTGCTCTCCTACTCTAACCAACTACAATACAATATATCTCAGAAATTGCAGGGAGGGCGGGAGGAATCCGGAAGCAGGAAGGACTGTAACCTCTGAGCACTGACTTATAACTGTGTATAAGTCCCATCCCCTTCTGCTCCCATTGGCTGAAATTCCAGGAATCCGCAGATAATAGGTTCTTTGGCAAGTCACTCACCCGCATGATTTTAACTGCGTTTAGTCTAAAGGACACACTTCTCTAGTAACAGGCATGTACAAAACAGCTTAAATATGACTTAACCTTTCGCTGCTATAGTGTGAGAGGAGAGTTATAGATGCCCTGTCTAGCAGAAACTATATTAACGATCATATTGTAAGACGTATATTATAAGGGCTATTAGGGAAACGTAGGCAGATTCTGCATCTGGAAAGATGTGGAACTATCTTAACCAGATCTGTATATTCATCACTAGCAGCACTAGACAAGCTCCAACTTTAAAATATTAACGAAGACATTGATTTTGCAATGACAGCACGGCTTTCATATGACAGGCTGCATTCCAATTTCACAGACTGCTGACTTAATGATTGTAATGATCGTTGTGATATCAGTTCCTAACATCAGGTATATTCATCGGGCTGTCAATGTCAATCTTTGTGACTTCTAAAATCTTTAACAGTAATTTTCACTCATACTATAATGGCTGTTTCTTTAGTATCGGCTACTACAAGCATACTGATAGGCAGGCTGTCATTTAATGCTGACGATGTGTTAACTGGATACCAGGAGAGGACACTCTGGAGAGATGCTGCTACTTCTCAGCCGATGGTTATGACAGATGAAGAGCAGATATCTGTATAGGGTGTACATGTGAACCGACATGCTGATCGGGACTTTGTTTTTTCTTTTGTCGTTAGTAAAATTGGTAGAAATATCATAATTTTAGAGTTTTGTTGTAGTGTGTAACTAGCCTTAAGCCGGGTGCACACTACACTGTTTTCAGCAGATTATCGGCCCAATCAGACTATAAACGACTGATATCACAGTAGTGTGTACTCTGGATAGAAGAACAATCATCATTCCAAAGCACAGACCATTGTTTGATCTGCTTGGTCGGTTTGCTTAATATATGTTGCTCAGCTATGAACAATGTCGGTACAATTCTGCAGTGTGTATCAAGCTGAGAGTTTTTCGGCGGGTTTGAAAAACCAATCAGATTCTAGCTCTAGATCCTTTATTTAGTACATTCTACAAAATGACAGCTGGAATCTGATTGGTTGCTATAGCCAACATCTTCCCTTTTAAAACCCGCAGGAAAACTCCGCTTGATACATTTACCGTGGTCAATCATGTCATTTTGACCCCGCCCCCGTGACAAAAATTATGTTTTGTCGCTGAGGGCTGGGCCAGGGAATTGCGGGATGTGGGAGACTTGCCTTCTCTCCCGGGAGTCCGGGAGACTGACCTGGATTTCGGGAGTCTCCCGGACATTCCGGGAGAGTTGGTAAGTATGAGCTAAGCTCTTTGCAGCCGAGTCACAAACCTGTCAGCTGTCAGTGTGAGTATGGAACCTCTCAGAAGCTTGCACATTTCCCATCTCTGAGTTAATGATCCTGAATGTAAATCTCCTCCCTTGTCTCTTAGGTCACCACCTTTCTTCTGTCTTTCCCTCCTCTTATATTTTAGTCACCCCTCCTTTTCATTCTTTCCCTGTTTTTCTCCTGCCATCCCTACCCCCTCTCCCCCACCCACTGCATTCTTTCCTTTCCTTGTGTCTGTCCAGCCCGTAACCTCAACGTAACCTCAGCAGCCAAGTCTAAGTCCATGGCTCCGATCCTGACCCCCACATGCTGCACAAGCTGTGACTTGTAGAACTACAAGTCACAGAAACATCTGCAATTGCACTGATTGACTTGTAGTCAGTGTTCCTGTGTGTATGAGTTTCACATTCTGCTCTGAACTAATCAAGCTGACATTTATACATGGCACAGATCTTCCCTCCTTGACCTGACTGTTCCTAATCTCCCCAGCACACTTTCTGCAGAAGGGGCAGAGGAACAGGGGGGAGCGGAGGGGTCGCTATAATTAACTCCTACATTGCCATTGCTCATGACATGGGATTTGTGTGACCACCTGTCACTGATCTTGCCTCATCAGACTTGTAAATCCTCTGAGTTGCAGCAGACTTTATGACAGATGAAGAGCACAGATTGAAGGATATCAGCTGTAGTGTACCCATGAATGCTGATCAGAACTTTTTCCTGGCTTTTCTGGTAAAGTTGGTAAAAATATTGTATCGTTAGAATTTTGTTGTAGTGTGTACCCAGCTTTAGTCATTAAAGGTATTGTTTACAACAGTCAGTTTGTTGTCTCTCAGAAGTCTGGCCAAAAGGGATCCCACAGACATGGCAGGACGGCACAGAATGAAGTGCAGTTTGCTGCTGTCATTGTTAATTGCTAACTGCCTGTGCTATAAATATGTCCCACATAATCTGAATTTTATGAGAACTGAGGCATACTGGTACAATGATGGCATCTACTGGAAGTGAGCTCTCACACAGGGTGAGGGGGAGGTGGGTAAATTAAACTCAATATTTTACTATATCAACTTCATCAACCTGTTATTCCCAACCAAAATAATTCAGCATTTCTATAGTAGCACTTATGTGTGCCCTGTGCTATACTTGTTGCAGTAAGTCATCCCTTTATGTAAAACAAATACTATCTGTTTCAGGGTAGTCTCTTGACTTGCATTAAACCGATTGAGACAGCATGATTTCTGAGTCGGTGGTAATCGTTATTACGATGCTCATTACACAGACAAGTAATATATAGGGGAAAAAATTCCGAATCCTATCATTATGACATATCATCACCATCATCATCATCATCATTTATTTATGTAGCGCCAGGAAATTCCGTAGCGCTTTAGAATTGGGAACAAACATTAATAAGACAATACTGGGTAATACATACAGACAGAGAGGTAAGAGAACCCTGCTCGCAAGCTTACAATCTATAGGACAATGGGAGTTAGAAACACAAGGGCATGTGCTACATCATATTGCACAATGGACCAGCCAGACTGCAAAGGTAAAAGTACTGAGTGAGCTGTGTGTGTACCAATGTTGGTCAGAGGCAGGGCCAGATTAACCCGAGGTCTAACTGGGCTATAGCCTAGGGGCCTCGGGCATCCAGGGGGCCCTTCAAAGTCCTCAGCAGCATTATTGATGGGTCCGGGGGCGGGGCGCCTGCGGCCCGATCAATGCTGCTGAGCACTGTCAGTGCAGTCCTCTGTCCCCGGCGCTGTAGTCTGCTTACTGAGGAGATCTTGCGAGAGTTCATGAACTCTCGCAAGATCTCCTCAGTAAGGAGCTTACAGCAATTGTTAGAGCAGGAAGAGAGGAGGATAGAGGAGGCTTTCTTTTTTTTTAAAAAAAAAATGCACTACATGTGCTTTGGGGTGTCCCATATTCCCCAGTGTGGAACACTAATTTTTCTGGCTGTCAAAAGTCATATTTGTCAGCAGTATCTATCTAATACAATATTTTTCACTACAAGTGCTTTGGGGTGTCCCATATTCCCCAGTGTGAAACATTAATTTTTCTGGCTGTCAAAAGTGATATTTATCAGCAGTATTTCTACCATTTTTTGCACTACAAGTGCTTTGGGTTGTCCCATATTCCCCAGTGTTTTACACAAATTTTTCTGGCTGTCAAAAGTCATATTTGTCAGCAGTATCTAATACAATATTTTGCACTACAAGTGCTGTGGGGTGTCCCATATTCCCCAGTATTTTACACAATTTTTTTTGGCTGTCAAAAGCCATATTTGTGAGCAGTATCTAATACAATATTTTGCACTACAAGTGCTTTGGGGTGTCCCATAATCCCCAGTGTGAAACACAAATTTTTCTGGCTGTCAAAAGTCATATCTGTCAGCAGTATCTAATACAATATTTTGCACTACAAGTGCTTTGGGGTGTCCCATATTCCCCAGTGTGAAACACTAATTTTTCTGGCTGTCAAAAGTAATATTTATCAGCAGTATTTCTACAATTTTTTGCACTACAAGTGCTTTGGGCTCATTAAAATATATTCAAAGCAGTCCACATATGAGCAATATCAGCAAGCAGGTGCTGGCACCAGTCCTGATGGTAGTGTTCCCAGTACGTCATCTGGTAAAGCCGATGTAAAAGTACATAGACTTTTTAAATCGGGGAAAAAACAAACACCCAAAAATTTTTTACGAAAAAGAAATGTAACTGAGGAAAGGTTAACTGCCGATGAAAAAAAAATTGCCAACATGCCATTCTACACACGCAATGGCAAAGAAAGAATGAGGCCTTCGCCTTTCTCTATTAGTGGTAGATCAAAAAATGTTACTGAGCCTTCTTCTTGTACGGTCGCTCGTGGCCAAGCAAGACCAAGTAATTTGGAGTCTAAAAGTGGTGCACAACTACTGTTACGTGGGAAAGCCGAGCTGCAAGAAAACAGTAAGGCATTAGAGGATAATGTATGCTCTGAATCAGAAATGACAACAATCCCTGTGGAGAGTCCATCCACCAGTGGTATGTCTAATCGTGAGCATTCTGTTAGTGTACCCATAAAGAAGGGCCCTTTCAGCAGTTCTGCTGATGTGTGCCTGAACAGCCCGAGTGTAGCCGGTGATACACAAATTGAGGATGCCACTTTGGAATTAGAAGAGGATGAGGGGAAGATTTGTGTAGGCGACGAGGGCGCTAATGAGGATGTTGATGAGGATGAGGTTGTTTGTGTAAGTCCTGCACCAGTGGCAGCAGTTCTGGCACGTGACAAGAAAAAGGCCATTGTCATGCCTGGCCATAAAACCAAAAATTCCACTTCTTATGTGTGGAATTATTTATACCCAAATCCAGACAACAATTGTAAAGCCATTTGTAGTGTATGTCAAGCCACAGTCAGTCGAGGGAGGGACCTTAACCATCTTGGAACCTCGTCTATGTTACGCCATTTGACGAGAGTTCATGGCAAAGTGTTGGGAAAAGCTGAAAGTTCTTCCAAAAAAATTACAAGCACTCCATCATCAGCTAGGACCCTTCGGTCACATACATCCCGACAGCTACAAAATACACCCACAACACCAACCTCATCAATATCCTCAGTAGTGCTCGGAGTTAGCCCTGCATCCCACTTAGTAAGGCTGGATAACTCCTGCACTATAATTGATTCCTCTGAAGAAAGCGTTAGTCCCACTGCTGCTGCTGTTGCTGCTGAGGGTGAATCGTCAGCCCAGAGGAAGGCCAAGAAAAAGAGCAGTCCTACATTTCAACAATTAACTGTCAAACAATCATTTGCAAGGGGAAGCAAATATGACAGCAGTCACCCAGTCGCCCAGCGAATCACAGATGCCATGGCTGCCATGTTAGTGTTAGATCTGCGTCCAATATTCACAATAAATGCAGCTGGTTTTTCACAGTTAATTGAGGTCTTGTGTCCGCGTTACAGTATTCCATCGCGACACCATTTTTCCCGTAAAGCTATTCCACAACTATACCAAAAAGTGTGTACAAATGTTGAGATTGCGCTGAAAAATGCCATTCTGCCCACTGTCCACTTAACCACAGATATGTGGACAAGTGGAAGTGGTCAAACCAAAGACTATATGACTGTGACAGCCCACTGGGTTGGTCATTCGCCTTCACCAGCAGGAACAGCAGCAGCATGTACACCACTACGTAACATTTGTCACAGGCAGGCCACTCTTTGTATCATCGGCTTCACTAACAGGCATACAGCTTACAATTTGTTACGCAAACTAAGAGATGTGTTTAAAACATGTCTTATACCACTTGGACTCTCCCCAGGATATGTCATTTCTGATAACGCCAACAATATAGTGCGAGCATTACAGCTGGGTGAATTCCATCACATTCCCTGTTTTGCTCACACCATCAACTTGGTGGTGCAGAGCTTCCTAAGAAATAACCGTGAGGTGCAGGTGATGCTTTCGGTGGCCCGTAAAATTTCAGGCCATTTCAGGCATTCTGCCACAGCAGCAGCTCCAAGAACATTTTAACTTGCCCTGCCACCAACTTAAGCAAGAGGTTTTAACTAGGTGGAATTCCACCCTGTACATGCTTCAGAGGATGGAGGAACAGCGCAAAGCCATCCAAGCGTATTGCACAAGCCATGACATTGTGAATGGAGGGGGGATGTATTTCACTCTTGCACAGTGGGGAATCCTTTCAGTGCTGTGCAAGGTGCTGAAACCATTTGAAGTTGTGATGTGTGAAGTGAGTGCAGACTCTGCTAACTTGAGCCAAGTCATTCCTTTAATTAGACTACTGGAAAAGCAGCTTGAGAAACTGAAGGAGGAGATGAAATCAAGCAATTCCGCAAAGTATGTTGGCCTTGTAGATCAAGTACTTAATTCGTTTCACAATGATCCTCGAGTTATTAAAAGCTTGAAGTCGGATCACTACGTTTTGGCCACTGTGCTTGATCCAAGGTTTAAGACCTACATTGAGTCTTTGCTTCAAAATGACCGAGATGTGAACTTTTGCAAGGAGCTATTGCTCAGCAAGTTGTCCGCTGAACTGGGCCTTGGCTTGACAACGTGTCCTCCTTCAGTTTCTCAAGCAGCTGCTGCTCGTAAAAAATTACATTTTCCAAAAAGAAGCAGGGAAGACGCAGGGGGCAGACCAGAACAGTTTAACATCTGGGCTGGTTTGAAGGATTTTTCAAAAAAATGTGTGACCTTGCCCATAACTCCATCCAATACAAGTATTAACATGCAAAGGATGGTGGAGGATTATTTTCAAGTGGTAATTGAAATGGAAATGTCAGACAGTCCCTTTCCTTACTGGGAAGAAAAGCAAGCCATTTGGAAACCCATGTACAAACTTGCTTTGCAATACCTAAGCTGCCCACCCTCTAGTGTGTACTCTGAACGAGTATTCAGCACAGCCGGGAACTTGATCAGTGATCGCCGTAGAAGGTTACTTCCAAAAAATTTGGAGAAAATGATGTTTATAAAGATGAACTACATCTTCCACGAGGAAGGCCTTCACCATAAAAGACATCTAAGCACTGACTGTTCTCTAATGGCGGATTCAAGCGGCGATGAATTGATAGTCTGCGATGATGACGTACACACTGATGAGGGTGAGGATGATGACGATAACATCTTTTTAAAACTTTCTATGCAAGTGTAGGGTGCAATCTACCCCCAAAGAGGAAAGGGACTTTGCTGTTTTGGCAATTTCTCATTAAAGGTAGGGTGTCATACACAGACTGACCCCAAACTGTCTTTGTCCATTTTAATTTATATTGTACAGACTATAACGGCTGACTTTTTTACTATTTTCTACAAGTGGAGGGGGGCCTATAGAGACAGAAACCAAACTGCCTTTATCCATTTCTATTTATATTGTACAGTCTATAACGGCTGAATTTTTTAGTATTTTCTACAAGTGGAGGGGGGCCTAGAGAGACAGAAACTGCTTTTGTCCATTTCTTTAGATATTTAACTATAAGTGTAGGGTGTAATATACACCCAAAGACGATTCACTGCATTGCCAATATGCATAGATGGAGAGGAAGACAATCTGGTTTGTGTGTAGAATTAATGACGGCCTACCAGGAATTAAACTGTTTTTTTTCATAATTATATAGATTTACAATTATATTACTTATCCAAGAAACAGGTGGATCACTAAATTTGGTTATTTTATGGCCAAAAACATTGATTTTTAAACAAAATTGCAAAACAAAACCAAACAAAACCAAAACTAAAACCAAAACACGCAAGGGCGGTTTCCAGATCCAAAACCAAAACCAAAACACGGGGGTCAGTGAGCATCTCTAATGGTAGTAAGCAAGATTAAGATGGTGGTTGAGGAATATCATAAGTTTGTCTGAAGAGGTGGGTTTTCAGAGAATGCTTGAAGGTTTGGGGAATAGAGGAAAGTCTTATTGTGCGAGGGAGGGAATTCCGCAAAGTGGGTGCAGCCCGAAAGAAGTCCTGTAACCGAGAATGGGAGGATGTGATGAGAGTGGAAGAGAGACGCAGATCTTTTGCAGAACGGAGGTGTCGAGTAGGGAGATTTTTTGAGACAAGTGGGGAAATGTATGTCGGTGCAATTTTGTTGACGGCCTTGCATGTTAATAGAAGAATTTTATATTGGATTCGTTGAAATACAGGCAGTCAATGTAGAGACTGACAGAGTGGCTCAGCAGAGGAATAACGGTTTGTAAGGAAAATCAGTCAGCCGCTGCGTGCAAAATAGATTGTAGGGGTTCAAGTCTGACTTTGGGAAGACCAGTAAGGAGGGAATTGCAATAGTCGATGCGGGAGATGATGAGTGCATGAATTAAGGTTTTAATTCATGCACTCATCATGAGATATGTGCATATTTTGGAAATGTTCTTTAGATGTATGTAACATGATTTAAATATGGAGTTGATGTGGGGAATAAATGAAAGTTGTGAGTCAAGGATAACACCTAGACAGCGAGCTTGCGTGGTGGGAATTAAGGTCATGTTATCAACAGAAATAGAAATGTCAGGCAGGAAGCTTCTGTTTTTGGGTGGGAATATTATTAATTCAGTTTTTGAAAGATTGAGTTTGAGTTGGTGAAAAGACATCCAAGATGAAATGCAGAAAGACAGTCAGTAACGCGAGACAACACAGATGGTGAAAACTCAGGAGAGGATGATACTGAAATCCAAAGGAGCTTATTAGTTTTCCAAGAGAAGTGGTGTAGATAGAGATTAGCAGAGGACCTAGGATTGAGCCTTGCGGTACTCCAACTGATAAAGGAAGCGGAACAGAGGTGGATCCAGAAAAATTAACACTCAAAAAGCGATTAGATAGGTAGGATGAGAGCCAGGATAGGACAGTGCCTTCAAGACCTAGGGATTGTAGCGTTTGTATGAGGAGAGTGTGGTCAACAGTGTCAAATGCAGCAGAGAGATCCAGGAGAATTAGAAGAGTAATGGTTTTTGCTTTTTGCTGTGATCAAATCATTGACAACCTTGGTCAGTGCAGTCTCTGTGGAGTGTTGAGAGCAAAAGCCTGACTGAAGAGGATCCAATATGTTGTTTGCTGTAAGAAAGTGTGTGAGTAGAGTGTAGGCAATTCTCTTGAGAAGCTTGGAGGGGCACGGAAGCTGAGAGATGGGGTGGTAATTTGCGAGAGAGTTTGGGTCACAATTTTGTTTTTTTAAAATAGGAATCACTGCATGCTTGAATAGTGATGGAATAATACCAGTAGAAAGAGATAGATTACAGATTTTAGTTAGAGGGGGAATGAGCACAGGAGACAGGGACCTACTAATTTGTGAGGGAATGGGATCAGGAGGACAGCAGGCAGAGTAGGAAGATGAGAAGAGAGTAGAAACTTCCTCTTCATTTGTGGGATCAAATGAAGAGAGAGTGTGCGAGGGTGCTACAAAGGAATTGAGCTGATTGCTTGTCGAGGGAGATGATACCATTTCAAGTCTGATCTTATCTATTTTGTCCTTGAAATAGGAAGCAAGATCCTGGGCACGGATAATAGTTGTAGGATTTGGGGCGGGAGGATTCAGAAGAGATTTAAATAATAATAAATATATAATAAAGTCTATAATAAAATATTAAGAGGACGTCAAGATGAACTGCCGGGAATTTCTGCATTCGGATTTCTTGACAGCCACGTCGAAGATCTTCTCTGTCTTTTTAATGGTAAGTGTACATTTTTTGAATGTTGGAATTATAGTATTCAGATTTATTTGCCTACATATTACTTTTTGGCGCACCCAGCATTGTAATAGCGTACCCAACCGTTCTAAGTAAGCACTGCAGTCACACAATAGAACACTCTTCTTCCACCGATGGAGTCACATTGCTGCTGGAATTTAGCTTCAGCTTCTCTATGGCCTGATGTCTCTTGTACACAGCATCCTGATACCCACAGTGCTTCCTCATCCAATGTAACTTGCACACTGCATTCAATAGGCATCTCCTCTGTGATCTGATGTCTCATGTACCCAGTATCCTAGCTCCATCAGTGCTTCCTCATCTGGTGTAACCTACACACTGTGTTATATAGTCAGCTGCTCTGTGACCTGATGTCTCTTGTGTGCTATAGTCAGCTCCTCTCTGGCCTGATGTCTCATGTACACAGCATCCTAGCACCAGCAGTGCTTTCTCATCTGGTGTAACTTACACACTGTGTTCTATATTCAGCTCCTCTGTGGCCTGATGTCTCATGTACCCAGGATCTTAGCACCAGCAATGCTTCCTCATCTGGTGTAACTTACACACTGTGTTGTATAGTCAGCTCCTCTGTGGCCTGATATCTCTTGTACCCAGCATCCTAGCACCAGCAGTGCTTCCCCATCTGGTGTCGGGGAACCGAAGCTTGGTGCCCCCTGATAATACTCTGATAACCTGATTTTCCAATAACAGCAAACTGGTTGTTGATTGGAGAGTATGAAATGAAACTCAGACCCGTGGTTAAATTTCAGAGTCAGCTCTGGCTGCTTTTCAGCCCTGCTCATTTATATATACACACAGAATTAGGCTGTTGTCCAATAAATGTAAAGTATATCTTAGCAGATACTAAAGTCCATATATGGTAATAAAGGTGCGTTTTCCTTAACTAGCTTAGCAGGTGACTGATCTAGGCATTGTCTTCTTGCAGTCTTCAGATTGTATGGTAATGAAGGTGGGTTTCCTTTTCTTGCATAACAGATGACTGATCTAGGCATTGGCTTCAGATTCCAGCAAGCAGAAATGTATCTGGTCTTTATTTAAAGTTATAACAACATTTTATAATTCACTTATCAGTAAAGAAAATATCATTTTCACCCTCACAATCCCCTCTGTTTAATATAAAATGGTGTTTACTCTGTCCCTGCCTCAGGTCATGGTGACTGCACTTTTCTGTTGCATGGTTATGTTGCCTTGACCTCAACCTTATGTATCCATATTGGCAGACAAATTTCATTCACCATGTATGCACTTATCATTCACCTTTCCCTAACAGACTTCTGCAGTAAACACATTCAGTTGCCTCCTTACAAAAGTTCTTTCTGTTACAACTAGTTCATTTTTCTCTAAATTTCACCACATACTCTGCATGTGGAGTCTGTGGGTTAGATTTACTAAGCTGCGGGTTTGAAAAAGTGGGGATGTTGCCTATAGCAACCAATCAGATTCTACCTTTCATTTATTTAGTACCTTCTACAAAATGACAGCTAGAATCCGATTGGTTGCTATAGGCAACATCCCCACTTTCTCAAACCCGCAGCTTAGTAAATCTAGCCCTTAGCCTTGCTTATCATTTTCCTGATGCTGCAAGATTGATAAACGTTCCAAAAGAATAGTGTAATCAATATCGTTATGATTATTGCTATCAAATATTGGTATTATGAACATACTAGCAGTAGTGGGGGACTGTCCAGTGAGCAAGTCCCACCAATGAGGACTGTCCAGTGAACATGTTCCACCAATGAGGACTGTCCAGTGAACACGTCCCACCAATGAGGACTGTCCAGTGAACCCGTCCCACCAATGAGGACTGTCCAGTGAACACGTCCCATCAATGAGAACTGTCCACTGTACACGTCCCACCAATGATGCTGTAGATTATCCTTTAACAGCGACACTACATTCTTTATTTCTTGGCTTCTACAATGCTCTGCATTTTGGCATGATTGGTACTGTAATTTACTTCTTTCAGATGTTCAGTCAGCTGCTTTGCATTTGTAAAGATGCCCCTGGAGAGTAGTGCCCCCGACATTGCTGTGCCCCTGGAGGGGCTGAAAATGTTCCTGTGCCCGGTGCCCGTGAAGAGGGCGAAGACTTCCGCCACTACTGTGCCCCCGGAGCTGATGCCCGAGAAGCGGGCGAAGATGCCCGCTACCACCGTGTCCCTGGAGGGACAGAAGACGCCCCTGATTCCGGTGCCCAGCAAGAGGGTGAAAAAAGAAGAAAGAAACTACTTACCCGTCCAGCGCTCCAGCGGTGGTAAGTATGGCTTCATCTTTGCAGGTTCTGGCCGCGGAGGAAGGATGAGCCAATCAGGGCTCATCTTTCCCCGCTGGCCAATCAGCGGCCGATGCAAGCCAATCAGCGCTCACGCCGGCTAATGACGTCACACTGGCGACTATATAAGTCGCCGGGTGGCGCCATTTTGCCAGAAGAGAGTCGGCGGCGGAGAGAGATGGATATCGTGGGACGTCCGGAGCGGCGGAAGAAGACAAGCAGCGGAGATCGTCGGCAGGGAGCCCTTGTAAGGGCTGAGAGCGCCCCCGCCAAGCAGCCCTCAACAGCGCCGCCGGCTGGAGGGTCTGGAAGACCCGGAGAAAGAAGGCAGAAGATGGCGTGGCAAGTTGAGATACCTGCGCAGATAAGTAGCCTCAACGTTAAGTCGGGCACTAGGCCCGTGGCCACGGTCGGGCATAAGGCCCGTGCAGCATGTAATAGGGGCACAAGGCCCAGGGAATTGGGCACTAGGCCACGATAAAGTAGTGGGCCAGTAGGCCACAAGTCTATAAAGGGCACAAGGCCCTGTTAGTTAGTTAGGCATGGGGCGTGAGGGCCCCAGGTGCAAGGGCACAAGGCCCTTAGTCAGGAAGTGGCCTAGAGGCCATAGGAGAGGCCACAGGGCCTGGTTAGGGGGCTGAAAGCCCATAGTCTGAGAAGGGCACAAGGCCCTAGTAGATAGTTAGGGAGGCCACAGGCCTCAGTAGGCAGGGGCTAGAGCCCCTCGGTAGCAGGGCACAAGGCCCTAGTTAGTGGGCTCAGAGCCCTGAGTTAGAGAGGGGGCTGAGGCCCATACTCAGAGCACAAGGCTCTGTGTGAAGCTGGGCAGATGCCCATGGTGTGTAGGGCATAAGGCCCTGGTGGTGTGTGGTAGAGGCGTGAGAGCCTCGTGAGTGTAGGCGCGGTCCTGTGTGAGGGGAGCACACGGAGTTAGGAAGTACAGTAGAGCGGAGGCTCTTGTGGTGCTGTAGCAACCGGCTGGTTGGCTAGCAGCGGTGTGCTCTGGTGAGTGGCGTACAAAGTACTGTATTACTGTATTTTGGGGTGTGCTATCTAATTGTGTCCAGGGGCAAGACGTCAGGCCCCCATTAAAGGTAGGCTCTTGTTCCCTGTGTTTTCCTGTACTAACCCGTGCTGTGGGGACAAGTGTAGTTACCAGCGTACACATAGTCAGGGAAGAACACACATAGTTTTCCCATCCCTTAGGTCGCTGGGGTCGCACTGGTTTCCAGAGGGGGTGACTGAGTGAGTCAGTGGCAGTGCAGCACAGCTCAACGCAGTTCCAGGGGGCGTCCCGTGGTTCAGGTTGAGTGTCCCAGTCCTCAGTTCCGTGCAGGTTCCCTGGCGGTTCCGGAGTGGGATACGTGTTCGATATCTGGGTGCAGGCAGTCGGCGGTTCAGTTCAATCTGCTGTTCCGGGTGGCAGTCTGTATGCAGGTTAGTGGGCTGTTCCAGTGAGCCTCAGTCGGGCCTGGTGCAGCCGGTCTTTAGGATCCGTGGGTGACCCCATAGCAAGAAGGCAGCTTCTTTGTACGGCCTGGGTGAGGGGGTTAGGAACCGCCCTCCGGTATAGTCCGTGAACACCGGCTGGTGTTCCCCGTAGTGGTTAGTGAGCAGTTCCGTTAGTGCACCACACCTAGTTAGTCATAGTTGTTTGACTTAGTTGCGTTGCCGACCTTTAGAGCGTTGTTAGGGTCGGGTCGCTGTTGTAGTTAGTTTAGTTTTGTGGGTGCCCATATTAGTCTCACTGAGAGTGCAGAGGGAGGCTGTGTGTTCCTTGTCATCCGCAGGTGTCGGGGAGGTGCAGGAGAACCGGATTGGAAGTGGGAGTGTCCCGAGGGATGTGGTTGGAGGTGACAAGGGTTGCGGCTGCGGATCGGCTGGGATCGGGTGGCAGCTGGGATATCGGAGGCGGACTGGAGGTGACCATCGTTTACAAGGTAAGTTCTTTTGTGTTGCGTCTGTCCTGTTCCCCGCAGGCGCTACACGTTATTTATCACATTGATTATATCTTGTAGATTAATGCTTAAGTTATGAGGAGGGAGTTTACCAAACTTGTCGTGTATGTTTTCATATTTTATATCGTGCTTATAGAAAATGTATGTTAAGTTTCTCCAGGTCAAGTGAGTTATATTGGTAATGCATCCTGAGAAAGGTGTTGACAACTTATATGCTTGAGTAGTGATCGGGTCATGAGTTACCATACAAACATTCTGCGGTGCTATCTAAATAGACATGTCATATTTTGGATCGTGTAGGTGCCAAGCACAGATACTAGTTGGGTGCTCTAGCTTACAGGGCTCATATATGAGTGTGTTCTGTCTACAGACAATACCATCATATGTCCTAGTACACAGCCTTAAGCCATGTGTCTTGTTGAGATATCTATGTATTCACCTTTTAGCTCTGGTACCCATAATGATGTTCCTTCCTGTGGTGTGTATAGCGGGACTGGCAGCATGATATATTTACACATAATTTCTGACTTGGAGATATAATAGGTATAAAACTCTCCAGTGCATCGATGGTCGTTACACCTCATGTTGATGCTTTCTACCTTTCTATATCTTTCAATATTCTTGTTCATTCCCTGACAATATCTGAACTTGAACCTTATCCTTTTGTATCATTTGATGTAAGGTTCTTATGGAACATTCTGTCCAATTAAACATGAGCAAAATGCTCTTTAGTATCTGTAAGTTTGCTATCTGCGAGACTTTAAACAACTTTAGATATTCACTATCTCAGCTGATTAGTTTCTGTATTGGGGCATATATTGTAGGCATCCATTCTCCCTGCACAGTAATCACCTTAATTATGTCTTCTCCTGCTGTACTCATTTTGTTGTCTATTGTTTCAACATCAATGCTATTAAGGACCCCCATCCCTGTTCCTGCTGCCCCAAGAACGGTATCATACCATTCTCTTTCCCTTCTGCTGCTACAGTTGGGGTCTGGAGGAAAGGTTATGTTGAATACATGTCTGGTGGAATATCTATGTGTTCCTACCCTGATGCAGGAAGATGGTAGCTTAATTATGGTATCATTATGTGGCTTAGGCTGGGCATTTAAAACATACAGTCTCTGCATCAGAATCTCTGATATAGGTAACGTTATATTATTCCTCTCATACTCTAGACCTGGTCCTGCTACTATTTCTGTGGAGTTGGCACATATTATCATCACATCTCCCTGTGCTGTCCATGGCTGGTCCAGGTTTATAGTCATTTGTATCATTAATACACCTCCTCCCTGTCTGCCAAGTCTGTACATATCCCTTTAGTTGCAGGAAGTCTTCTTTACAACACACCATCTTGTAAGTGTTTGAATTCTAAATACTGTCCTTCCCCGGTACCCATAACCGATGACTCTCTGCCCTTGCCTTCTCAGTGAACCAATATCCTCCTGTAATATGGAATTTAAACACACAGCATGGTTCCCAATTACCATATTTTGAGAGAGCCTTGCTTGTACCTATCAGGCACTTAGTCTGAGTGTCATTGGCACTAATACACATGTGAATACAGAAATATCTTGTTTCTTACTTAATCTTTATTCCTGGTGTATACATGTCAGTGTGAATTATTAATTTTTTACAATACCATTCCTGTAATCACTGAAAAAGAATTTATGGTGATGGTAGATCAATCTTGACAATCAATTTCTTGCAGTGTGAAGCATGGACCCAGGTATTTCTGCCTCCCAGTTTGACTGATGTAGGTGTTGTCAATAGGACTTGATAAGGGCCATCTGGTTGCAACATCTTTCTCAAATGCCATTTCAGAAATACCCAATCACCTGGTTGCAAAGAGTGTGCTGCAGAGATATTATCTGGGTTTGGAATGGAGGACAAAACTTGAGAGTTCACATTAGTTTAAACCCTGGAGAGTTCTATCATATAATCAGTTAGGTCAGCATGGTTATGTTGTAACTGCTGTGGAAAAGAACATTCTGTCCTAGGCGGACTGCCAAACAATATCTCATAGGGAGAAAACTTGTGTTTTTCCTGGTGTAGTCCTAACCGAGTATAGTGCTTATAAACAAAAACAATCTATTCAAGATTTTCCTGTCTGTGCACACATTTTCTGGATTTTCAGTTTTAATGTTCCATTCATTCTCTCTACTTTACCACTTGCTTGTGGCCTGTAAGGTGTATGTAATGCTTGTTGTAACCCTATATCCTTCATTATGTATTGCATTATTTCTCCTTCTCTTTATATCTTGGATCCCTCTGCTTTGCCTAGGGCATTATAGAGGGGCTGCATTAGAAGAGATGCCCCAACAATCCATTCTCTGCAATAACCCACCAAACCTAGAAATGCTCTTAATTCTTTGGTGTTCTGTGGTGGTTTTACCTGTTGAATTGCTCGCACCCTGTCTTGTGTAAGATGTCTGGTTCCCTGTGAAATGCAGTGCCACAAAAATATCACCTTACTCTGAGCTGCCTGTATCTTTTTGGGAGAAACTTTACAGTGTTGTTGTCATAGAAAATTGATCAGGGATATTGTTTCGTCCTGACTTTCTTCAAGAGTCTGATAACACAATAGTAGATAATCTACATACTGAAGTAACTGTGTAGCTAGGTATTTTGGCCTCCACCCTTGTATTATGACACTCATTGCTTCTCAAAATGCAGAGGGTGCGGTGGCTCCCCCCTGTGGAAGCCTAGTCCAGCAGTACTGCTTCCCCTTGTGTGTAAATGCCAGACATTACTCGCTGTCCTCTGTAAGGTGGACAGAAAAGAATGCATTTGCCAAATCTATGGCTGTGAAATATTTTGCCTTAGCAGGGATATGATTAAGAAGGATATGATGGTTGGCACGATAGGTGCGTCATCCCAACCTTTTATTCATTTCTCTAAGGTCATGAACCATTCTAGATTTTTGTGGCTTTCCAGGTTCTGCCTTCTTTTTCATGGGAAAAAATGGAGTGTTCCATTGGGACCTACATTTCCTGAGTAAACTAGCCTGTTCATATGTCGCTATTTGCCTAGTTCTGGCTTCCTCTTGCTGTTGGGATAGTGGATGCTGTTTAATTTTAAAAGGCACTGTGTTTGAGTTCAAATTTAAGTGTATTGACTGTACTGCTAATAGTTCCACATCCATCTTCCCTTCTGATCATACCTCTGGTGACAATCTTCTACTTAGCCAGATAGGTACGGGGTCTGCTTTTTCTGGCTGGATATTCTGAATCAAATATATCGTAGCTTGTAGCTGGCAACCTTGGACCTCCATATGGGTGGCAATTAGAACACCTCCCTAATTGTACACTATTTTAGCTTTTATTGCTGATAATATATCAGCTCCCAATAAGTTTACTGGACAGATGGTTGAGTTCAAGAATTGTACAGGTACCTTTAAGGCTTTTTCCTGTAGTTTAATGAATATAGGTTCACTCTGTTTAAGCTGGACCCCATTACCTGACAGATCTGTACCTGTAATCCTTACTTTACTCATATATTTTCTTAATATCTCTGAGGCCCTTAATACAGTGGGGCTTGCAATCAATAATTTCCCCCTGAGGTAATTCTATCTGAATTATTCCTGTGGGTCCTGGGGTGTTAATATTGGATTGCTGGGGAGCCCAACACTGGGTAGCCAGATTCCTATGGGTGAGGATTGGGGGTGGTGGTCACAAATACTGAGGCATCTGATTTTTGTTGGTCATTTTTCTGTTGTCAAATCCTATATTTCAGGTGAGTGGGATTACCCTCCTGAAATCGCTTATCTAGATGGGCTTGGTGTACCTGGTCATAATAATCTTTCACCGACTGGTTCCTTCTTTGTCTACTCTCAGGAACAGCTGGCATCCTCTGTTGCTGGTCATTGCACCAACATCTTAACCTAATCAAAAATAGGTTACCTGAATCCTCTGTCATACGTTCCATTGCTGCGAGGGCAGCTACGACCAATTTCACACTGGCATCATGACTATGTCATTTACACAGCCTATTCCTATAATCATTCTACAGACTTCTAAATCTGACCATGTGGCGGCCCATATGGTGACCAATCTTTCCATATACCTTTGTAAGCCAGGGGGTTCTTTCTGTAATCTGGAGCTTTTCTTACTATATCAGTCATTTCCCCAGGTGCCCATGAACGGTATTGTTCCTGTCTACAGGTCACTATTAATCTGGGTGCATTGGGATGATCTACGTGGCCATACTGCAGATTTTCTTCATGTACTGTCTGTATGGTAACTGGGTAGGTTCATGTACTGTCTGTATGGTAACTGGGTAGGTTCATGTAGGGTCTGTATGGTAACTGGGTAGGTTCATGTACTGTCTGTATGGTAACTGGGTAGGTTCATGTACTGTCTGTATGGTAACTGGGTAGGTTCATGTACTGTCTGTATTTTAACTGGGTAGGTTCATGTACTATCTGTATGGTAACTGGGTAGGTTCATGTACTGTCTGTATGATAACTGGGTAGGTTCATGTACTGTCTGTATGGTAACTGGGTAGGTTCATGTACTGTCTGTATGGTAACTGGGTAGGTTCATGTACTGTCTGTATGGTAACTGGGTAGGTTCATGTACTGTCTGTATTTTAACTGGGTAGGTTCATGTACTATCTGTATGGTAACTGGGTAGGTTCATGTACTGTCTGTATGGTAACTGGGTAGGTTCATGTACTGTCTGTATGATAACTGGGTAGGTTCATGTACTGTCTGTATGGTAACTGGGTAGGTTCATGTACTGTCTGTATGGTAACTGGGTAGGTTCATGTACTGTCTGTATGGTAACTGGGTAGGTTCATGTACTGTCTGTATGGTAACTGGGTAGGTTCATGTACTGTCTGTATGGTAACTGGGTAGGTTCATGTACTGTCTGTATGATAACTGGGTAGGTTCATGTACTGTCTGTATGGTAACTGGGTAGGTTCATGTACTGTCTGTATGGTAACTGGGTAGGTTCATGTACTGTCTGTATGGTAACTGGGTAGGTTCATGTACTGTCTGTATGGTAACTGGGTAGGTTCATGTACTGTCTGTATGGTAACTGGGTAGGTTCATGTACTGTCTGTATGGTAACTGGGTAGGTTCATGTACTGTCTGTATGGTAACTGGGTAGGTAAGGACACTATCCTGAAAGTGTGGTGGTTTCACTTCCACTGGGTATATAGTGTTTTTAACACAGTTACACACTGGATGCTCCTTTATGTTCTTAGTGATCCATACACTATGTTCTTTCTGAAAGGTTTCCCGTCTACTGGGATCTAGGGACCCTATTTCTGGAATCCCTGCTTTTCTGAAGACATAACTGATTCCCTTGATAGCCACAATACCTTCTCTTTCCTTTACTAGTTCCACAGGAGTATATGATGTCTGTACCATCATACCTTTACTGCTCTGGTCCCCCATTTCTGCAGTAATGGGAATTTTAGTTTGCCCGAGTAGTGACTATCTAACCTATATGCCTTTAGGATTAAATCCGTTTTTGTATTGATTCTTTTAAAAATTTGGGTATATGCTTTCCTGGTAATTTATTTAGCATAGGACATGTAAGTAGCCCTATTCTGTTTTATGTTTTCAGGCAAGAAATAATAAGCCTATCACCAACCCAGTCCTACCTGAGTCTTCAGATAATCTGGACACGTATGACTTCCAACTACTGCTGTATATATGGTTGGATTATAAATACCTTCTTTATGTCTCCCATAAGTTACTTAACAGTCAGTGTCAGGTTCAGTGACCGCTATTAATTTACTGACTTGTGTTGAGGCTGTATTTTGGATAATTATGACACATTTACAGTCTGGACATTTAAGACTATTTTCTGTCATTTATACTCCCCATAGAAGTCTCCTAATGCCGTCTATGCCCTGACTGGATTAAAAAAACAGTAAATTATAACTATTATTACAATAATTAAGTCTTGTAATAAACCTTAAAATTTCAATTTTTTCATTAATCAGTGACATTGGACAACAAATTTTAGTTTTTACTTTCACCTGGCACTTTTTGTTTTTAAGCACCATAATCAAGCACTTTTACTATGTTGATCTTTCAGTCTTTATAGGAGCTAAGGATCTCTTATAGTGAACTCTCAAACTCAGGTCTTACAAAGGACAAGGTCAAGTCTCTGTTACGGATGCAGAGGAATGCCTTTGATTATCGAGGTCAACTAATAAGTCATTTGTTTATATTCTTTTGTATACATCCAATATTGACACAAACACATACACTCAGTTTTTCACACCTACTTAACTCATAAGACAATTAATCATTTTTAGGAAATAGATTTTCAGTGATAAATTGAGATCCCAATTTAACCATCCCCTACTGAACCCCCCCTCCCCCTTATATCTTACAGGAAGAGCAGATAGAGTAGAGAGGTGCAAATGCACAAAACTTCAACTACTCACCATACAGATTTGTCTGCTGTTCCTGAACATTGAGGAGGCATCTGGTCAGTCCTGGGCTGGTATTTTGGGGATCCCGGACAGAGACCCCAGTGCCCCTATGATAATCCTCTGATAACCTGATTTCTCAATAACAGCAATCTTACAGTTAACTGGAGGGTATGAAATGAAACTTAGACACGTGGTTAAGTTTCAGATTCAGCTCTGGCTGTTTTCCAGCCCTACTCGTTTATATATACAAAATTAGGCTGTTGTACAATAAATTAAAAGCATAGCTTAGCAGAGGCTAAAGTCCATAAATGGTAATAAAGGTGAGTTTTCCTTATCTAGCTTAGCAGGTGACTGAACTAGGCATTGGGTCTTTCCAGTCTTCAGATTGTATGGTAAAGAAGGTGGGTTTCCTTATCTTGCTTAGCAGATGACTGATCTAGGCATTGGCTTCAGATTCCAGTATGCAAGCAGAAATATATCTGGTCTTTATTATTTAAAGTTATAACAAAATGTTATAATTCACTTATCAATAAAGAAAATATCATTTTCACCCTCACACTGGTGTAACTTGAACACTGTGTTCTATAGTCAGCTCCTCGGTGGCCTGATGTCTCATGTACCTAGCGTCCTAGCACCAGCAGTGCTTCCTCATCTGGTGTAACTTGCACACTGTGTTTTATAGTCTGTTCATTTACTTGCTCATTATGGGACCTATTTATTATTGCTTTTTTGCACATTTAAGTAATGTGCACATTTATTAACAGTGCATCGCAGCAGATATCATTGATATCTGCTGCTTTGCAATTTTTTCGAAATCCATGACAGTCCTCATTGATGTCTATTTAATAAGTTCTGAAAAAACAATTACACATATGGTAATGTACCCCAGTTCAGTCTGTAGTTGGGACCAGCTCATCCTGGCATACATCACCGTATGTGTAATTTTTCAGCTCTGCTTTGTGGGGAGAGCATTGGGGTAAAGGGATCTTTGGATCACTCACTGCACCTTACTGCTCTCCCCTCCGGTCACTATCGCAAAGGTGGCTACTTTGCGATAGTGACCATAGAGAAGATAGCAGACAGGTCTTCACAGGAACAGCAGTTTTTCGTGACTGCTCTTCCTGTTGAATATTTTTTAATAAATATGCACAATATTTCAATCCTAATTTTTGCAATGAGAATTGAAATTGTGCATAACTTGTGGTGGGCAATCAAAAGGGGCCTATGGGCATTAACTTGTCTCATACAGTTTTTACAAATATAGACAGCTGTCCACATCTTCTACTACTAGTTTCTCTGTAAGTGGGTTTGTTGTTAATTGTTCTGTAGTCATATTTCCAGGAGAACATTCAGTCAGTCATTTAAACAAATGCTAGCTATCAATGTAAAGAATTAGATGGCCTATAACCTCTTAGACAACAGCCATAAAGTCAGCAAACTGGCTGTATCCTCCCTCTTATGACAGTCTGTGAAGTTGGCTGCAGAGATGTAGTAGAACACACTTGTCCTTTAACTGTTAGTGAGTCAGAACGATCAGTAAACCAATACTGTTTTCTTCTGCGCAATGATAAGTCCTCCTAAAATAGAACTTCACTCACAGGAGACTCAGATATAAGCAGTACTGAGATCTCAGGTAACATTGATTTAAATGTAACACATCCTGGAAGTAGCTGTGATACTGTTTGGGGGTCTTGTCCTTCCACGTGTCCCCTTACTTGTAAGTACCACTTCTATTCCTGTGTAGTCTCTTTTTGTGCCACTCTGGTATTTGCAACTAAAAATTCCTGTCTGGTCCACTCAGCAGTTGACAGGTCAGTTCTTACAGGGATAAAGAAAGGGAGAAAGAAATACTAACTAGGTAAGGCACACCTCATATGTGTAGTCAGTAGTAATTATAATGAGGATTAGTTTATTCCAAAATTCTTTCTTAATGGTTTATAATGCTCATAGACATGAGATGAATGAAAAAAACATACACTAAAACAACATTTTATTCCTATGAATTAAAATTGTATATATTAAAAGCGAAATATTAAAACCTAGTGGTGTAAATGAGTAGCTACAGATATAAATATATATATGTATATCTCTGGTAATCCTCTTTATAAGGCTCTTATTAGGAGTAATATAAATGGTATAATGCAATAATGGTATAATGGTATAATGCAATGTTGCCAAACATAACAATGAATAATATTATCATACAAAATATACACTGTATTTTATCAATACAGCTGTTCTAATGCTAAGCACATTGTTAAGTGTGAATTATTAAAAGAATTTGCACGGACAATTGATTTGTGCTGTTCAGTACAGCTATAGCTGTTTGTCTGGATAAGGTTACTTGCATCAAACAAATGCTCACTGGTCTTTCTAAATAAAATAGATTTATGTTGTTAATCCTGTTACAGAATTCAAAGCTGGGTGGATTGTAAACTCTCCTGAGATGACAGATATCTATTATTATGTGCTAAGTAATTTATATATCTGAAATCTTTATCTCATTTTCTTATTCTAATTATATCAATCCAGCTTGTCTAATGTCCAGCATGTTACTAAATATAATTTGTTCAAAGATGAGATTTCAAGTTGCCAAAGTCTGCACAGGCAGGTAATTAGTGCTGCCTGATAGGGCTTTAGCTAGTTATCTAAACCAAGTTGTTAGCACCAAACAAACACTCCTTGATGCCTCTAAATAGATTAGATCTGTAGCATTAATGCTATTACAGAGTTAAGAGCTGAATGGTTTGTATACACGCCTGAGAAGGCAAGGATCTGTTATTGTGAGCTGTATTTTACCTGGAGGTAAAATTGCTAATCAGTCCTTTAATAGAACCTACTTATCTGAGCTAAATCATTAAACAACCACTTGCTAAAAACTTGAGGTAGGTTTTGCTAACGCTTCTACAATAAGGCAACCCTTTCCTAACCTGGGCTGAATATTTAAACAAGTACCAGCCAATGAGCATTAGATTGTGAAGATTAGCATTCATACATGCCAATGAGAATTATGGTGTATTGATCATGCAGGGAACTTCATAAAAGAGAATTCAACTATATATAAGACAGTCTGCAAAAAGAAGAATTATGATTATTCTGGAGAATCTTTGTATAATTGTTATGAATCAATGCAGGAATAAAGCTAAGGAGCTAGGGATACGGTGAAAACACACAATGTTTATTGCTGGAAGTAGAACCTGATGGTGTAGAACTGAGCATTACAGGGAAATGCAGAAGTAAATACCAGGTACACGGCTGATGCAGGTAAGCGGTAATATGGAGAGGTCCCAGGCAACAGGTAAACCACAAGCTCAGCAGAATGGAAAGCAACCACAATAACTAGCAATGTATGCTGGGAGTGACAGGTATACATAGGGAAACACCCAGGTGCAAGGGATAATAGTGCAACAAGGTTAACTCCTAAAGGACAAGAAGCAGGCACAATAGCAGCACCTCTGGTGATCAGAGGTACTGCTGCTGACACATAAAATTAAAGACAAATAATAAAGTCCAATAGTCCAGGAAGCAGGAGCTGCCAATATAAAGCAGCAAGCTGCAGGAAGATCGTTACAATAATAATAATGCAATGTGATTGTCGTGACCATAGAGAGCTTGCAGTTATTTATAAGGGATAATTCATAACTGCAGTGTAAATAGGTGATATCAAAGGAATCCATTGATAAATTAACGTGTAAGATTTGCAGTCAGAGAGTCTTGTAAATTTATTGGATGGCTTTGCACACCCCAATGTGAACAGATAGAAGTGTCACCTGGGGGGGCAGCTTCAAAGGACTCCCGGGGTGAGATCTAAACTATTTGTGACACTTGAATAGACTTTTAGGTACCGCTCAGCATGTGGTCTGGCTTAATGAGGCCAGGTGCTGACATAGCCTATATGTAATACTGTATAGACAAAAATAATTCAGTTTTAAAATATACCACTTAAAATCAATAAAAGCAGTGATCAACCACATATTCCTCAATAGCATGATGAAGGGAAGCTCATATGTTAAATTAAGAATTCTGCCCCACAGAGAAATGAAGAAAAGGAGTGTAAGCTCTGCGAATGCCCTGTACTTAGGCGTGTTTGATATCAAAAGATGGACAAAGTCATAGTGGATTTATTAATCATAAAATTGGATCGATGTAGCGCTGTCCAGAAAAAATATATCACATAGTAAAATTGCTTAGTAAATCAGGCAACATGTAAATTTGGTTTGAAAAAGTGTCCCAGGACACAACCCCCGATTAGCATTAAACGCTGCCCCTGTGAAGACCGTCCCATTTCATGTTGCTTAAAAACCCGTGTTCTGAAGGAAAAAACTGTCAGCTTCTGGGGGATCAATCTAATTGAAGGACTGTCCATATTTTCTGCCTGCCCCAGGCATACAGATTATTATTTGTAAGTAATGCTCTGTACTTTCATCCCATTTGTTTTTATAACTGTTTGCAATTTTTTATTTGTATGTCAAATCTTTATCTAATTGTTTTTATTATCTGTAAGCATTGTACTTTTTGTATATTAAATCTAAATTTTAATAGTTCTGTCCTTTTTGCTCTAAACGAATCCATTGCCTGTTTAGAAGACATTGATTGCTTGGCGGGATTAGTTCTTTAGATACCAGAGTGAGAAGAGTTACCTATTTAGCTACCGGTGCACAGAGTGTGCGCAATTGGGTGATAAAGTCATAGGCTTGCTACGGGCCTTATTCGTAGCTGGTGGCAGTTGCTGAGAGGTGTGAAGCCTGCGTTTGGGTTGAGACGGGACCAGCGAAATCTGTAGCCCTAAAGTAAGAGGTGAGTGTTAGATTTTGGGCTGGAATCCTGTGTTCCCTTACAGTAAGCTTCCAAGTCACAAGTGCGCAGAGTGCGGTGTGTGACTGATAAAGGGGCTTAGGAGCGGTTTGCTGGCAGAATAGAGGTGATATATTGTATGACTGTTAGAATATAAGATAAGATATTTAATCAGGGAGTAGCTAGAGGGGCTTATCCCTGACAGTGATATTTAGAAAAAAAAGGTTAATTATGTATTTATTAAAAAGTGATGTATTATATATAGATCATATTATTATTTTTATGCAATGATATTATTAAATATGCAGAGAAAATTTAGTAAAAAAAAATAAAGAAATATATATAGTATATATAATGTGACAACTGAATAGGTGGGTGAAGTGATTAAATAAGTGATGGGGAAACTTTCCTAAAAAGGGCTAAGTAGCTGGAGAGCAGAGTTAGAAGTGGTGGAAACAGGAGGAAACAGATGACCCTGCTCAGAGGAGCGTACAATCTAAGGGGAGGGGTGGACAGACAGAGAGACGCAGGGGAGAGAGGGAGAGTAGGGGGACGGAGGCAGAAGATAAGGTAGGACGTTAAGTGGGAGACTGAAAAGCTTTAAGAAAAAGGTGGGTTTTTAGGGCCCGTTTGAAACTGGACAGATTAGGGGAAGTTCTGATGGAGGGAGGGAGCTTGTTCCAGTGGAGGGGGGCAGCGCAAACGAAGTCTTGGATACGCACGTGGGAGGAGGTTATAAGGGGGGAAGAGAGGCGACGGTCAGAGGCAGAATGGAGAGCGCGGGATGGAGCATGAATAGAGAGGAGGGTGGAGATGTAGGGTGCAGTGGAGTTGGCGAGGGTCTTGTAGGTGAGTGTGAGGAGCTTAAGGAGGATTCTGAAGGGGAATGGGAGCCAGTGAAGGGCTAGGTAGAGGGGGGAGACAGAAGAGGAGCGGTGAGAAAGGAAAATAAGCCTATTATCAGCATTAAGAACAGATCAAAGGGGAGCGAGATCAGAGTGGGGGAAGCCAGTGAGGCATCCTCCATCCTGTTGCAGTAGTCTAGGCGGGAGATGATCAGAGAGTGGATAAGGCATTTGGTGGCATCTTGGGAGAGGAAGGGCCGGATGCGAGCGATGTTGCGCAGCTGGAAGCGGCAGGATTTAGCAAGAGAGAGGATGTGGGGGCCAAAGGAGAGAGAGGAGTCGAGGATGACACCAAGGCAGCGAAGTTGGGGGACAGGAGAGATAGAGGTGTTGTCGACAGTGATGGAGAGGTCAGAAGGGGATGAGGTATGAGAGGGAGGAAAAACTATGAGCTCAGTTTTGGCGAGGTTTAGTTTGAGGAATCGAGAGGACATCCAGGAGGAGATGGCAGAGAGGCAGACGGACACCCTATAGAGGAGGGAGGGAGAGAGATCAGGAGAGGAGAGGTATAGTTGAGTATCGTCAGCGTAAAGGTGGTAGCTGAAGCCAAAGGAGCTGATGAGTTCACCCAGGGAGGAGGTGTATAGAGAGAAGAGTAATGGTCCCAGAACAGAGCCCTGAGGGACCCCGACTGGAAGGGTGGATGGGGGGGAGAGAGACCCAGAGGTGGTGACAGAGAAGGATCGGTGAACCAGGACAGGACTGGGCCGGAGAGGCCGAAAGACTGGAGGGTGTGAAGGAGGAGGGGGTGGTCAACGGTGTCGAAGGCTGCAGAAAGGTCAAGGAGGATGAGAAGGGAGAAGTGGCCCCTGGCTTTAGCAGAGAGGAGGTCATTGGTGACTTTAGCCGGGGTAGTTTCAGTGGAGTGGAGGTGGCGGAAACCAGACTGGAGAGGATCAAGGAGGGAGTGTTCAGAAAGGTAGGAGGTGAGACGGCTGCAGACGAGCCTCTCGAGAATTTTGGAGGCAAAGGGGAGAAGAGATATGGGGCGATAGTTCGAGAGAGAAGTGGGGTTGAGATTAGGTTTCTTAAGAATGGGGGATACGAGAGCATGTTTGAAGGAGGAGGGGAAGATGCCAGTTCAGAGGGAGAGATTAAAGAGGTGAGCGAGGTGGGAGCAGGTGGTGGGGGAAAGGGAGCAAAGAAGGTGGGAGGGGATGGGAATGAGGGGACAGGTAGTGGGGGGGAGGATGAAATGAGAGAGTGGACTTCCTCGCCGGTGGTGGGGCGGAAGGAGTGGAGGGGAAGGTGGTTGTGGGGGAGGATGGAAGAGTGGGAGGGGTGGAAGAGAGAGTGGAGGAGATTTCAAGTTGGATGGCCTCGATTTTAGAGGAGAAGAAGGAGGTGAAATTGGAGGCAGTCAGGGAGGAGGGAGGGAGCATTTTTGGAGGAAGCGGGTAAATTTGGAGTGCCAGGGTTGAAGTTTGGAGCAGCGGGGGTGGACAGAGTGGGCAGGGGTGACTGCGTCCAGAGCGGAGGTGAGGGTGTGATTGTAGAGGGAGACTGCCTGGTTGGGGCAGGCCTGGGAGGAAAGGGGAGAAAGGAGGGTATCGAGAGAGGAGGACAGAGAGGCAGGGTCAAGAGCATCAAGGTTGCGTATGGACAGAGTAGGTTTGGGCAGGGGGAGGGGAGCAGGAGAAGAGGAGAGAGAGAAGGAGAGGAGATGGTGGTCGGATAGAGGAAAGGGAAAGATGGAGAAGTCATAGAGACTACATAGGTAGGAGAAGACAAGATCAAGGGAGTGACCAAGGCAGTGGGTAGAGAAGGAGGTCCATTGGGTGAGACCAAGGGAGGAAGAGAGGGTGAGCAGTTTGCTGGAAGGGGTCGGTGGGGTTGTCGATGGGGAAGTTAAAGTCACCGAGAATGATCGAGGGGAGGTCAGAGGAGAGGTGGTGAGGAAGCCAGCTAGCAAAGTTGTCAAGGAAGAGGGAGGTGGGGCCAGGGGGGCGGTAGATGACAGTGACGTGGAGGTGGATGGGGTAGATGAGGCAGATTGAGTGGGCTTCAAAGGAGGAGAAGGAGAGGGAGGGTTCAGGGGTAATGACACGAAAAGTACAGGTGGAGGAGAGGAGGAAGTCCACTCCACCGCCTGAGTGAGCACCAGGCCTGGCGGCATGGGTGAAGGAGAGGCCACCATAGGAGAGGGCAGCTGGGGAAGTAGTGTCAGAATCGGAGAGCCAGGTTTCACTAACGGCAAGAAGGTTAAAGGAGTTGGATAGAAAGAGGTTGTGGATAGCAGTCAGATTGTTGCGGACGGATCTGGCATTCCAGAGGGCACAGGAGAAAGGGGGAGAGGAGAGGGGGGAGACGGGGATGAGGTTAGGAAGATGAGCAGCACGCGGGGGAGGGCAGGGAGGAACGGGAGAGGTAGGGCGGGGGGAGAGTATGGGTATGGAGTGAGAGCGGGGAGGCATAGTAGGGAGAGAGAGTAACAGAACAGTGAGATAGTGGGGACAGTGAAAAACAGGTAGGAACAATGGCAGGAAGACAATGACAAGGTGGATGACAATAACGAATTAGGGCGTGGAGGGCATGGAACAACAGTATAGTGAGATAATAAGGACAATGAAAACAGGAAAGAATGATAGCAGAACAGTAAGATAATCAGGACAGCGGATAACAGGTAAGAATAAGCAGGGAGACAGTAGCAAGATGGAGGACAATAACCAATTAGGGCATGGAAGGCAAGGAATAACAGAAGGAGAGGTAATAAGGACAATGGAAATAGGCAAGATTAATAACAGGTAAAAGTAGTTGCTGATAAATATAAAATCAGGAAAAACAAGATAAAGGCATATAAATAGTAGAATAATAACAGGTAAAAAGTAGTTACTTGTAAATGTACAATCAGGAAAAACAAAATAATGGCATATAAAATAATGTTTTATATGCAGTTGATGCAGTTAAGCCAGGGATTCAGCAGGAGAAGGGTTAACTGACAAGCCGGGTCGGTACACAGTAGATCAGTTGATGCAGATAAGCCAGGGATTCAGCAGGAGAAGGGTTAACTGACAAGCCGGGTCGGTACACAGTAGATCAGTTGATGCAGATAAGCCAGGGATTCAGCAGGAGAAGGGTTAATTGACAAGCCGGGTCGGTACACAGTAGATCAGTTGATGCAGATAAGCCAGGGATTCAGTAGGATAAGGGTTAACTGACAAGCCGGGTAGGTACACAATAGTTCACTTGATGCAGATAAGCTAGGGATTCAGCAGGAGAAGGGTTAACATATATAAGGTTTTATATATATATATATATATATATATATATATATTTATAATGTATACAATTTTAATTCACACAAATAAAATGTTGTTTTAATTCATCTCATTTCTATGAGTATTATAGCCATTAAGAAAGAATTTTGGAATATACTAATCCTCCTTACAATTACTACTGACTACACATATGAGGTGTGCCTTACCTAGTTAATATTTATTTCTCTCTCCCTTTTTCCCAGCAAACTATGAATCTATGCTACAGGAAGCATCACCTTCAATAGCAGATTTTTGTAAGAATATTATTGTACTACAAGTTTGACACCACTATCTTATTTGGGCCATTCTGTGTCTATTATACGTTATATTAAATGGATTAAAGGACTCTGGTGCGGAAGATAATGCTCTTTGCATGACAGATCAGTTCTTACAGTCACTTGTTGCTCTTTGGTTGCGTCTTTGATTTTGGATCGCTGGCTGAGAAGGTGGAGGGATGTACACTGGGGTCCATATTTCATTACCACTCACAATAGGCTTTTCTGCAGAAACAAAGAAAGATTTTACATCAAAGAGTAACGTTTCCTGATCTGTATGTAGCTTTTGATCACTGTTAACAGGTAGTGTAGGGGTACTGATGCTTGGTGCCCCTCTGATAATCCTTTAATAACCTGATTTCCCAATAACAGCAATCGACTGGAGGGTATGAAATGAAACTCAGACACGTGGTTAAGTTTCAGAGTCAGCTCTGGCTACTTTCCAGCCCTGCTCATTTACATATACACAGAATTAGGCTATTGTCCAACAAATGTAAAGCATAGCTTAGTAGCTGCTAAAGTCCATATATGGTAATAAAAGTGAGTTTTCCTTATCTCGTTTAGCAGATGATTGATCTAGGCGTTGGCTCCTTGCAATCTTCAGATTATCTGGTAATGTAGGTGGGTTTTCTTATCTTGCTTAGCAGGTGACTGATCTAGACTTCAGATTCCAGTACGAAAGCAGAAATATATCTGGTCTTTATTATTTAAAGTTATAACAACATTTTATAATTCACTTATCAATAAAGAAAATATCATTTTCACCCTCACAATAGCTCAATAACTGGTATGTCTGCTGTGAATATGTGCCCCTTTTCCATTGCCATTTGTGCTTGTACCTTGTATGCCAGTGCTTTATTTCCCCCAACCCTTCTACTTGTATAGTTAGTAAACAGAGTATTGTTTGCAATAGACATATTGCCATGAAAAATACTTCTGTCAATTTCAGCATCTAATACAGTAGTGACATGCTGAGGGCGGGTCTGTTCATGCCACAAAAGAGAAACAATATCATGGGGGTGTGGGTTTCCAGCTGTAAAGGCATGGACTATGAGTGGAGACCTGCCTGTTTCCCATGCAATAGGTTCTTGTACCTCCCTTTTATAGCCCTATGAGTTGGGTTGGATCATAGGAGGAACAGAAAGCGTTACCACTTCATCAGCATCACTTAGTACCACCCTTTTTTTTCTTTTAATGTCATTTGCATCTTTTTTTATCAACATGATTGCAAAATATTCCATCTTGCTCATTATATTCCAATTCAATCGATTGGTTCAACAATGTAAAAGCCTCATGTACGAGTGCTGTGGGACGCAGATCATTGGGCATAGCAAACAAAGGTGCTTTGTAATGAGGTGGTGCATATTTCAGCAATTTACATTTTTTGATGTGAAATCAAATGGCATCATATCAGTAACTTCCCAGTTCAACAGATTGTGATCATCATTTACATCTGTTAAGACCTTTGCCTCAATGCTGCCACACACCCATATTCTCTCACACGTTGTATACCATCACCAACTGTAGTCCATGGAGTTATGTCCATGAGCTCAGTGGGATTGGGGTAAACTTTAGCAGTACACAGTCCCGCTATGTCTAGCAAAGTATAATCTTATTGCATTTTGCTCATGTTTGCCATGTGTAAACATATCCTAGGAACTGTGATGATGTTTTCCAAACCAATTGCTTCTTGTGCTGACAACACAACTCTACTAAATCACAGATATGTAACATCCATGATAACAAATTATCTCCTTGTTTTTGCTTTAATTTTGCCAATAGGTTGCTCAACTCAACTGTTTTGTAATTTTGTGTTTCCTTTGCAATTTGTTGCAACTGTGATTGTTCATTTCTAGTGGTCTTTGAATTGGCATCACAGTCTGATAATACTCCTCAAACTCAATATCAGAATCACTATCATCTAACTGATTCCATTGATGCCCCACAATTAATTTTCTTACTTGTACAGGGGTCAGCTTACTTTGTTTACGGTTTATTCTGTTCATAACATAGGAATCGAACCGCTGCTAGAGTTCATTTTCGCACTGCTGCTGAGACCATACACAGCTTCTCAATACAGCGTTCTGTTCTCGGGGTAAGTCACGCTCTAATGTCACTTCTTGTACTTGTGAGACCAGCTCACACGCAGCCTGTGCAGCGAGACTCAAAACGGCAACGTCAGTCTGCGCCCCAGCATCATCATCATACAGCATTCCTTAACTACAAGTTACAACATAGGAGAGAAGGATAGAGCAGCAGGGATTAGAAATAGATGTTTTAGAAGCATGTAAGTTGTAGATTAGTTCGGCAGATATCCAATGAAATATAACAAGTGGATTGAATTAATAAATGGGTGGCACCAAACAGTAATACAACATTTACAAATAAAACACAATAATGCAACATATAGGGCATAATGTAAACACCTCACCAGTATCCAAGCCACTTTCAAGGGGCAGCTGTCCATCAAGGCTTCACCTGAGACACAGTGCTGCTCAAATTTGAGGCAGCTGACAAGGCAGCAGTCCCTGATCACTGGTTAGTTTGCTACAAACAGACCGTGCAGTCAATAGTGTATATTAAAAAATATCTAAAAAAAATGGGGGAAAGGTGACATGTTTGAGGTTTTCTGGATTTCTATTGTTCGTACAATCAGAATTAATTATATGAGAGATCTGATGGGTACCTGGATATATCATTTAGGCCTGGATTTTATGATATATCATCAGCTACTAGAAGCAGAGGATAAAACAGTAGAAAAGATGATTGTAGGGTCTTATCTTATACTGAGGTTGATGATATTATAGTCAGGGAATTAAAAAAATCAAGAAGTTCATAAGTGTTAATAAAAGAGGAGTGGACAACGTGAATAAAGGGTGTGATGCAAGGGATAAAGTGTGTTAGAGTTCTAAGGAGAATGTCATGTATATAGTTTGAAAAACAATTTGATAAATGTGTATTGGGTAGGCGTTTGATAGTAAGTAAATGGGGACTAAGACAAACAAATAATGAATAAAGAATTGGAAAAAATTAGCAAGTTATATTGTCCTAGAGAGTGAGCTGAGAAGTTCAGTTTCTGAATGTAGAAGATGAAGATGGTTGCAGGTTGTTCTCCATCATTGTTCATTGATTGTCTAAAGGGATATACGTTCTGAGATTTAGGGTTGATAAGAATGTGACTAGCTCATGCTTATAATATTTTCATCATTGAACAGCAGTTTAAAACAGGTAATAACAGGTAATAACAGTTACTGGCAATGATATACATTGAGTAATGCAATGATCGCTGTCAGTTAAAAATCAACATTGGTTGTAGTTATTATAATTGTTATTGATTGTAAAGGCACCACAGTTTTTTTCCACAGCACAGGACATAGGGGAGAAAAGGGCATACATAAAACAGGGACATAAAAGGTAGACAAAATAAATGCATATATAAAAAAAGGGTAGGGAGGGCCCTGCTCATTAGAGAGCTTATATTCTAAGTGGAATAGGGCACAGCTGATACAAAAGGAGGGAGTGTGGCTCAGAGTTGGCATTGGGATGGTTGCATTAGTGTGGCGAATATAGGTGGGAGTCATATATAAAGATATGAAAGCTATGGGACAGCCTGATTGAGCTTGATTGGAAATTCCATAATTGGAAAGCAGCAAGAGAGAAGTCTTGTAGCTGGGAATGAGAAGTGGGTAACAAAGATGAGGTAAGGAGGACAAGAGTGAGAGAATTTGTGGTGAGATCTGCTCCCCCGACCAAGAGGTATCGTTTCTGCAGGCTAATGGAACAGGAAACATATCCACAGATAAAAACAAAATAAACATAGGCAGAGAGAAGAACATATCTAGGAATTCTCCCTTCTCGTACTCCTCGACCTCTCTGCTGCTTTTGACACCATAGATCATTCTCTTCTCCTCACCACCCTTCACTCCCTAGGTCTTCGCAGAACAGCTCTCTCCTGGTTTGCCTCCTACCTCTCTGGCCACTCTTTTAGCGTTTCTGCTTCTGACTCTTCCTCCCCATCTCTCACCCTTTCTATTGGAGTCCCACAAGGCTCTTTCCATGGCCCTCTGATCATTTCTCTCCACACCACCTCTCTCGGTGAACTTATTCAATCATTTGGCCTCCAATACAAGCCCTATGCTGATGACACACAAATCTATCTTTCCTTCCCTGATCTCTCTCCTGCCTTTCTAACCCCAGTATCTAGCTGTATCTCTACTGTAACTACCTAGATGTCACAGCTTTCCTGAAACTCAAAATCTCCAAATCTGAGCTCATCATCTTTCCTCCTGCCAATGTTGCTATCCCTTCCAATATCTCCCTCTTGGTTGATAACATCACTCTCTCTCCTGTCAACCAAGCCTGCTGTCTTGGAGTCACCCTTGACTAAGCACTCAGCTCTAGCCCCCATATCTTGTCCCTCACCAACCTGCCACTTCCTACTCCATAACATCACGAAAATCCGTCCCTTCCTCTTTCTGGAGGCAACCTAAATCCTGGTCCATTCACTCATCATTTCTCGTCTCGGCTATTGCAACCTCCTTCTCACTGGCCTTCCTGACGCTCACATTTCTGAACTTCAAACCATACAGAATGCTACAGCTATTATTATTATTATCATTTATTTGTTAGGCGCCACAAGGTATCCGCAGTGCCGCACACAGTACTAACAATAGACTATACAGGGTGAAACCATACAGAACAATGAACAAAAAGTACCAATACTTCAGAAACTCTGGCTAGTCATATACAGTAAAGATGGAGCGGAAGAACAGGTATGGAGACAGGAGGGGAGGGGGCCCTGCTCATACGAGCTTACATCCTAAGGGAGGGTAAACAGACCAGGCACAAGAGGAGCCAGTTGAGGCAACGGGAGAGAAGGGAGGACGAGCTAAAGGGAGGAGATGGGGGTTAAGTAGATGGTTGGTAGGCTTTGAGGAAGAGGTGAATTTTGAGTGCACGTTTGAAGGAGCACAGAGTAGGAGAGAGAGGCTCATCTCCTCTCTTGTTACTCCTCTGCGTAAATCCTTTCATTGGCTCCCTATCTGTTTTAGAATGCAGTTCAAGCTCCTTACCCTCACTTACAAAGCCCTTACCAACACTTCTCCCCCTTACATTTTTGACCTTGTCTCGTGTTACATACCTACCCGGCCACTCCGCTCTGCCTCTGACCTTCGCCTCAATTCACCTCTAATTACCACCTCCCATACTCGCCTCCAAGACTCCTGCAGTGTTGTCCCCATTCTTTGGAACTCCCTACCTTGTCTCACTTGATTCTCCCCTAGCATTCAGTCCTTCAACGTTCACTTAAAACTCACCTTTTCAAGCTCGCCTATCCTTCCGCCTCCTAACCATTCTATCCATCACCTCCGTTTCTCGCCTGCCATCCCTTTTTCTTCCAATTGGTCTTACTGTCTCTCACCACCCCACCCTCTAGAATGTAGGCTCTTGCGGGCAGAGTTCTCTCTACGTACTGTGCCATGTCTGTCTACTGTCTGACTCCCTTGTCATATCTTTTGCTGCACTCTGTGTGTGTGTCTATAGCATTACTCACACTCATCTGTGCTATCTATGTTTATTACCTCATTTATTTGTTACTTGTCGATGCTACGGAATCTGTGGTGCCTTATAAATAAATAAATAAATAAATAATAGTAATAAGTGGAATAGCCTCCCATCATAGGTGGTTGAGGCTAATACGGGGGAACAATTTAAACATGCTTTGGATAGTCATAAGGATATACTTAAAAAGAATAAAAGATCAAATAGGGTTTGAGGTTACCATAGTTTAAAAATTAGGCAAACTAGATAGGCCAAGCGGTTCTTATCTGCCGTCAAATCTATGATTCTATATTTCTATCTGAGACATATGAAAGGCTGGTGTTGTTGAGGGCTTTGTAGGTAAGGGTAAGTAAATTGAATTGGATTCTGGAGGGAATTACAAAGTGGCACATGTGGAGCAGTAAATGAGAAGGATCAGTCTTGCTGCAGGATATAAGATGGATTAAAGTGGGAATATATGGGTGAAGGGAATTCCAGATAGGAGGAGGTTGCAGCAGTCAAGGTTGGAGATGATGAGAGATAAGATGAGAATTTTGGTAGAATCTTGTGTGAGAAATGGGTGTATTCTGGCAATATGTCTAGCTGGAAGCAACAGGACTGAGAGAGAGACTGAATGTCAGGAATAAAGCAGAGGATGAAGTTAAGTGTGTCACCAAGGCAGCAGACTTGGGAAACTGAGGATATGATGGTGATATTGACAGTGAGCAACATTTAAGAAGAAGTGATTACTCTGGGAGAAGAGAGAATGATAATATCTGTAGACATGTTAAGTTTAAAGCAGCATTGTAACATCGATGTGCAGATTGCAGAGAGACAATAGGCTACACAAAATAGTACAAAAAGGGAGAGGTCAGGGGAGAAGAGGTAGATTTGAATGTCCTCAGCATAGAGGTGGTACTGGAGGCTGAATTAGCAATTAATTCCCCAAGGGAAAAGGTGTGCAGTGAGAAAAGCAGAGGGCCAAGTCGAGAGACTTGAGGAGCCCCAGCAGATAGTCAGAGTGGAGGGGAGGATGTGCCAAAGGTTAAGGAAAATAAAGGACCTGTTCGATAGGTAAGAAGTAAACCAGAAGATAAGGGTGATCAACACTGTAAAAAGCACCAGAGAGATGCAGGACAATGAGTATGGAGAAGTAACCCTTAGCCTTTGGTGTAAGTAGATAATTGATCTTTTTTTGTGAGACCAGTCTCAGTGGAATGTTGGGGACCGAAACTGATTGCAGTTGAGAATAGAGTGAGAGGAGAGAAAGTCCAGTACACAAATTACTAATGTACTGTTGGAGGCAAAGTGAAGGAGTTAAATTGGGTGGTAATTCGAGAGAGAGGCAGGATCTTGCTTGACAAAGTTTCTTAAGGATTGTTGAGATGAGCAAGTGTTTAATAGAATATAGAAATGTGCCAGGGAAGAGAGACATGATGAAGAATGCCGTGGAGAAGCTGGGAGGGAAGTGGGGCAAGGGGCAGATTGTAGTGTGAGATGATGAGTGCAGAGACTTCATCTTCAGTCACTGGAGAGAATGAACTGATTGTCTTGTGGAATGTAATGAAGATGGATGGGGTTTGTGGGATTTAACAGCAGGAAACATCTTGTTCAATAGTGTTGATTTTGACTTTGAAGTAGGTGGAAAAATCATGGTCTGTGAGGGAGGAAGGCAGAGGAGCTGCAGGTGGGCAGAGAAGAGAGTTGATGGTGGCAAAGGGGCAACAGTGGTTAGCAGACTGGGTGAATATTAGAGAAGTGACGTATGTTTGCTTGGAAAGTGAAAGGAAAATGTTGTAAGATGAAAGGATGGATTTATAGTGGAAGAAATTGGCATAGGAGAAAAATTGCATTTACATACCACATATTGCAGTCAGATGAGTTCAGATATAGGAGAAGTTAATATTGGTAACGGTCTGCAGCAAATATATACGGAGGTCCAGGTATGCTGGGCAGCAAGAGGACTGGAACAGCTTAGGTACAAAGGTCTGTAGCAGTGGTACACGGAGGTCTAGATGATGCTTGAGAAAACTGTAATTGTGCAGCAGGGTGTAACGGTCTGAAGTAGATATGTACGGAGGTCTAGGTGATGCTTAGGAGCACTGTAACTGGAGCAGCAGAGTGTAACGGTCTCTAGTAGATATGTACGGATGTCTAGGTGATGCTTGGGAAAACTGTAACTGGAGTAGCAGGGTGCAACGATCTGCAGTAAATATATGGAAGTCCAGGTATGCTGAGCAGCAAGGAGATGGGATCAGCTTAGGTATAAAGGCCTGCAGCAGTGGTACATGGAGGTCCAGGTGATGCTTGGGAAAACTGTAACTGTAGCTGCACGGTCTGCAGCAACTATATATAGGTCCAGGTATGCTGAGCAGTAAGAGACTGGAATAGTTTAGGTATCGAGGTAGCCAGGAGTAGACACATCTACACTAGAAGAGAGACTCAAAGAACTGGCCCTGAATGAATGAAACAGGTGTCCTTAAGTAGTCTGGTCAACAGAGGGCGCCAGCCAATACAAATGAATGGGACCTGTAAAAAGAAGAATCTGCACATTAAATGGGGGAGAACTTGAGGGGTATGTTGAAATAATGAACTAATATAAAGATGATAGCTCTGGTTCATTAAGGAACGTAAATGCCGCTATAGGCCATATTTTGTGTAAAATGGTTCTGCACGTGCCCAGAACCGGACCATACACCAGAGAGTGCAGCAACATCCAAATCATCTTTGAATGCTAAGTAACTGTACTACAGCCTACAATTTCTTGAGTGGAACAGGGAGGTGAATGGACATATGCACATAGGCAATATTCAGTAAGGGTGTGCCAAGCTCAAACTCACACAGCAATGTCTGATTCAAGTTCTGGGCATCTCAAACTTATGTGATTTTCTGTCGTAGCCCTTGCATCGGCAACTGGTTGGGTGTAATTTCTGATTAATAGTGATAGTTTTTTATTTTTTTTATGTTTTAGCACTAATGACTATAATTAATAGGTGACATTAATATTTTATTCTTATTTTTTCCGTACGCTCTGACTTTATATTCCACACATGTGTTGGATGTATCCTGCAGTGTATTGTATGCTAGAGTAAAGCGCACCTAGAACTGTATTCAACAACAGACGTAACTTTACATCCGCTCTTGTTGAATATGGACGTACGTATGCCTGATTTACGTGCTTTTTAATAAAGCGCACAATGGGCCTGATTCATTAAGCAAAATAGGTAAAAAAAGAGTACATTTTCTCCTAGACAAACCACGTTACAATACAAGGGGGGCAAATTAGTTTATTATTTTGCTCAAAGTTAAATACTGGCTGCTTTTTCATGTAGCACACAAATACTTGATAGCTTTATTTTTACACTGACATTTAAAGTTGATCTAGGACATGTCTTACCCCAGCTATAAATCTGCCATCACATTATAAATTTTCCTATTCCTCTGATACAACATGATTTTGCCAAAGTTTAAAGTTACTTCTTTTATTTGCTTTACTTTCCTTAATGAATCAGGCCCAATATGTTAATTTTGCATGCCTTAATGAATCAGTGTAACAGTATTTATACAATGTCATACACATATACACAGACAACTATAAACACACCTATGCATTATTGAGTGATCCAATATTTACTTATTCTTTGTTAAAAGCCAGGGATTTCCAAAGATAAAACAAATCTACCACTTTAAGATGTCAAATTAAAGCTTCTAAGGTTCACTGAAATTCCAGGAAATCCTGAACATTAATCTGACCATTACAGTAAAAGCCTCACTGCATACAGTCACATGGGGGAGTATGCAATTAGTAGCTGATATCGCGGCTATGCACGGCTGCAAAATTCCCGATATCGCAATACTGCAAATGTTGCAGTACCGTAATTGCATTTTTATGTGCGCAGATGCGATATCAGTTACTAATTGAATACCCCCCATGGTATGTTACCACATGCTGTGGTTCAGTTATATGCTTCTGCCATGGAGTGACATTACTGCCATTCACTAAATCTACTCTATGCAACTGAAGGTCTGAGCAGATATATAGTCCAAACTATAGTCCTCACTTCCATATTATACAACATAAATGCAGCCCACTTAGACTAGATCGCATGATATGGTCATATAATGCTTTACATATACCTGTTAAATATTCCAGAGAATTATTTTCTATGTCAGTGTGCCCCTGATAAATGTCACTTTACATTATAGGTGTTTCGTTTCTGCAACTGGTCATGGATCAGACATTTGATTGGCCAAGGAATTTAGGATCAGAAAAGTCACATGGAAGAGTGGACACAATGACTATAGAAATGCCGGCTCTAGGACGTCCCTTCCGCCTTGGGATGCTGTATGATTGTCGTGATGATAATCTCATCCCAGGTAAATACATATTTTTGTTTTATAATTAGTATACGTACTAGTCTGGACACCGTACCATTCATCTCAAGTGAATGAGTTGAGTACAAATACTTCTCAATATATAGAACAAATAGGGTTACACTCAATATAGTCGCTTAAACGGCTGTTTGTTGCATGTTTATATTGGTCACTTTCAAAGAAGTGATCTTATTTTGACCCAATTTCGTACGCCACAAAAGGTTATAAACATTCACTTTAATTTGTGATCTCTGATTCCTCTTATTTTCCCTAATTTGTTTGTCATCTCATTTTATCTCTCAAGGATAGAGACTGTTGCAACATAGATAATCTTATGTATTTTGTTATTATTCAGGCATCACTTTATGGAACCAGGAGGCACTAAGAAAGAATGTGGCATCAACACCTCAAGAGAATACATCTTTTGATTTTATAGCCTCAGACACTGTCTCTGATAAATCATCAGCACTGAATATAAAAGCCTCCTTAAAGGCCAGTGTCCTCTGTGATCTTGTAGAAGTTGGTGGATCTGCTAGTTACCTAAAAGACACTAAGACATCTAATAACCAAGCCAGAGGCACTCTAAAGTACTTAAGAACCACAAGGTTTGACCAGCTGAGTATGGACCATCTAGGAGTCCAGAACAGGACTTACCATGATGTGTTTGACAAAGGGACGGCCACTCATGTGGTCACTGGTATCTTATATGGTGCTCAGGCTTTCTTTATATTTGATCGTGAGGTGACTACATCAGAAAACAGCCGGGAGATACAAGGAAATCTCCAGGTCATGATTAAAAATATACCCAAAGTTTCAACTGAAGGAGGAGCAGATCTGAACATGAATGATAAAGATAAGGAAGATGTTAGGAAATTCAGTTGTAAGTTTTATGGAGACTTTGCTCTGGAGAGAAATCCGGTCACATATGAAGATGCCATAAAAATTTGTTCCAACCTCCCAAAATTACTAGGAGAGAATGGGGAAAAGGCCGTACCTGTGAAAGTCTGGCTGTATCCACTGACAACACTGGACAGTAAAGCAGACCGATTGTTTCGAGAAATTAATGTAGATCTTATTTTCAAGACAGAACACATAATACAGCAAATGGCAGACGTTACCATACAGTGTAATGATCTGATGAAGCATCCGGCTGCAGAGACCTTTCTGGACATCAAGACTAAAGTCATCCAGTTCAGAGAGCAGTGTGAGCAATTTACACTCAAATTTCAGAAGCAACTTGCACAAACCTTACCCTCTATTCGTGGGGGGGGATTAGAGGAAGCTGCACTTAGAGACATTTTAGTTGAAACAGAAAAATCTCCCTTTGGAAATCACCATATTAAATTTTTTTTGACCAGAAGACAACAGGAGATGAATATTGTGAGTTCCTATCTGAAATTCCTGAGCAATATAAACACATTACCGTCTGAGAGTGAAATAAATAGACTAATATTTGATCCTATGACTGAATATGTCGTGTGTTACAATTTTACTTCATTAAATGAAGAGGATACATATGTATCTGATATGTGCGATTGGCTCCAAACTCCTAAACAAACTGTCTATGAGAGTAAAAAGATCTCATCATGGTTCAACAACAAAGATGTCTCTAAAAGGGCCAAGAAATGTGTGAGAGCGTTTCAAGAATTTGCTGAAGTCAATGTATCCATGGAAGAGACCCGATTCATTATCTCATCTGTCCCAGACCATTGTAATCCTGGAGTTTCTATCTATCTGTATGAAGGTGGGGATTTGGTGAGTACAACATTTGAGCCACCAACTAAACCTAATCCCCCAGTTATCAGCGGTAGGACCCATGATAGTATGGATCTCATCCTCAATCCTGCAGACTATGGGAAAGAGTTTATAGAAGGATACAGCATACAGTATAGATCTGCTGAGGAGGAGACCTGGACCACTGTGATAACAAAGGATAACAATGAAAAAATCGCAATTACAGGATTAAGACCTAATATAAAGTATCAGTTCAGATACTCTGCAGTGTGTAAACCAGGACTCAGTGCAGCCAGTGATGTTACAAAGGATGAGAGAACCCTTCCCACTAGTCCCCCTGAAGTCATACAAGTCACTGCTGAACCATGTTCTCTTAAATTACATTTGAAGGAACCGACTGCAATCGGAGATGGAGCCACAATAACTGAGTATAAAGTTGAATACCTGATGGAGGATTTAAAGCAAGCAGAGGGGTGGATGGAAAAGAGATTGAGCAAGAATGTAAAAATTAGCATTATTGAGTATCTACAACCAATGACATCCTACATAATACGTGTATCGGCCGTATGTGGTGACTCTGGGATCAGTGCTCCAAGTGATGAGACTATAGTTAAGACAACTAAAGAAAAACCTTCTAATTTAAAATATCGACTTCTGAATGAAAATAATATACTATCACAGGAGAAAGAAAAACCTACTGTATACCAGCTGCAAATGGATCTCTGTGACTCTGAATATTGTAAGTACAACCTGGGAATAGAAAGCCTTCAGATGTCCAATAAAGTGATTCTATTATTAGGATCTACAGGAACCGGAAAAACAACACTGATCAATGGAATGGCCAACTACATCTTGGGTGTGGAATGGAAAGATGACTTTAGGTTCAAACTTGTACACGAGGTTACAAATAAATCTGAAGCTCACAGTCAAACCTCTGTAGTTACATCCTACTCAATGAATCATGAAAGTGGCTACCAAATCCCTTATTCCCTCACCTTGATAGATACACCAGGATTCGGAGACACCAGAGGAATAGCACAAGACAAGAAGATCACAGAGGACATTGATGCATTTTTTACAGCTGACAATGGCATTGATCAGATCGATGCTGTGTGCTTTGTAGTTCAGGCTTCTATGGCCCGGTTGACACACACCCAGAAATATATATTTAATTCTGTTTTTTCTATCTTTGGAAAAGATATCAAAGACAACATATTTATTCTTATCACCTTCTCAGATGGTGAGAGACCTCCAGTACTAGAGGTTATTAAAGATGCTGACATCCCCTGCCTTCTGGACAGTAATGGTGACCCCATTCACTGCAAGTTCAACAATTCAGCTCTATTTGCCAAAAATAAGGTGAGTAAAATGAGTTTTAATGAAATGTTCTGGAACATGGGGGTAGAGAGTATGAAAACATTTTTCAGCCATCTGAGTAATATAGAAACCAAAAGTCTGACGCTGACCAAGGAAGTCCTCAGGGAACGGAAACAGCTTCAGATGACTCTGCAGGCTCTACAGCCACAGATAAAGCTTGCACTAATGAAACTGGATGAAATAAGGAAAACAGAGGAAGCTCTGCAGCAGAACAAGGATCGCATGGCTGCAAATAAAGACTTTGAGTATGAGGTTGTGAAAACTGTTCCAGTACAGGAAGTGATAACAAAGGACTTCATAACAAACTGCCAGAATTGTCACTTTACATGTCACTATCCCTGTCAGATTCCTGATGACAAAGACAAGCATAAGTGTTATGCTATGAGCAATGGATCCTGTACACAATGTCCAGGTAAATGTGTCTGGAATGTTCATTTCAATCAAAAGTATAAATGGGATTATGTAACTACAAAAGAGAAAAGAACCTATGATCAGCTGAAAGCAAATTATGAAGCAGCTTCTGGAGAAGTGATGACTGTAGAAAAGATGTTCAAGAAACTAAAAGATGAATATGACGATATGAAAAAAACAGTGTTTGGTCTTATTGACAAATCCTCTCAGAGTCTGAAGCGTCTCCGTGAAATCGCTCTAAGACCAAACCCGCTGTCAACCCCGGAATACATTGATCTGATGATACAGAATGAGGAACTAGAAGCCAAACCAGGATATCTGGAGAGAATCAAGTCACTGAAGGAGGTCAGAGAGCAGGCGGAGATATTACAGAAGATGGTGAAGGGAGAATTGGTGCTGCCTGATGAACAGGGAAAGTAGCCCACAAACTATTCTTCTGAACACTGCAAAGAATGTGGTTACCACAAATAAAAGGTGACAGCTTAGATAATGACCATTGAACATGGTACATATTTACTAACAAAGAAAGTCTGCGTTATTGTTTTTTAAGATTTTTGAGTAGAGGAATGTGCTGGATAGAAAAACAGGAAATTATAAAAGCATTTCAATATCGGATAAAGATAAAAAGAAGTATATTACATGAAGTTTACAGTATTGGGTAAAACTTCTGGAGGTAGAAATTGCAGCTATTTGTATTTACAGCAGACATAATGGGCGGTAGTTACTGAAGTCTCCCAGCTCCAAAACAAGTGGAAAAACCGGCAACAGATTTATTAAAGACACAGAATCGACCTGCAAGTTATGGGGGATTTTACTTTAATCTCATGCAATTAATCTCCCCAAAATTTGTCCCAGTTTTACAGCCGGGAGACTTAGTAAATAAGCACATTGTATAACTCACAGCAATTGCAAAAGGGTAATACCAAGGATATTGCTGCTGGTGGTTTATTTACAAATTTTTATTAAAAAGTTATAATAGGGGGCGTGGCTAATGAGCCAACATGGACGGACGCATCTGAGAGAAGCTCCGTTCGGTGACCAGCAAATAAGACCCAAAACGAGAGGTCTGAGCAAAGACTGGGGAATCCCAACACCCATCGGCGAGTCCGCTTCACGTGAGGACCCAAAAGTGAAAGAATCAGCCTCCTCGCTGTCGGCAGTCAGCTCTCTCCCCCGGAGCACGCTAGGGCACCATTGAGGGGCCTGCAAAAACTCAAGCCAGCATATCGGCAGGTGTGTAAACTTTTCAATCTATAAGCGCTGTCAATGCTAGCATAACAGGACTGCTTATCCCTATCCCCAGCGCTGCCGTGAAGGTGCAGTACAGTGGGGAAAAAATAAGAACAATAAATAAATCAGCGCCTGCCATCAACGGGAACCTAAGGGTTAAAACCAATTTGGCGAGGAAGGCACTTGTGGAAGAAAAGCACACCGCACCACAATAGAAATAGGGGAAAGGAAGTGAAGAAAAAAGGGGAGAACAAGGCAAAGGGGAAAGTAAAGAAAAATTAAAGTGCAAAATACAAGAAGGGAAGCAAAGGTGACATACCCAAAGTTCGGGGTTCATTACTTGTTGCATGCCCACACAGTGAAAATCCTGCTGAAAAATCTGCTATTCAACCTGTGTTCTGTTGAAAACGGCAGACAGATTGGCAGAAGTGGTGCTCCATCTAGTGGCGGAAGAAATCACTATAGCACATTCTATACTTGTGCTTTACTGACAGAAATCTTCTAAAAGTTTTAAAAAAAAACAACCCAACACCAATAACTGATTTGTCTTGACCCCCTTGCCTTTATACAAAGATTTCATATACGAATTACATAATAATTCCCCGTTTACCACAAAGTAAACTCCTGAGATGTAAAGTTAATATGTAATTGGGAGGGACCAACACCCACTCTGTCTGATATCGATTGGGGTCACACCGAACTAACTAGCATAAAGCATTGACATCCGATCTTTACCACTAACAATGGATAGATATGTTAACCCAAACGCATGCGGCAAAGCGCAATGCACTGAGTCGGAGCGCAAAAGAGGAGGTGCGAGGAACACTGGTCAGGGCAGCAGGGTGAATGAAAAAGATGCCAATGACAATCCATCTAATACAGCGAACAGCCCTCCATCTCCATTACAATCGACCCAAAAGGCGACGGATACACCAGCACTTTCTTATGAAGCCGTTGTGCGAGCCATCAGAGAGACTATGGAAACGTTAATGCAACAACAGATGAGCACTCTCACAGCGGCTATACAAGAACTTAAAGATCAAGTATCACAAACCGCAAAGCAAGTCCAGTTGAACGAATTGCGAATTGGAGAAAACATGCATGAAATTAAAGAACAGAAATCTTTCACAGCTTCACTATATAACACACAAAAGCAAATGCTGAACAAGCTAGATGACCTGGAGAATAGATCTAGGAGAAGTAACTTACGCCTCGTGGGCCTGCCTGAAGCAGTCAAAGGCCCAGCTTTACTGGCATTTGTCTCAAAGGAGCTATCCTGGATCCTGGGGATAAATAAAGAATTTGCCAATATAGAAATTGAGCGTGCACATAGATTGGGACCGCCAAGAGAAAACATGAAGGAACGACCCCGCACGGTCATATTTAAATGCCTCAATTATACGCACAAAAATGCTCTGTGGTCAGCTTCAAAGTCAGTTAGACCGATGAGCTGGGAAGGTAATCGCCTGCTGTTATTTCAAGATTACTCAGCAGAAGTTACTAGAGCACGGAAAGAATTCTCTACAGTTTGCTCTACACTAGTAAAGAAGAGGAAAAAATTTGCTCTTCTATACCCGGCACACCTGAGGATCTTCGATGGTCAAGAATACAAGGACTTTGCTACTACAAGAGATGCACAAGCTTTTCTAAGAGAGTTGGACGTGGAAGCCGAAGTATCAGAGCAATGAGCTTGGTTGAAACTTAAAAACACCATTGTTATTCACCAGCCGGTCACTATTATAGATAAACATATAATGGGGATAAGCGCTCTAATCCTGTAATGACAAAAACACCTTGCCACGAGCTGCACGCAGAGAGACTCTCCCAGGACCTCAAGATAAATTGCAAATAGTTTCTGCAGCACTCAGTGACGGTACATGTAACAAAACACATCTACAAACACACTTAAACACAATACTTTAGCGCGTAGAATTAATATGTATATATGGTGTTCCACAACGATAAATGCACTAATGTCTCTCCAGCTCTCAGGTAGACTTAACACTAATCAATATAGTTTATATAGCATAAATACCATTGTAGGCTCAATTCTGAACAAAAAGTATTACTCCGTTTGCAGCAATCTCAGTTACTACAGGAGAGAGTCTATATGTGATTTTATCCCCTCCAGAGGGTGGAAATATTATACCAGATCAGAAGGGCACTGACGGTGGTCACAGATTCATCAGAGCAAACTGCCGGAGGATCCAAGATACAGCCTACAACACCCAGAATCCCCTGATTGCATTCTGTTGGCTGGATTTTGACACCACAATCAGCGCTCACCATCAGGCGGCCAGCCCTTCTCCAGGAACACAGTGGTTATCATCAGATGCATTACGGATTTAATACATAAACTGCAGTCCTTGGGAGGACGGATACCATCAAACGGAGTAATACTTTTTGTTCAGAATTGAGCCTACTAATTTATGCTATATAAACTATATTGATTAGTGTTAAGTCTACCTGAGAGCTGGAGAGACATTAGTGCATTTATCGTTGTGGAAAACCATATATACATATTAATTCTACGCGCTAAAGTATTGCGTTTAAGTGTGTTTGTAGATGTGTTTTGTTACATGTACCGTCACTGAGTGCTGCAGAAACTATTTGCAATTTAACTTGAGGTCACTATTATAGAGACAACTTGATTGCTGGCCTTCAAAACGAGTAAATATGCTTTTCCGATGCATTTTCTGTTGTAACGTATAAGTGTTCTGCTGTTCTGTTGGTTCCTCTTGTTTTTTGTTGTATTTAGGCCAATAAGGTACTGTTTGTTGGAACCCAGCCGGAAAATGTCCTAACCAAGGATGCTGCATAAAGGACGATGACGCTGTGGGATTGTTGAGGTAGTCTTATCCTTATCCAATGAATCTCGTTTTTACACAGGCTTTACTACTTGTCACATCTAGATCCTACACAGACATTTGGGCTATTCCCCTAAATGTCTGGTATTTCATATTTCATATGGTATTACCTTTAGGTACATGCTATGTAGACTTCATATTATAGTTCTGACCCCAACACAATGTTCCCCTTTTGTAGTTGTGTGGGTAACTTTTCATATAGACAGAGTGGGCCCCCTCCCTCCTTCAGTCCACTTTTCAGCTAAAAATGCTGAATACTGTCTCTGTTTTTTGTCACTTTTTTCTATTTTTATTCTTATTCCTCCCGCCCCTCTCCACCGGCAAGGCACCAATCTGACAATATTTTTGAGAACCATGTCTCACCTAAATCTTTCTATGGTGTCCTTCCCGGTCCCTATTCCGTACCAAAAATGGTTGTTTTTTCATATAAGATGGGGGAAAAAAAAAAAAGTCAGATCAAAAGCCATGTTTGGGAAGAGAAGTATGCCTGCAGAATATTGTATAACATATATTATTCTAACCAGGAGAGTCCTCCCCCTAGCATCTATAATACAAAAACATAAGTGGCAACGTTGAAAATCTGTTCTTGGAACGTGGGAGGTATTAACTCTCCTATCAAACGAAAAAAAATACTGACCTATTTAAATAAGTCTACGGCTGATATAGCCTTACTCCAAGAGACACATCTGAATGATGTAGAGCATGACAAGCTGTCAATGTAAGGGTATAAGATCTTAATATATGCCTCATATAACAGGAAATCGAGAGGGGTTGCAATTTTGATTAAGAAAAGCCTTAAGATAGATGTTCACCATAAAATAGTTGACAGAGACGGGAGATATGTTGTTCTGAATGCCACTATTGAAGGTACTAAATTTGTAATATGCAATGTTTATGCACCAAATACACAAACCAAACCATTCTTCCTAAAATTGATTAATAAGCTCTATAAGTACTTAGATTCATCCCTCATAGGAGGTGGAGATTTTAATATGGTGGCCTCTAGATTCTTAGATAGATCAGCTCCACCAAAGCAAAAGAGATCTGATAGCCAAATTGGCATAAAATATATCTCAGATCAATTAGGTTTGGTAGATATCTGGAGAGTTCGACACCCAACTGATTCAGAGTTCACATGCTTATCGGCAGCTCATAATACCCTTTCCCGTATAGATTATTTTCTGATCTCACATTCATTAGCCAATAAAACATTAGCAACTGGTATTGAACCAGTAGGTCTTTCTGATCATGCCATGATCTGGATACAAATAGATAGATGGATCTCATTAGGAAAGCACAAGCAGTGGAGATTCCCAGCTAAACTCTCTAACTCCATAAAATTTCAAGATATGGTAAAACTAGCATGGGATGAATATATACATAATAATCAGCAGCATACTGATGACCCAATGCTATTCTGGCAAACTGCAAAGGTAGTCCTGAGGGGGGAAATTATCTCGTATATAGTAAAATATAACAAAGACCAGCAAATGGCATACTATGAGGCTCAGCGGGAACTGACAGAGGCCTTTGAAACATATAAAGGAAAACCTACATCAGAAAATAAAAATAAATATAAACAGAAGCAAATACACTTTGACCAAGTCATCCAACAACAGTGCACCCGGCAAGAAATGGCCAGTAAATTTAATTTCTATAAATTTGGTAATAAATCTAGCAAAATCCTTTCAAATCTACTAAACGGAACTAGACCCAACAGCAATATCCCATCCTTACAGTCACAAGATGAAACCATCAAATACCAAGGGCCAGAAATTATACAGATCCTGAGTTCTTTTTATTCTGAACTTTACTCTCAAAACCCCATTGATACTTAGGCACAAGATGCGTTTTGGGGAAAAATATCTTTACCTCAAATGACTAAAGCACAGTCAGAGACCCCAATCTCTTCTGAAGAGGTTTTAAATGAGATTAAACAATTTAAATCTTTTAAATCTCCAGGCCCTGATGGGTTCAGTGGGGAATTCTATAAAATCCTACAAGATAGGATTGTAATGTTATTGACAGACTACTTTAATATAATACTCTCAGAACACAAAAGTACTTTAATAGCGCCATTGTTAAAGTACTCCCCAAACCAGGACGTGACTTAACGCTACCAGGATCATATAGACCCATTTCATTATTAGACGTAGATTGCAAAATATTCACAAAAATTTTAGCAGAGCGACTCAAGATTCTGTTACCAAGTTTGATCCATAATGACCAAACAGGTTTTATTTGGGGGCGACATTCGGTAACCAATGTGAGAAAAATCCTGCTGAGTCTTCAGGCTTTGGAGGGATCGGGGAGAGAGGACCCAGCTCTACTGCTCTCTTTAGATGCTGAAAAGGCATTCGACCTTGTGACCTGGGACCACCTGTTCAAAACCCTCCATAGATTTGGATTTCCAGCTCAATATGTCAATACTCTAAGGACATTATATCAGGACCCTAACACACAAGTGTTAGCTAATGGCTTTCTCTCCGCCTCGTTTAAGGTGGAAAGGGGAACCAGACAGGATTGCCCATTGTCCCCACTGTTATTTGCACTGGCACTGGAACCTCTCGCAATTGCTCTACAGAAAAATAAAGAATACACGGGTATAAAAATAGGCAATCAGGAAGCTAAACTGGTACTCTTTGCAGATGATATGCTGTTAATGGTATCCAATCCAGAAAAATCAATTCCTGCCATTCTAAGTGTCATCCAGGAGTTTAGTACCTTTGCAGGATATAAAATAAATTTTGATAAGTCCGAAATACTTCCATTATCGGGTGCGCAATCTATAACAAATAATACGACTCTCACATCTCAGTTCACGCTGAATCCTACTAAAATTAAATACTTAGGAATTTACATTCCCTCTAGACTTCACAAATTATATGAAGTCAACTACCCACCTGTAATTAAAAAAATTATAACACTTTTAACTAAATGGCATGATCTCCCACTTTCCCTTTTGGGACGCAATGCAGTTATTAAAAGTGTGATCTTCCCAAAACTGTCATATCCAATATAAATGCTCCCAATAAGTTTAAACAAAACCGATACTCATACCTGTACAAAATTATTCTCCAAGTTCATCTGGCATTCTAAAAAACCACGTATAGCAAGAAGCAAGTTAATTCTGGGAAAAGCTCAGGGAGGAATTAACCTACCAGATATAAACTCATTCACGCGCGCAGCCTTATTTCGTTATATTATTGACTGGCTTTTTCGGCACAGCTGTTACACTGACAAACACTTGGATAATGCCATATTCTATCCGCATGCCCCGGCTGCATTATTACATCTGCCCAAATCCAAGATACCACCACAATTTGCGGAAAGCATTTTATTCAAAGATACATATAGGACATGGATCCATATCAATGAAAAATACAACAGAGATTTTAAGACTACCGAACTTATTCCGATTTGGGGTAACCTAGCTTGGAAAACATCAATTTCCTGACATGGCGAGATGGTGGGATAATGGCGATAAAAGACATATTTGACCCAGGTGGCAACGTATATACGTTTAGTCAACTAAAGGAAAAGTTAAGGATACCAAGCTCTCAATTTTTTATGTATCTGCAGCTCAGATACTATGCAAACTCGATACTAGCTCAGAGAAAAATAACAGGGAGTCCAGATGGTTTGGAAAGCTTACTCACCTTCTTAAAAACTATTAAATTGAAAATTAGATATGTTTATGCGGATCTGGTATACTCACAACTCGCAACTCCCTGGAGTCGAACGGTGGACGCTTGGCAAAAAGATATTCCCAGCATAAGTGACCCAGTTTCTTTGACCTGCCATTTTGAGCATATTTGGAGGTCGCTGTCCACCACTCGCCTCCAGGAAATTCATTTAAAAGTAATCCACAGGGCATATATCCCACAGTCAAGGCGTCGCTTTATGGTTGAAGGGGAGTCTGGCTTTTGCCCGAAGTGCAAGTCCCAAAGGGCAGATTGGCTGCATAATTTTTGGAGCTGTAGGAAAGTCAGGAAATTTTGGAATAAGTTGGTGAACTATATTAATCATGTGTTTAAGATACAGGTTACATTAGCCGCAGAACCCCTTTTGCTGGCTGATTTCACCAATTGGAGGGACCGCATGCCGTCCTCTGACACCCTAGCGGCTCTGACGGTAATTGTAACAGTAGCAAAAAAGCTGATCTTACGACATTGGGTATCACCGGTTTCCCCGACTCTGGGAATGCTCAAAATAGAGATTTTAGATATTATATACTTAGATAGGAGAGCCACTCTCCCGGATATAGAAAAAGGTGGTCTGAGATTCCAGAAAAAATGGGGAATATACATCGAATCACTGGAACCTTTAGTCCATCAGAACATCTTTAAATTGTTTGAGTACACTACCTGGTATTTACTCAGGCAATTAAGCTAGGGAGATAAAGATCAAGATAAATATATACACGGATAACCGTCACCTCCTAGAAATTCTATAGTTGCAAATTTCCACTAAGTAGGGAAAGATCTGATTAATACATTTCTTCACAATATACTAAACCATAGAGTTTACTAAAATAAACAACTACCCCCCCCTCCCTCCCTTCCCCCATTTATTTTATTTTATTTTATTTTATTCTATTGTGTTTCAATTGCATTCAAATTTTGATTGTAGATCATATCGACCAGCTATATCTGTATTTGTAAATGTACAAGATTATTTACAATGTTCTCATGAATCCTAAATAACGCAATTGGTAAGACGTTATTAATATTTGATGTTGGTATTTAAAGCCAAATTGTAATGAATACTTTAATTGTTTTGAAAACATTGGAATATGTAACAGATATGTAATTTTTGATTTCCTGTATCTGTTTATAAGGAAAATAACCAATAAAAAGATTTAAAAAAAAAAAAAAAAAAGGGTATAATAAATAAAGATTACAGAAAATTATCCTGCAAAGAATAACTAAAAATAGCAAAACTTAGATAAAAGAATCTGCATTTTGTAAATTGTTAGTAACCTGCTGGAACAAGTTGACAAACAAGTACACACATAACAGGTTTCCATTAATGGAAACATAAAACGGACGGACACATAAAATAAGATAATGATAATATTGTGTAGTTGATTTCTACAATTCTAAACCCAAATGGGCAGAAAAACCTGGTGTTGAACATAGCAGTCTATATCATTTATAGTATAGATACAAAACCAATTAAAATAACAATTAAAATACAAAATTAGGAAAAAATTGCTGCTTATATATAGAAGTTGTTGTGCATCATCTTTAATTAAATGGAAGAAAACAAAACAAAAAAAAACAAGCGCAAATAGATCCTATCTAATAAATACCACCATAGATTAAAAATGTATAATAAAATTTATTTGTACAACAATTAATACATATAAAAAAAAAAAAGAAAGAGAAAAGAAAGTATAAAAACATACTGCACCGAACCATTAATCCAGACTAATTTTGAACTTAAATTTTGTTGAAATCACCTATAATGCACATGCAAGGAACAAAAAGAAAAAGTCACATAGACAATAATTCATTGCATAATCCAGAATTTATGATGATAAGAAATCACTGGATTTGCCCACAGTACAAGACACAATTGTATCTATTAAATGCCGCACATTCGTTGTATGATACACTATTATGTGGATCACAATTCCCTTTTCAGCCACGATCATTCATATGATACAGCCGTCAGTATAACAACCTGGAGATGCAGGTCATACTCAGTACATCTGACTCATGAAGTCCTGCAAGCGGCTTTTGGCTCCGCCCACTAGAGGTATAGACCGAATCACTCTTCTGCAATTTAAACTTATTCTCTCTCCGTTATATCGATCTTACCCCCCTCCAGGCTTCCTTTAAAGGGGGAATGTGCAACATTGATGATGGAATCCAACTGAGATTGTGATCTCTCCTTAAGTCAGTCGATCCGATCAGTATGGTTATAATTTAGTCCTGTGATCGCGATTCAAAGGAGTTATTAGTCCTTTAAACCAAAATTAGTCCGGATTAATGGATTGGTGGAGTATGTTTTGATAAATTCTTTTCTTTTTAATTTTTTGCTTTATATATGTATTAATTGTTGTACAAATATATTTTATTATATATTTTAAATCTACGGTGGTATCTATTAGATAGGATATATTGTACTTAGCTTTGTGAGGAAATCAATAAGATATAAACCGTGTATTGGTCCTGATAATCTACAGTCTGTCTGGTCCTGACACTGTACATTGAGGTGAGGCTAAATGGTGCTGAACTCCCCTTATTTGCATCATTTAGTGCACAAAAGAAACAAGGTGAAGAAATATATTCCTGCCGTCCTTCCAGTTGGTGCATTTATCCCACCTCAATAGGTATCTCCTCACTCACCCTGACTCTGGTGCACACAGAATTTATAGGATGTTTGTAAGGGAGGGGAAGATGGGGGTTTAGTTGGCCTAAGCAGAAGCTCTAGACACGCCCCCTATATGGGTGTAACCACACCCACTATGATATGGTCATGCCCTATTTCAAAGTACCGGTGGCTGTGTCCTGATTCAGACAGCTTAAAATATTGTTCATTACTACCATAAATGGTAACACTGGTCACATTGCTAGTCTGTTCCGAGAGAATATTTAATTGATATTAAGTTAGTTTTTACACCAACCGATAAATTCTCATTCTCCTTTGTTAATAATGTCATAAATTTATTATCATCTATCCGATGCTAGCTAATGATATGTAAATGCCGTTTTGGTTACAGTATAACTTCGGAGAGTCTGAATACCTCTTTATCTAATATCATCTGTCCTTGTGCTGGCTGTTGCTGAGTAAATACTGTGATCAAATTACACTCTAGCCACGGAGAAACCAAGGGGCACATTTATCATGTATCGGGGAAAGTGAGAAATACTTATCAATCCTTATCGCATGGATAAGGATTGACGTATTTCTCAAATTTATGAAAAATGGATCACAAACAGCAGTTCCGAAAAACTGCTGTTTCTGTGATAAAAAACCCATACTCACCACTGCCTCTTCGGTCGCGCTGTCTCCAGATCTCCTCCTCTTCAGTGCACTGTCTCTTCTTCATGCTACTGCGCATGTGCCGACCGGAGAGCTTGAGGCTGTGACAGGGAGGGATCACAAGATCACTCCCTGCGCATGCGCTGTCCAGCTCTGCTCTCCGGAGCAGAGCTGGACATAACGAAGAACACAAGTTTTAGCAGCATTTCGGATGATGTACGCCAGCTGGCGTACATTAACGCAACAAGTTCCCGAAATTTTTTTTTTTTCGGGACTTGCTAAATTGCGGCCAGAGCAGTCACCATACTGTTGTATGGTGACTGCTCGCAAAAACGATAAGGAGTGCAAAGCAGCAGATATCAATGATATCTGCTGCGATGCACCATTAATAAATTTGAGTTGGACACATCGTGGACTAAATTACATGGTAAGTGCACCATAGTGCACTACCGTTATTGCTTAAATATACCCCTAAGTCCCTCTTATAACTTCCTCCTAATAAACAGGACCTCTATTCGGTATCATCGCTATGTCTCTCAGGCAATTGGGATGAATACCCCTCTAATATCATGGAATTTATGCTCCAAACATATTTTTAAAACAGCATGGATTGTGGCTGAGTAAATGCTGTGATCAAATTACACTCTAGCCTCGGAGAAACTAATTCCCTCTTATAACTTCCTCCTAATAAACAAAACCTCTATTCGGCATGTCTCTTAGGTAATTGGGATTAATATCCCTCTAGTATAATGGACTTTATGCTCCAAACATATTATTGTTTGCCTAGTTAAATCGAAGTTTGCCTAGTTAAAGCGGCACTGCTTGTAAAGGCAAGTTTGCTTTAATTTTTAGCTGTCAACTCGCCGAACTCCCGCGAGTTGACAAAACCGGACCATAATACATTTGCCCCCTGGTATTTGGATTTGGTATTGTGAGAAAGTGTTTTCTATATAGGCTTTGGCCTTCTGTAAAACTGAAATGTTGGATATTTCAAGTACTTGTAATAAAGAATTTATTCTTTAACCTCTTCAGACTTGTCCTTTGCACTCATGACCATTCCTGTAATTCGTGGCTTCAATAATCTCAGGGGTACCCTCATTTCATGCTGTCAAAATGGTATTTCTAGCTGGCTGCCCATATTAGTCCTATACATTTTATAGATTTCATTCAAGACACTTAATGATAACAAAAAACATTATCATTCTGCAGATTTTATTGTGAAAACTTATTTGCTGTTTTTGATGGATGCTAATGCCAGATCCCCAAAGTATTTATTGATAGTCTTTAGAAACAAAGAATACACACATTTGCTTTTAGTTCACTCTTCAATTACAATTACAAAAATCACTTTTTATGGATACATTTTCTTTGCTGTGTTAGGAGATGAACAGACTCCTGGTATTTTTTCTTTAAAAAAAACCAAGGTATACTTTGTGTCGGTACATAAACAAATTACTGATATTCATTTTAGAATGTGACCTGCCCAAAAAGTGCCAAAACAAGTTCCGCAGGTGTTAATTTACTTTTTTTTTTTGCTCCTTTTATTTTATATCTACCTCTTCACTTTTATTTTAAAGTGCGAAAATGTGTCCTCAAAATATGAAAGGATAGGACAACAGACTGAATAAAGGGTTTACAATAGATAGATTGTTCTTTTATCTGCACTCCCATATGTGGTAGTGGGTGATTGCAGCCTATAGGACACAAGAGAGGACCCCTATCCTTCCCAAATGTCAGACAAATAATAATATATCACTCCCAAGTGCAAGAAAAGAGTATTGATGGTGTATAGTGTGTGAATCTGAGATCCAGTAATAAGAGGTATAAGTAATCGTTTTTTCCTGAACTTAAGCCATGTTTTTTGGTAACAGAAGCACTTGTAGTAAATAAACACTTGAATAAATCCCTCAATATACAGGGATACTATGTATGAAAAAAACATCTTATATTTATATATATATATATATGTATTTATAAAAAAATTTTTTACAGCTCTTTTGAACTGCTGACTAGATGTCACAAAGCACAAAGCACATGTCATCTCAAGCTGGTTCCACCAACATGACAATGAGTTCAGTTTACTCCAATGACCTCCACAGTCACCAGAATACAATACAGCGCCTTTGGGATGTGACGGAACAGGAGACTCCGCATAAAAAAGAAAGGACCCGGCGCTGACACAATTTAAGGTTGTGTAGTCAAAGAAATATATGAACATGTGTTAATGCTTCTGACAATGTACCAGGAAGGAACTATTCATGGGAACAGTGTGGTTCTTAAAAACAGTAAAAATTTAATTTTTTGTGGAAACAACCACACATAGTAACTAAATATACAATGACAATGTATCAAATAAAGAAAAAGAAAAACACTGACCAAAAAAAGAATGAGATAAAAACGCATAAATATCACATGCAAGTGGAAATCGCTCACAGGTTAAGATAGTAACCAATATAATACCAATTAGTAGAAACTACACAAATATTGCACATATATCTATGATATTCGGTCCCAGTTCCGGTTGATCCATTGAAACTACTTTAAAGTATACAATATGTAGAGAAATCGTAGACCACAATGTTCAGAATGTTTAGCTATTAGCATATGCCACAGTGTACATCTAATATAGGATCATGTGGTTCATCGGATCCAGATAATTAATATCAACGTGTTACCAAGTAGCTACTGGTCACGATTATACCTTGAGAATATATTAAGCTGCATATGAGTGGAGTAAAGAACAAACCTCAGATATACACCACCGCTGATCGCCAAATTGAATGACTCTCATAAAAATGCAGAGGCTGAATATCAGATAGTGTACCTCATAGTATTCAAGGTGCCGTGAGTATGTCAAAGTTTCCTTGCATTCATACACATCTCACAAATGCCGGACGGTATTGAGCCTGTGATCGGCCGGCTATATGTGTAATAAAACTCTGCCTTGTAGACAGTCTGCGTATCAGAGCTGGATAGTGTGGTCTGTGCAGTCTTACAATAGATTAGCTCTCAGCAAATTGTACCGTCTTTGTGAAAAGATCAATAAGCAGCCTGTCACGATACCGTTGAACATGTACTTTTTATCCCCATGTCCCCCTAGAATGTCTGCCCTAGCACACATTATGACTGTGTATTCAGTCTGTGTGTGATCACCCCTATACTGTGTTTGAAAAATACCTTTAAGATTGGTAATATATGAGATTGTGTCATATTATCTATTGCACTGTAGATGAGGTATTCGTGCTATTCCTAGGGCTTCCTATTGTTTGCTTATGCCAACAGAGTAAGTCTATGTGTATTCTAGGTCTGCAGAAACAATACATCAATAATTATATTATCAGGAAGACCAGACTATTATTTAACAGAAGCTATCTTTGTTTACCTAAACAGGAGATCTAGCTCAGGGTAGTGTCCCCTCCTCTGTTAAAAGTCACCATTACATTATGCTGTAACCATTTATATAGATTGTATATATTTGGCCCTATTTACATTGCTAGTTAACCACAAGTTACAGGCTAAGAATGAGAAACTGTAATATTGTGCTTTTAGCTACATCTGTAGGCAAACAAGATAATGTTTAGTAGTGTATTCACAAGCCAGACATGGTGGCTTTCTGGGTCTGATTTAAACACCTTAATTACGAAACGTGTATTGTATTCCTATGACCGAATATCCTAAAACACAGCAGACAGTCAACACACCCCTACAGCCTGAGGCTATTCTGTGGGTATAAGATAGAGCAGTGGAGTGTCGGTGGTTGATGGAGGAAAGATCAGGCTGATGTAGGAGGTAATGGTTCCTGCCAGCTGACGGAGGACAAAAATCTGGAGAATGACTGCGAGGACCCTTGTTCCTCTTCCTTTGGATAAGTTACCCCAGGTCTTGTGAATCAGTGTGCCCGCCAAAAGCTAGGTGACAGTGCAGCTGGACTACTGCCCTGCTGGCAGTCACTGGGGCTTCGCACTACCAGGAAAGCGTAACCCTATAGTGGGATTTCCCTATGTGGCCATAATAGCGCCAGTATTGTATTATATGTAGTACTCGTGTGTCCATTGTGCATACCTGTAATTGCTACTCCTGTATATATAGTTTTGGTTTTTGTGCCTGTTGTTACTGTTCATGGACAGTGGAGTGGATAACGGAAGCCTTCTGACGCGTTTCGTCTGTCTTGGTCAGACTTTCTCAAAGACAATATGACAATTCAATCCTGAACTACTCATAAGTATTTATTGATCCCCTAATTATATAAATGTGGACCAATACTTGTTTAATTAAATAATCCGTGTAAGCAGCACCCCTCATAAGCAGTACTGGGAATACGACTGGATTATAAGTATAAATATAAGACCGGTTATGTAAATCTGGTGGGGAGACGTCTTCGGGTACACTCTTAGTTGGTTAGCACGGGGAGATATCTTAGGTTAGCCCCAATATAGTGTGACAGTTGCATCGGTTTCTCCCTGCATGCATCTTGTCTCTAGCCCAGGAGAACAGGAGATTCCGCCAAATCTGCAGCAACTGCATGATGCTCTCATGCCAGCATGGACCAGAATCTCTAAGGAATGTATGCATCACTTTATTAAATACATGCCAAAAACAAATCAGCCAGTTCTGGGGGCAAAGGGGGCTCCTACCAGTACTAGAAAGGTGTACCTAGTTAAGTGGCCACTGAGATAATAGATATACTGTATATATAACAGTTGTAGAAAACAGAAATAACTCGGCGCTGTGTCACTATATCTGTATATATAACTAAAAGTATATCTGGTGTCCCGCAGCCGAAAAAAACCTGTGGGTTAAAAAGAGCCAACTAAATCTGTTTAAAGATCGGCGCTGAGACACCAAATCACACTTAGATTGATAGAATCCACGTGATTCATAAAACACAAGTAATTTATAAAGCTAAACACATAATACATAGCAATACACGTGATAAAATTATCAGTGCACTGATATATCCATGACCACTTTTGAAACAAATCATTCCATTAACAAATACAAAATATTGTCAATCAAAAACCTAGTGCCTAGGTGTAAGAAATCTGGCTCGGTCGGCACATGTATATCATCAAATACAAAAAATGGATGTATAGAAAATTCCAAGCGCACAGATTGTAAGATTTAAAAAAGTGTATATATCCAAAAATCTTTGTGGTATGCACAAATCTCATTAGACGCACAGGCAGCGTATAAATCCCTTGCGTGAATATTAGTGATTTTCTTAGACTTTCTTAGATTTTCTTAGACAGTATTAATCCTCCTCATAACATAGGATAATATCTTTATCTTGCGATAGAATAAAATTTGAGTCATATAAATCACTCTCTGCGAGAGGTCCACTCTAGTTAATAGCGGTAACACTTATATGGAAAGTCTGTGCTCCTTTTGCAAGATAAGTGTAATTTCCGATACACAAGCAATTAATCCTCCTCATAACATTAGAATAATATCTGTACATCACAATAAGGATAGAATATAGATCATTTTGAACACCTTCCTTCCGATCTCTTTGGAATCCAATTTTTCAATTTATTCTGTCCAGAAAAATCTGTTGAATCTTTTTTAAGGAGACTTGGGGCTGAGATGTTTTTAAGATTGATGTTTCTTTTAAATATCACCTTAGGATTTTCTGGTAATAATTTTCTTAGTGTATTATCTTGTCGTAGGATAGAATAGTTCTTTCTAATAATATTTCTTATTAGCATACATTTTCTGTTATATTTGGAAATAAAAGCAATAGGTGGTGCAGAATGTTTATTTTCTACCTCTGTTGATTCCAAGGAGATTTTCTTTTTCAGCAAATTTTCTCTCTCCATATTAATAACCTCCTCCAAAGATCTAACAAGTAGATCTTCTGGATAACCTCTCTCCTTGTAATCAGCCAACATATCTCTTGCTTGTGTGTCAAAAACTACACCTGGGGGTAAATGTATCAAGCTGAGAGTTTTCTGGCGGGTTTGAAAAGTGGAGATGTTGCCTATAGCAACCAATCAGATTCTAGCTATCATTTTGTAGAATGTACTAAATAAATGATAGCTAGAATCGGATTGGTTTTTAAAACCCGCCGGAAAACTCTCAGCTTGATACATTTACCCCCTGAAGTGCAGTTCCTTTTAAGGCGCATTAGCTGTCCTTTTGGATTATTATTTTTCCATTTATAATAATGTGCACTCTTAAAATGTAAATAGTTAGCGACGTCTACTTTCTTCTTAAAAGTGGACGTCTCCATCCTCCCATCCTTAACTGAAAACTGCAGATCCAGAAAATCAATATAATATAAACAATGAACAAATCATCGATATAATGTCCATAGAGGACCAGGTCCACGCCGAACCCCCCAAAACACTGGCCTCCTCAAAGGCTCCCATGTATAGGTTGGCGTAGCTCGGCGCAAACCTGGACTTCAATAGAGCCTTAGGTCACCGTACATATGAGATATTATTTCTGAAGTGTTTGATAATCTACTTCAAAGTTACATATTCATTTTAATTCCAGTTTTGGCAGATAGCGGAATCACAAGACCACTTCTTTCAACAGAATGTAATATTGCCATGTATGATACATGATGGATACATTGTTACTTCTTAGGCCCCTATTATACCTCCATCAGTTACTACACGGTTTACATCGGTGGTTATCGCTTACCTGATGACGATAACACCGACACACATGAGACCTACAAGAAAAACATGATTGAATGAAAAAACGACAGGTATATTAACCTACTTACCTTGAAAACGACTATGCACATCTCCGATGGTATCAGAAGCATGACATGACATTCATCCGACTGCCAAGCTCTCCGGCAGTACTGTGTGACGTCAGTGCGCCCTTGATGTAGGGTCCCGACTTTGCTTTTTTAAATTTAAAGGCATCAAGGGCGCACTGATGTCAATATAAAGCGAGCTGCTACACCTAAGTAATTATTGCTATTTAGTACCATAAGTATGATATTCATTTACTTTAAGCTCCACATTCAATGAATTAAATTTAATGTTTAAACACCAAGGATTGTTGAAGGACATATCTGCATAATGATCTTTGAACGGCAATCCGTATCAGACCTATTCATATGAATGCTTCTGAAAGTCCTAATTTAGCCACTAAATGACACTTTATAATAAATTTAATACTTTTAACGTTTTCATGTTTCAGATTTGTATAGCACATTTAGACAGTCATTATTTCAGTACCTGTTTGATTTTGTGCCAAATTATTCTGAATATTGACCAGACTTATGACACACTTACAGCTCTTCCAGCGACTATAAATAAGTGAATATTATTTTGTCAACCTTTTTAGATGTATAGATAGTTAAAAGCAATGTGAGACAGGCGCTAAAGGGACACTAGTATCCAATCCTGATAGGCTGATTGAGATACACCTGGGGCTAGATTTACTAAGCTGCGGGTTTGAAAAAGTGGTGATGTTGCCTATAGCAACCAATCAGATTCTAGCTGTCATTTTGTAGAAAGTACTAAAGAAATGAAAGCTAGAATCTGATTGGTTGCTATAGGCAACATCCCCACTTTTTCAAACCCGCAGCTTAGTAAATCTAGCCCCTGATGGCTTGTAATCTGATTATTTCAGTCATGTTAAATTAGCTGATACTACTAAGTATACACAACAATACTGTAACATAGGTGTGATATTAAATCATACATTTGATTATTGGTTCTGAAGTTTAAAGTTTAAGGATTGTTCAACGACAAATCTGCTTCAATGATTTGTGAACCGCAAACCTGTATATAAGATGTGACTCTATATTTAATCGTGAGAAATGTACATTTTTATATTTTTCCTGCATGTAATAAGATGTTGAACATTATTGTTTTAAAATTGTGGGTTCTGAGCGGCTAGCTTTAACCCTTGCATTGCTGGTTGATAGTCATGCTGTTGGTGGGTGCAGTGATGCCGCCTGCAGCTCCCCACACCCAGCGACCCAGTCAGACACAGGATATCTTACAGACAGCGCTTATATCCTACTAAAAATAGCTGGATCATGCAAGTGAAACTATTTGATGTAGAAGATACTTTCTTTTCTGAATTTTAACATGACCAATGTAGATTAACTACATAAATAACACATTTGCTGAGATCTTGCTTAGTATGAACACTAATTGCTGGCTGCATATTATTGTAAAACATTTATTTCAACCTGTTCTATGAGCACAGGTTTTGATCCTTTTCCTATAACATTTTTACGGGGAGGAGGTTACCTACATAAACCTATGAAGGACAATTCATAGTAAGTTGCAGTTTCATGACTTGTGGACAGAAATCACCTCCCAATGCCAGTTGGAATTCTAGGCACATTTCCTTGTCCTATACATTGATACCGTACACTATTGTGCTCTGTAAAACGATCCAGAATAAAGTGGAATAAAGTAATATGTGAGGTTAAAATTAAAATAGAATTCATTTATTTTGGGACTAAATTTAGACTCAAGCAAAATCCCCCCCCCACACTTTATGAAGCCTGGGGAAACTTTATAACGTGGAGTTGGACAGAACTACACTACCCCAGATGCCCCTGTACATACTGAACGTCCTGCTGAATGAAACACACAGCGTAACACAGATATTGCTTTGGCTGACAGGTGCAAATGGATTTCATTTTACATTTCATTAATGATGCAGGACCTGTCCGATCATGTCCTGCTCTGGTGATATTTTGGGGGTCAAGTTCTTTCTACTCTATTGTTTATAGTGACACTGATGGAGAGCTAACAAATAATGGTGATGCATTTGCGAGAAAAATATAATTCCACGATGCTGAAGACGACACAGGACTGCTATTACTCTAGCGTTAGTGTGACTTTCCTCTGCCGCCATCTGGTTGTAAGGTGGTACTTGAGGCACGTTGCTAGCAGTATCTCCAGGTATACTTGTTTCTCTGGAAGCATATACACAGGTCCATATATTCGTGCATGAACTGCTTTACACCGTGTGAACATAACCGATGTATTACAATGGAATCAATGCACCAGCTAAGTATGTTTTTGTAATGACGCTGTGACATGCAACACAATTCACATTGTCACTCATCCATTAGAGAAATCACTTGCTGGAAACAGTGTTCTGCTCTTCAACACCCAATGGGGCAGTTCTACTGATTAGGTAGTACACAAAAATATCTTCAATATATCATGTGCAGCATACCTAATCGTGCTGTCAAATAACAACAATATGAAGTAATACAATCTTTACACAAAAAGAACAACAGACCAGTTCTCCATTGTCACACGTCATTACTAGATGCCGTTATATAAGACAATATGCATATATGACCTAGACTTATGTAAGGTCCTGCTGGTGTGGAGGGTAGTGATAGTGATCCTTGCCTACCAGTACACTAGGGAGTATTAATTCTCTGTTAACATTGGGTGTTTTATAATGATGGCTTGTGGATGTGACGCAGTCATCACGGTAACATGCCACATCGGTGCCCTTTTATGAAACAAAGGACCATTCATTTAATTTTTTTTTCTAAAACATTAAACAATGTTAATAATAATAGTAGTGCACGGTCCCATGTTCCCTTCTGCTAGGCTGAGGTTAAGACGCTGGTTTCTGCCTTTGTTGGGAGCACTATGGCAGAGTCCTTAAACAATTGCTGTGTGTTTAGCTTCTGTCCAAGCCAACCATGTAACTGTAATCTGAGCTTACGTCCTCAGTAACCCCACATATCTAATCTTCCCCCCTGCAGTGACTATAGAGGCCTGAATTCCATTACTGTGAAAAATGGATATCTGTTGCCTTTGATCTCTGAGCTATTTGATCGCATTAAAGGTGCCACCATCTTTCCCAAGCTTGACCTCAGAGGAGTGGATAATGAAATGAAGAATTTGATTCTTTCTATGTATTACCTGTATTGTCATGTATATTGTCATCTACATTGTTATTTATCTGCAATGATTGAATTTTATTGTTATGTAGTCAGTATCTAATAATGTATTATTGTATACATATCTCAGTAGGTGATTTGATCTAATTGCCTCAAAGAAATTGTATTATAGATTTTGAATCAGAAGTCTTTGTTGGAATGGAAGCCGGAAGTTCCTGATACAGTTACTATTTTATTATATCATGGAAAATGTTTTGTTATTGTATATTTTATTTATGTTATTATTTTGGTAAGTGATCTGTTTTGTTTTGGTATAAAACTTGGCTCTCTTTAATTGTTTAATGCTCGAACTAGAAGTTCCCAGTGGAACGCAAACCGGAAGTTCAATTGGTTGTGATCAGGACGGAACGAATATCATGTTATCTTAGATGTTTTATGCATAAGGGTTCTTCTTTAGAGATGAGAGACAAGTTTATCAATATATCACAAGTAGCTTGAAAATATCTGTTATGTACAGTTTTGAAGTTCGAGATCCCTGGTCTGTTCTGTTTATACAATTTTGATTGAAGGAGAGAAGGGAGATCGATGATTGTATACAGGAGCTATAAAATGGTGACACTCGGGCAGCACGGTGGCTGAGTGGTTAGCACTTCTGCCTCACAGCACTGGGGTCATGAGTTCAATTGCTGACCATGGCCTTATCTGTGTGGAGTTTGTATGTTCTCCCTGTGTTTGCGTGGGTTTCCTCTGGGTGCTCCGGTTTCCTCCCACACTCCAAAAACATACTAGTAGGTTAATTGGCTGCTATCAAAATTGACCCTAGTCTGTGTGTGTGTGTGTGTGTGTGTGTATATATATTAGGGAATTTAGACTGTAAGCCCCAATGGGGCAGGGACTTATGTGAATGTGTTCTCTGTACAGCGCTGCGGAATTAGTGGCGCTATATAAATAAATGATGATGATGACACTTTTGTTTGGACTCAACCACCTTGACAAAGACACTTCTGTCGAAACGCGTTGAGCGATGAAACTGCAGATATACTGACCGATCCATGCCATCATCATCAACATTTACTTATATAGCGCCAGCAAATTCCGTAGCGCTTTACAATACCATTGCCTTCTAGGACTATTTCTTGCAATTGTTCTTATCCCAGGAAGGACATAAGATCTTTTTCTGCTTGAATAATCCTAGTTTTCAGTATGAGTATTCTGCACATTTAAATCAGGATATTTTATCATGTTTTTTATTATGCCTCTTTTGTGTGTTTATATGTATTTTTATTAAAATTTATTTTGCTGTACAACATCACACGAGGGTTTCTCCTCGTTTTTTTCTATTATGCTCGATTAATGAGGGGATAAGCATCATTTTTCTTCAAGATCCATATAAGGGAGGAGTCCAAGATACATGTTTCAGGCACATTTTTTTCCTTCTTTTGGTGAGTGTAATACCATTGGGGACTCTGGATCTACCACCCCGAAAAAAATGAAGAGCAGCATGAATACATCATATACAGTTTATTTTTGACACATTGTTATTTTGATGTTATTACACTGTATTATATTATGTTTTTGCTATATATGATCCGTGTTGGATGTTCACTATCAATATGAGAAGAAAATTGGAAGTATACATCGAATATTTATTTAAGTGTAACATTTATTTATTTATGTGTGTTATTCACATTTCTATATGGGAAATATTTGGAGCACTTGAATCACCTCATTTTTGGTTTCGCAATAAGAAATAGTTCTAATAAAAATCATGGTTTAACTCTTTATGAAATCTTTTTTGGAACCCTTGCTAGGACAGGATGTTACTTTCCTTAGCAATTGCCAGAAGAACTAACACGAATTCACAACAGTGTATATGCTACTATTCCAGATCCCAACCTATCTGAGGAGACGCATAACCTCCAACCAGGTGACACGTGTGTATGGGGAAACACGGGAGAAAGGGAGTGGATCCTCGATTTGAGGGGTCATATCAAATTCTCCTGACCAGGCCAACTTTTGTCCAGGGGGCCGGAGGAGATACCTGGATTCACGCATCTCACTGCAAGAAAATGAATAAGGGGAGTAATGATGTATTTCCTGTTGCTAATGCTAACCCTGAGTTTGTGTCTGGGTCTGGATAGGGACAATAGACTAGTTCACATGCACTTGCAGAGACAGGAAATGTTTCTGACTGTTGGTTTTGCACTCACTCTCCTATTTTATCTCAAATTATTTCATTTCTAGCTACCCTGTGTCACCAGAGGAGCTAAGTGGTAACAAGGGCTGGAAAGCCTCTGGCGATTTTTAGGATGGATGCATGCTCCTTGGTTTGTGGTAAAAAGACAAAGCCCCTGATCTAGTTTATTAACCCTGATATACTAAAAAGGGATATTCATTGAAACTTTTTAGGGATCTGTTAAAAATGCAAACAACGTAAAGGATCTGACCAAATTATTTGATGATGTCACAGACCTGATTCTAAACGTTCTGGAAATTCAGACTGACACTTTGCGTTTTGATGTTAAGGTACTTAGACAACATCAGCTGGTACTTGATAATCTTACAGAAGCCCAAGGAGGCGTGTGCTGAATAGTAGGCCTAAAAAAATTAAATTAAATAAATAAATAAAATAAATAAATAAATTAAATAATTAAAAATTATTTAAAGGTATTTTGCACTCATTGACTCTTGTACTGGTTATAATACTTGTTTGTTTCATTCTAGTTAAATTGGGAATCTATCTGATAAAGAAACTACTAACTACAAAATGCTGCTCGCTCAATGGAAGCAAATCTGCCAAAGCTTCAGCTGAGACAGTTATAGGACTTGTGACAGAAATCTCATCCTGTACTGACTATACCACTGAACATTGTCCTAATTACCACCATCTGCAACCAGGAGGACTGCAGACCTGTCTGCATTGTAATAGTCGCCTACAAGAAAAATTTGTGCTTTAACAGACTTTCCAAATTAACTTTTTGTTTTTATATTTGCAATTAGCTATGCTGAAACCAATGATTGTCGCAAGTGGTTCATGGTAATGGCCCCCTAATGTCTGATATGTTGATTATTGGCAGTTTTATCCTAATCATAATTACATCTACCTTTTACCTTTGTTGTCTGTCTCCTTCTACCTCCCTAGTTTAAAGAGGATCATGTGACACTAGCTAGATTAGTAATAGAAACAAGAAATGCTTATAATGACCTTATTATACTACAGATTTAAGATATTTAATGATTAATTGCAACTCACATATATATTGATATATTACTGATTAGTCAAATTTGCTTACATTGCAGTAGCTAAGTAGGAGTGTGTAGATATTTTGAATATAGGTGTAGATATTAGATGTGAGGGCAGCGCGGTGGCCTAGTGGTTAGCACTTCTGCCTCAGCACTGGGGTCATGAGTTCAATTCCCGACCATGGCCTTATCTGTGTGGAGTTTGTATGTTCTCCCCGTGTTTGTGTGGGTTTCCTCCGGGTGCTCCGGTTTCCTTCCACACTCCAAAAACATACTAGTAGGTTAATTGGCTTCTATAAAAAGAAAAAAAAAAAAAATTGACCCTTGTCTCTCTCTCTCTCTCTGTGTGTGTTAGGGAATTTAGACTGTAAGCTCCAATGGGGCAGGGACAGATGTGAATGAGTTCTCTGTACAGCGCTGCGGAATCAGTGGCGCTATATAAATAAATGATGATGATGATGTGAGGTCCAGATGGAAAGGTGAGGAAGGGACAGAAGTTAGGTACATATGATTGATAACCATACAGCAGTACTAATGGATCTTTAATTACCATAATTTGGAGATCAATAGGATTTCGAAATTGCGATATATATACGGATTGTTATGGGTATCAATCATTGATAGTGAGGTAAGTTAGGGTGATTTTTTTGAACAAAAGAGGGGGCTTGAAAGAGTTAACTTAGATTCTTCAGAAAAATATTGTTCAAGGTTCAGGCCTACAGCTTTTTAAGTCAAAATAGTCTTTAGTTTTATTAACAAGTTTCAAGGACATGAAAGAACTGCAACTATGATTTGTAACAGACATGTATATCTTTCTTTGTTCTTTGTAATATTTGCTGATGTTGGACTTTGTGATTCGCGCTTGCGCAGTGCTAAAATGTCCATGTGACTAAAACATTATATATAGATGATGATTTGTTTTAATAAACTCAGAGCATATTCTACTCCCCACCTGTGCATGCATTTATTGTCTCTGTGGCCCTTATGATATATCTTATCTGATCACTGACCACTGAAAAAGTATCGCTAACATCATGAAAGTGTTTCAGATTGTGAGAAATGTATTAATTTCTTCCTGGTGGTACCAGGGACATTCCTGCCACCACAGCTACTGTGGTCTGGAATGAGCTAAGCATATAGAAAGCTAACACAGCCAAGCACATTAGCATTACGCAATCACATAAGTCTATAAAAACATAATCAGCATTTTCAGTTTGGAGTAAAATTTAAAAATGTTCATACTACTATAGAACTACAGTCCTCTGTTGGTCTGGATAGAAATAACAAAAAGTCACACAAACACTGAATCCTAATATATAGCCATGTTCAATGAGGAAAGTGCAATCAGCTGGAGAGGTGAATAAGTCGAAATCATCAAACCAGAAGCAACTAGCTAATGGTGCCAATCGTCATCATCATTTGCCACAATTGATATGGCTAATGACAGGTCTATCTGCATCTCTGTACTGGTCTGCCTCCATAACAATTACGTGAACATACCCTTACTATACTTTGACCACAACTTCCCCTCCCCCGTTCCACCTTCTCAGATGGACGGAACTCATGAAACTATTTCCACAATGCAATGAAATGTCAATCTCTTGGTCTAGGTCAAACTGAAAATCTCAAGCGATAACCATTGTGACAAACAGCTCCCAAACATTCCCTTTTAATTGTCCTGTTGATAGGGCATTATAAAAGAAGTTTTCCTATGAGGCATATTCCATATATGGGTCCTCATGATGCAAGAAAAACAAGTATGTGTGGTTAGGAGATTTAAGGTGACGCTAAGGAGGTGTTCAGAGGAGAAAACAGCCAATCACAAAGCAGAACACTGGTTAGTCCTCAGGGGAGAAGAGGTGCTGGGGTATAAAAGACAGGAGCCTGCACCATTGGAGTTCTCTCATATGGGGGCAGCCATTACTGGACGGTGTTCTGTGTATCATTTTATTACCTGCTACAGAGGCTCTGGCTGCTGTTACCTTGCAGATAATAGATTATAATAACAGATCACACTTTACAGCACAGTGTTTGTTACCTAACAGCGCTATATAGAGAACATTACTTAGATTGCTTCTTATTTACCATTACAGATTACTATACTGATGTGCCCCATCTCTATGTACAGGTAATGAATGTAGTATTTTACTGTACTACAGAAAAGATAATTTATTTTACTACTGAGGGCAGATCAGTAAATGAGAAGTAATATTTTCATAGATTAAATGGTCTTCTGCTATTTAATACACTGGATAGAAAAACATTTATTTATACATATCCTGAACAATAACATTTACATGACTGATTGTTCCAACTAGTATGTTTTAATAACACATGTAGCAGTATTTATTAGTGCACCGACCTCCATGTTTTTGTTTTGGATTCGTGTTTTGGTTGTGTTGTAGGTTTCGCCCCAAAATCATAAAATGTTTTGGTTTGGTTTTGGATATGGATTTAATTTAAAAAAAAAATAGAAAAATAGGTAAAATTATGTGATTTTAAGCTGTTTTTACTCCTATGTTACTATTTTTTAGCATTAACAGTCATTTACAGTCTATTTACTAATGATCTCTTCATAAATGTCCAAATTTTCACTAACTTTGACCAAGGTATTGCTACTGACCCTCTCCAATGTATTGTTTTTGACCCTCTCCAGTGTATTGCTCTTGACCTTCTCCAGTGTATTGCTGCTGACCCTCTCCAGTGTATTGCTGCTGACCCTCTCCAGTGTATTGCTGCTGACCCTCTCCAGTGTATTGCTGCTGACCCTCTCTAGTGTATTGCTGCTGACCCTCTCCAGTGTATTGCTGCTGACCCTCTCCAGTGTATTGCTGCTGACCATCTCCAGTGTATTGCTGCTGACCCTCTCCAGTGTATTGCTGCTGACCCTCTCCAGTGTATTGCTGCTGACCCTCTCCAGTGTATTGCTGCTGACCCTCTCTAGTGTATTGCTGCTGACCCTCTCCAGTGTATTGCTGCTGACCCTCTCTAGTGTATTGCTGCTGACCCTCTCCAGTGTATTGCTGCTGACCCTCTCTAGTGTATTGCTGCTGACCCTCTCCAGTGTATTGCTCTTGACCCTCTCCAGTGTATTGCTGCTGACCCTCTCCAGTGTATTGCTGCTAACCCTCTCCAGTGTATTGCTGCTGACCCTCTCCAGTGTATTGCTGCTGACCCTCTCCAGTGTATTGCTGCTGACCATCTCCAGTGTATTGCTGCTGACCCTCTCCAGTGTATTGCTACTGACCCTCTCCAGTGTATTGCTGCTGACCCTCTCCAGTGTATTGCTGATGACCCTCTCCAGTGTATTGCTGCTAACCCTTTCCAATGTGCACACATGCTTCCTAACAGTTACTTACTTGGTATATCTTCTTTATTTAAATGGCCAACTATTGTCCTATCTGAACTGTCTGGTTAACATATTTCTTATACTTCACTAATATAACGTATATTTATTACACTGGTCAACATTCATTTTATTGCCAATTATAATAGAGTGCTTTAGGGCTAACTTTGTGATGCTGATTCCGAATATGACATTGGATTTGCTAGATTAGCTCTAATTTCTAGTTACTTAGTACCCCATTGAAAAGCATTAAAATTCCAAAATGTTAATGTCCGGCAGAACCTACTTACATATCGCATTGAAATTGTCTCAAATCATACAAAAGTAAACATATAAAATACATAATGGCATTTTATTCTGAATAATAACAGGTAAACATAGTAAGCTGATTTGGATAATTACAATTAGTGCATAGTAAAATGCTGTTTGTATGATTTTCTTGTATGTGGGTTATCAGGACAATCACGTTGGAGGCTCCAGCAATATTCTGCCATCATGTGCCTGTCCCATGTGCCTTGGTACCTTTCCTCCATCACCTTTATATCTTGATGAAACATCTCCACTTGTTCCTCACAAATATTACAAAGATTATCATGAAATCTGTGTAAGTAGTGTCATAAAATCGTATTAGGGTTACCGTCTTCTGGGGTAGACGGCTGCACTTCATACACTTCAGTCAAGGATATCACACCAGTCAATTGTTTTGGTTTAACTAGCCGAAGTTAGTTGTATTCACCATATGTTAAACAAACAAAACATAAATAAAAGGCTGTGCCTGTCCATCACTAACTAAACACAGGAACACACTATCTCAAGTGAGGGATCTTGTGTCCCACACCCATACAAAATATACAGAACTTACTGGTCACAGTTTGCAGTGTCTCTCAGGAAACATTCAACCTCCTCCCAAGGTCTGAGAGGCTGAAGGAGCTGCTTTGAAGTCTTTAGCCAGCACCATGCAGGTGCAACTTCTAAATATCCAGCACTGACACAGGTAATTTAGAAAACCTGAAATGGGCCTTATGTATGGAGCCCACCCTTCTCTCTCCATACATAATCCCAGGGACCCTTCCGTTTTATGCCATTGAATGGGTGCGAGGGTATTAGCTATGGTTCCTTTTAGAACCAAAGGAATAGCACTCAGTGGAGGGACCAGGGTAGCTGACAGAGCTAGTCTATATTTTCATAGGTTTTTAAACTTTGCATGGTAGATCCGTTCTGGCTTGTTTTTCCCCTGGTGGTACATCTTAACACAGGGTAGTTTCACAAGCGGACATTCATAATGAGGCCTGGGAACATGGTACTGACACTCAGGGCAGGATGCACAGTAGTCAGATACCTCTTTACAACCCCCTGGCCAGAAAATCAGCTGCAAAATTCTATCTGAGGTTTTCTCTAGCCCTAGATGCTTTGCAGTTAAGAAACCATGTGCCTGGTCTAACACTGCTCTTCTATATGCTTTAGGAACTACCAACCAAAATATCTTCTCCACCTGTTAACTTATTGACATGTACAGGTATGACAACCTACTATCAGGCTCTATTAGGTTTCCATTAACCACTTTTACAATCTTTCCAGCTTTTACCAACGTAGGGTCTTATAACTGTTCTGAGGCAAAAGTATCTTTCCTCACTACGAATCGGGCAACTGGTTGAACAACATTTCCTACTTCAGTAGGAGGGACATCATCCTCTGCTCCACTGCTGCCCTTCTGACTCTCCAATCACGCTTCAAAGAGAAACCCTTCAGACTCAGGAAACATACCCACTGCCACTGTTTCAGTACCTTTATCAAGTGGGTCTGGGTTATTTACTTTTGCAATCAATTGGGTTTCCCATCGCTTCTAGAAGTAGGAAAAATCTCTCCCCAATATCGCATCAAACCCCAAACCAGGAACTAATTCCACAGTGACTACCACATGACCACACTGTGTTTTTGTGGTCACTTCCGTGGTAACATTATGCATAGTATTCCCATGTATACAGGTTACCCCAACAGTTTTCCCTTGCTGTTTTAAGGGGTTCACCAACTAAGTTTTAAAAAGAGAAACCATACTACCAGATTCTAGCAGAGCCTTGACTCAGTTGCCTTCTACAGTAATGTTACACATTTGTTTGTCTGTCTGAATCTGACAGTCTTCAGTGCAGGCTAACTGGCCAAATAAAGATACTCTGCATTATCACATTGTATAGTTTCAAAGATAAAAGGACACAGCAGCAATATGGCCTAAATCATCACATCTACAACATTTGATCACAACTCATATGAGGCAGGAACCTTATTGGCATAACTGGCCAATATATTCTGAGCCTACAGTCTCAGTACGTTTCAGTTCATTCCACCACCCGGCACCCTTTTCCCCTGGAATAGTCTTACCAGAATCCACTGGAGATTGCCGTTGCAGAACTGGTGGGGGGTACTCATCAGTTCCTCTGCTGACTCATACTTGGTCTACACCACTTTCAGCCTAGAAATAGACGGGGACAGGAAATCAGCTTCCTGATGCGGGTGACTTTTTGGCCCTTCAACTGCTGCAGAGGCAGGTTGGTAATAGTCATGGTTTGCACCACCTTTTGGAGAAGGTTACTAACTTCCTGGATTCTTGTGACTTGGACCCCTAGTAAAATATTGTATAGTTCTAAATCACTTAGTTCCTTCTCTTTTTCTGAAATCCGAAAGGAATGTGCCTCAAAGTCATGGTCAAATCTCTCCCAGTTATCTATAGCGATTTGTATTTTGCTGATGTTTTCAGACAGGACATTTTTAACCTGCTCCACATTGCCTTGAATAGATTTAGTCTTGTAATGAAGATCTTTTTGAACTTTGTACAACTCTGACTGAATTTTTGAGGTTTGTTCCTGTTGTGATTTAACTTTTTGTCATCTATAGAATATTGTTGGCTTTTCAGTGCTGATATCTTTTCTTCATCCTGGGCACTAGAATCTCTTAACTCTTCAGCTTCTTTTTTAGAAGCTCGCTGTGGTCGGGTTCCCAAGTCCTGAAATGGAGCACTGGTTCTTGAAGGGTTAATACCCGGCTGCAGAGAGGCTTAAAACACCAGTGCTAGGCGTCACATGCCTAAAGTAAACATTTTAAATGTTTTTAATAAGTGAAATACATGTCTGTAATGCTGCCCCGGGATTTGGTCTCTCTCCCTCTGATACGATTTTTCGGCCAAGGGGGAGAGCCAGACTCCGGTACAGAGTTCTTGGAAATATAAAAGATAAATCTCCTGCATCAGATAGACCAGCACCAGGGGAGGAGAGGAGGCTGAGCACCCCCCTCACTGTCAGCTCCTGGACAGGAGGGAGGTACAATCACCCTGTTACTAGCCTCAATGTAAAAAGGTGTTATCCCCTCCAGATTGATTCACACGCAGGCTGCTTGAATCAGTCTGGATTGGTTAAAGAGGCAGGAGGCTGGATTATATCCTGCCAAGCTATTGTTCAAAACTATATAAAAAGAGCCCTGTTTTTCTCTGAAATGTATTGTTCCATCTGTACCTTTCTGTAGATCAGTAGTACCACAAACTAGTGTAACTGTCCTTATTAGGACACTTGAGCTAATAAAACATGACTGCTTCAAGATCATGCTTTGACGTCTACTTACCTGCGGCAATTCCTGTGACCTACAGATTAGACCAATCTAATCCATGATCCGGTTGTTCTGAGGCTGGGACCCATCATCCAGTACTAACGCTCTGACCGCTTGCAGCTCTGGCCAGTGTGATAGGACACGAGGAACCATCCACAGCAACCCTGATCTAAAGAAATAGGTCAGGTGTACCAGTTCTGGTGTCCAGCAAAGGGGTACGCTAGCAATGAGAGTTACCCAGAAGGAAGCGGTTCTAGGTGTCTGTGAAGGCTTTTCAGTGCTGATATCTAGTGGTGGCAGCAGGACTCTCCTACTGCAGTTAGAGGAGCACAATTTGGGATATAAAAAGGGGATGGTGGCAAGGCAAGCCCAGCAGGTCCCAAGCAACACACGGACAGGGTGACATAGGAGGTTCATCCCATCACACTCACTCTTCAGACTGTGCTGCTTGGGCTGAGAAGGTCTCAGCACCCAACTTATCATGCTGAATCTTTAACGCTTCACACTGTGTCTCGGCTTTTAATATTTTTAATCTGGGTTATGGTCTTAATTTTCTCTTGTATATCTATGACTTTAGCATCAAGTTCTTTTTGGATTTTCCTTTCATTCTTCAGTTTTGCTGCTTCTTCTTTTGCACTCTGGCATTGACTTTTACTTGGTGGCTGCATCTACCGCTGCAATGTCAGTTTTCATCTTTTGTTTTTTTGGTCTGCTGCTAGTAGTCATCCACGAGAAGCACAATGTTTTTCTCTCTCCACTAAATGTACTAATTAGTTCAGAAATTATATCTAACTCAGTCTATATACTAGTACTATATATAGCAGGGCCAGACTGGGACTAAAAATCAGCCCTGGCATTTAAAGTGCACAGGCCCACCTTAGTTCCAGCAGGAAAGAAACTGTGTGCCGCCGTGCAGCATCGGTGTCGAAAAGTGCGAGACCACATTGTGTTGTGGGTGTGGCCAACAATGGGCATAGATACATACATTATAATAAAACATTATATTTATCACGCCCTCCCAGCCACATCACACCTTTCCCGAGGCATATTATGACACCCCCAGCCCACTGTACTTATCTATGCTTCTGGTGCTACAGACATCCATAAGGGTGGGAACTTCCTGTAGAGTGAGCAGGGAAGCTCTTTGTCTCACAAGATTGCCAAATCTTGTGATACTTAGAGCTCTTCGGCTTGCTCTGCAGTCTGTGTCCTGTCCAAGAACTGGGATCAGCTATCAGTTCCCTTCCCCTAACCAGAGGTGGATTAAGGATCAGGCAGCCCAGTTTATTTAAGATAGTATGGCCCCTATTATGTAGCATGGGTATCATTTTAGACAAATACACAGACAATACTGTGTGCACTACTGTTAGAAGCACACAGCTCTGCCTTCACAAGCAGTAGGTTTTGAAGCAAGACATACCTCCCAACTGTCCTTGCAGTCAGACCAAATCCTGACTAAGTGAGACAGTCGCCCAAATTCAAGACTGCCCCACCAGATTCAGGACAGTTGGCAGACTGTCCTGCTCTCTCCTACCTGTCTTGGTCACTTTCACCACTTGTAGCATCTGGCTTATTTAGCTCAGTTCCTTCTTGTCTTGATCCTGGAATATTGGATGCCCTATTTTGAACAAAAAAAATTGGGTACATGAGATTTAGAAAACTCCAACCAAACCCGGTGTTAAAACAATAGCACTTACGTTTTATAATTAGGCCTCCCTCCAGTCCCCACAATAATAATATTCACATTTAATGATTAGACATATTTCCCTCCAACCAGCCCCAACATTAAAAATATTTTCTTCCCTCCAAACAGTCCCAGCGATAAATTAAATAGCATTAAATTTTAATAAATATAGCCATTTTCCACAACCATGGCCGGCTATAAATAATTCATATTCACATTTAATAAATAACCCTCCTCCCCAAAATCAGCCCCATATTCAATTGATAGCCCTAAACCACCCCAGCATTAAATTAGAGGTTCCTTCACCTCACCATTAAAAAGCCTACCTTCCACACTATATTAAGATCCTCTCTTCCCTCACATATTATATTAAAATACTGCGCCCACATGCACACTGTATGAAAATGGCCCCCCATGTACACTGTAAGAACATGGCCCCCAAATGCACACTCTATGAACATGGCCCCCACATGCACACTGTATGAACATGGCCCCCACATGCACACTGTATGAACATGGCCCCCACATGCACACTGTATGAACATGCCCCCCCCATGCACACTGTATGAACATGGCCCCCACATGCACACTGTATGAACATGGCCCCCACATGCACACTGTATGAACATGGCCCTCCCATGCACACTGTATGAACATGGCCCCCACATGCACACTGTATGAACATGGCCCCCACATGCACACTGTATGAACATGGCCCCCACATGCACACTGTATGAACATGGCCCCCACATGCACACTGTATGAACATGGCCCCCACATGCACACTGTATGAACATGGCCCCCCATGCACACTGTATGAACATGGCCCCCCCATGCACACTGTATGAACATGGCCCCCACATGCACACTGTATGAACATGGCCCCCACATGCACACTGTATGAACATGGCCCCCACATGCACACTGTATGAACATGGCCCCCCCATGCACACTGTATGAACATGGCCCCCCCATGCACACTGTATGAACATGGCCCCCCCATGCACACTGTATGAACATGGCCCCCACATGCACACTGTATGAACATGACCCCCACATGCACACTGTATGAACATGGCCCCCACAAACACACTGTATGAACATGGCCCCCCATGCACACTGTAAGAACATGGCCCCCACATGCACACTGTATGAACATGGCCCCCACAAGCACACTGTATGAACGTGGCCCCCACAAGCACACTGTATGAACATGGCCCCCCATGCACACTGTAAGAACATGGCCTCCACATGCACACTGTATGAACATGGCCCCCACATGCACACTGTATGAACATGGCCCCCACATGCACACTGTATGAACATGGCCCCCACATGCACACTGTATGAACATGGCCCCCACATGCACACTGTATGAACATGGCCCCCACATGCACACTGTATGAACATGGCCCCCACATGCACACTGTACGAGCACACACACTCTGTATGAAAACTCACTCACTCACAACATTTCCAGCCACACACTTACCTTATTATTTCCCTGCATGCTGCTCCACAGACAGAGTTTCAGTGATGTGTGAACGATGCAAGTAATCACATGGGACGTGCACTGCGTGACAGGTGCCGTCCCATGTTATGAAAATCACATGGCCGCACATCACTGAAACTCCGTCAGCCGAGCAGCATGCAGTGAGCTGCTCGGTGGACAGATTGGGCATACTTTGGCTTCTGGATCGGCCCAACTAGACTTTGGCCCTTCTGGTATTTGCCAGAAGTGAAAGATGGCCAGTCCGACCCTGATATATAGGCATTAATAACAACCAGCAGCCGCTACTCCGTCTACACTCTCTGACAGATTGAAATTAAAACCAATTGAACTGCAAACTATTCTAGCTGGCTGATCCCTTCAGAACTGCTTTACAGTAATCACAACAGTTCTTTTGTTTTCTATGTCCCTCTTTCACCCTGAACACTATTTTAAGAGCAGAGCAGTACAGCTAACATCCTCCCTACACTCTGCCTGTTCGCATGAGAAAGCGACGGAGGACTATATATCATACTTACCTACTTTGTAGAATCTCTTTCCAGAAGAGGGACATGACTGGAGGGAGGCAGGGGGCGGGGTGCGGTGAATTGCGTCATTTTGGCTCCGTCTCCATGACGGAAATGACGATTTGTCGCGGGGGGCGGGGCCAAAATGACGCGATTCACAGTGAAACGCGTCATTTAGTGGTGGCTATAGCGGGATGCGGGAGATTTGCCAGCTTTCCCGGGAGTCCGTGAGACTCCCGGACATTCCGGGAGAGTTGGCAAGTATGCTATATATATAGCAGATATAAACTCTTGCAAGTTTTGTATCAATATTTTTACGGAGATTAGGTTTTGTCGCACTTTGAGATCCCTAATTTGTGCACGACATCGAGTCATAACTCAGCTTTACTTGGAACCCCAAATATCACATCTGATGGATTTCTCTGAATCCGAACCCCTCATCTAGTATTTATCATTATACTTTTCAATAATGGCTCTCAATAGACTCCTAAAAAATGTTTCCATATATTTTATTTATTATCCTTTATTTTTGGTTTCACACAAAGGTTCCAAGTTTAACTTACATAAAGGAAACTCCCATCCTGTTATTCTAAGAGAATATCTCCAGTGATTGTTGCTTGGGATAATAATATAAGGGTGGGAGTTCCTGGTCACATCCACTGAGGGGGAGGGAGAATGTACAAGTCAAACTTCTGCAATCTACATTCTTCATATTATTTCCACCCTCTAATTCTGTAAGGGACATTATTATTATCAGTCATCGTAGTCTGCACATATCTCTGGACTCTCAGGTAAGATGAAAGCGACTGTATTATTTCAGGGGTTTCAAATAGTTTCTTCCTAAGATATTTTACTATAATGTCCCATCTCACTGATCCATAAATATCATATTAGCTCCTATGCCAGATACAACCTAATACCCCCTGTCACTGCGAGGTGAGGAAACTGATATGTACCTGGTGTACTATGTGTGGTGTCTCCCTCATATCCTGTATATACATATACACCCTATACATCTGGGTGTGAGGATAATACTATGTACCTGGTGTACTATGTGTGGTGTCTCCCTCATATCCTGTATATACATATACACCCTATACATCTGGGTGTGAGGATAATGCTATGTACCTGATGTACTATGTGTGGTGTCTCCCTCATATCCTGTATATACATATACACCATATACATCTGGGTGTGAGGATAATACTATGTACCTGGTGTACTGTGTGTGGTGTCTCCCTCATATCCTGTATATACATATACACCCTATACATCTGGGTGTGAGGATAATACTATGTACCTGGTGTGGTGTCTCCCTCATATCCTGTATATACATATACACCCTACACATCTGGGTGTGAGGATAATACTATGTACCTGGTGTACTATGTGTGGTGTCTCCCTCATATCCTGTATATACATATACACCCTACACATCTGGGTGTGAGGATAATACTATGTACCTGGTGTACTATGTGTGGTGTCTCCCTCATATCCTGTATATACATATACACCCTATACATCTGGGTGTGAGGATAATACTATGTACCTGGTGTACTATGTGTGGTGTCTCCCTCATATCCTGTATATACATATACACCCTACACATCTGGGTGTGAGGATAATACTATGTAGCTGGTGTACTATGTGTGGTGTCTCCCTCATATCCTGTATATACATATACACCCTACACATCTGAGTGTGAGGATAATACTATGTACCTGGTGTACTATGTGTGGTGTCTCCCTCATATCCTGTATATACATATACACCCTACACATCTGGGTGTGAGGATAATACTATGTACCTGGTGTACTGTGTGTGGTGTGTCCCTCATATCCTGTATATACATATACACCCTATACATCTGGGTGGGAGGATAATACTACGTACCTAATGTACTGTGTGTGGTGTCTCCCTCATATCCTGTATATACATATACACCCTATACATCTGGGTGTTAGGATAATACTATGTACCTGATGTACTGTGTGTTGTGTGGTGTCTCCCTCCCTCATATCCTGTATATACATATACATTCTATATATCTGGGTGTGAGGATAATGCTACGTACCTGATGTACTGTGTATTGTGTGGTGTCTCCCTCCCTCATATCCTGTATATACATATATACTCTATATATCTTGGTGTAAGGATAATACTATGTACCTGATGTACTGTGTGTTGTGTGGTGTCTCCCTCCCTCATATCCTGTATATACATATACACCCTATACATCTGGGTGTGAGGATAATGCTATGTACCCGGTGTACTGTGTGTGGTGTCTCCCTCATATCCTGTATATATATATATACACCCTATACACCTGGGTGTGAGGATAATACTATGTACCTGGTGTACTGTGAGTGGTGTCTCCCTAATATCCTGTATATATATATACACCCTATACATCTGGGTGTGAGGCTAATGCTATGTACCCGGTGTACTGTGTGTGGTGTCTCCCTCATATCCTGTATATATATATATACACCCTATACATCTGGGTGTGAGGATAATACTATGTACCTGATGTACTGTGTGTGGTGTCTCCCTCATATCCTGTATATACATATACACTAGAGATGGTCACTGACCCCCGTGTTTTGGTTTTGGATTCGGTTTTGGATCTGGATTACCGTTGTGTTTTGGTTTTGGTTTTGGTTTTGCAAAACCGCCATTGCGTGTTTTGGTTTTGGTTTTGGTTTTGTTTGGTTTTGTTTTGCAATTTGTTATAAAAATTACATTTATTGGTGCTAAAATAACATAATTTAGGTATTATTTTGTAGCTACATTATTATTAACCTCAGTAACACTAATTTCCAGTCATTTTTTATTCAATTTTGAACACCTCCTATGTCACAATATGATTTTCATACACTTGAAAAGAAAATTTGTTTCAGTTCTTGCCAGTGATAACAAAAAGGCCATTGTCATGCCTGGGCATAAGACCAAAAATCCACCTCTTAAGTGTGGAATTATTTTTACACGAATCCTGGCAAGAGTTGTCTATCCATTTGTAGCATTTTTAAAGCCACACTCAGTAGAGGTAGGGACCTTAACCATCTGGGATCCTCATCCATGTTTCGTCATTTTTCAGCGAGTTATTGGAAAACTGTTGGGAAAATCAGAAACTTCGGTTAAAAAAAAAATAACAACAAGCATTCCAGCATAATCTACCTCCCTTCTCTCATCTACATCCCAGCACCTGCAATCTTCCCCCCCAACAATTGGCAGTTAAACAATCCTCTGCAGGAGGAAGCAAGAATGAAACCTGTCACCCAGTCGCAAAGCGGATCACAGACGCCCTGGGTACTATGCCAGTGTTAGATCTGCGTCCAATGTCCACTATTAATACAGTTGGTTTAAGACATTTAATTGAGGTGTTATGTCCCTGTTAGCAAATGTCATCACTATACCATTTTACTAGAAAAGCTAATTCTCTCCTGTACCGGAAAGTTCCTAAAAATGTCATTATTGGGTGACAAAATGGTATTCTACCCACTGTACACTTAACCACAGATATGTATACAAGCGTAACTGGGCAAACAAAAGATTATATGACTGTGAAAGCCCACTGGGTTGGTCATTCGCCTTCCCCAGCATGGACAGCAGCAGCATGTACCCAGGTACATCACATTTTTGAGAAGTAGGCTACTCTGTGTATCAGCAGCTTCACTAAGAGGCATACAGCTGACAAACTGTTCCAAAAACTAAGGGATGTCATTGAAAGATGGCTAATCCTGCTTGGAGTCTCCTGAGGATATGTCATTTCTGATTACGACCCCAATATTGGTCCAGCAATACAGCGGGGCTGAATTCCATCACATTTCCTGTTTTGCACACACTATCAACTTGGTGTTACAGAACTTTTGAAAAATGACATGCAGGAGATGCTGTTTGTGTCCATAAACATTTAGGGTCAATTTGTGGTTTCTGCAACAGCATGTAGGAGAATACAGCAGCTGCAAGAAGACTAGCATTTGAGGGGAATATACTTTAGTCCAGCGAAGTAGTTACCTGTGAAAAAAGTGCAGTCACGGTTAGCTTGAGTCAAGTGATTGCCTTAATAATAGATTTTGAAAAGGTGCTACATAAAATTATAGTGTGCAATAAAACAAAGTAAATGTGCTAACTATATTTTAATTGTAGATGAAATACTTAATTTTCTTTGCAAGGATCCCAGACTTATCAACATCTTGTTGGGACGTCTTCTCCTTCAGTTTCTCTGGCAACTGCTTGTAGTAAAAGAAATTGCTTTCCCAAGACACCCAGTGGTGATGCAGATGAGTCCGCTAAACATTTTGATATTTGCTGTGCTGTAAAAGAATTGCCCAAAAACCGTGACAGCTCTGCCCTAAAATCAACTAGTCATTCCCTTTGGAAGGCCATTATCAGCAATTACATCATACTACACAGACTTCTATGATATTGGGATATTGGGATGAATTAGTATTGTTGGAGGAAGATTATCACTAAACCCTGCCACCTCTCCAGTTTCGCAGTGAGCTATGGTACAATAAAATGTAACTGCAGATTTAGACCAAGACTGTCAGCCCTATTATTTCTATTTCAGCAATTACAATTAGCAATGGAGCAATGGAGCTCTTCTCTTTGGGTGTTACCTATATAACGCAGCACAATTTGCCTGCAAATTCTACAGACAAGCCTGCTTGTCTTCCTCTCCATCAATGACTCTTAGCAATTGAGCACTCGTCTTTGGGTGTATATTACACCCAAACATTATTAGTGAAAATTATGAAAAATACAGTTTAATCCCTGATAGGCCCTCCACCATCCTTTGCATGTTAATAGTAGGATTGGTTGGAATTATGGTCAAGGTCACACATTTTTTTGACAAATCCTTCAAACCAGCCCAGATGTCAAACTGTTGTGGTCTGCCCCCTGCGTCATCCCTGCTTGTGTTTGGAAAGTGCATATTGGTGCCAGAACCTCACATGCCAGAACTGCTCCCACTGGTGCCACACTGCTGCAGGACTTACACAATCAACCGCATCCTCATCGTCGGATACCCAAATCTCCCCCACATCCTCTTCTAAAGACAAAGTGTCATCCTCACTTGGTGTATCACCGGCTACACTCGGGCTGTTCAAGCACACATCAGCAGAACTGCTGAAAGGGCCCTTCTTTATGGGTAGACTAACAGAATGGTCACGATTAGACATCCCACTGTTGGATGGACTCTCCACAGGGATTGTTGTCATTTGTGAATCAGAGCAAATATTCTCCTGTAATGCCTCACTGTTATCTTGCAGCTCGGCTTTGACGCGTAACAGTAGTTGTGCACCAATTGTAGGCTGGGTAACTTTTTGGGATCTGCCACTAATAGCCAAAGGTGAAGGCCTCATTCTCTCTTTGCCACTGTGTGTGTAGAATGGCATGCTTGCAATTTTTTTTTTATCGTCACTTAACTTTTGCTCAGTTACACTTCTTTTTCGCTTCAATACAGTAAATTTTTTTTGGGTTTTTGTTTTTTGCACTAATTTGAAAACACTCTGTTGTTTGACATCGCCTTGGCCAGATGACGTACTGGGAACACTAACATCAGGACTGGTGACAGAACCTGGTTGCTCATTCAGATCATATGTGGACTGCTTTGAATCCATTCTGAGCGCAAACCACTGGGGAGTGCTAAAAATTATTTAGTAGATTCTGCTGACAGTTATGACTTTTGACAGCCAGAAATATTAATGCACAATTAGGGAGGACACCCCAAAAGCACTGAGGAGTGCTAAAAATTATTTAGTAGATACTGCTGACAGAAATGACTTTTGACAGCCAGAAATATTAATGCACAATTAGGGAGGACACCCCAAAAGCACTGAGGAGTGCTAAAAATTATTTAGTAGATACTGCTGACAGATATGACTTTTGACAGCCATAAATATTAATGCACAATTAGGGAGGACACCCCAAAAGCACTGAGGAGTGCTAAAAATTATTTAGTAGATACTGCTGACAGAAATGATTTTTGACAGCCAGAAATATTAATGCACAATTAGGGAGGACACCCCAAAAGCACTGAGGAGTGCTAAAAATTATTTAGTAGATTCTGCTGACAGTTATGACTTTTGACAGCCAGAAATATTAATGCACAATTAGGGAGGACACCCCAAAAGCACTGAGGAGTGCTAAAAATTATTTAGTAGATACTGCTGACAGAAATGACTTTTGACAGCCAGAAATATTAATGCACAATTAGGGAGGACACCCCAAAAGCACTGAGGAGTGCTAAAAATTATTTAGTAGATACTGCTGACAGATATGACTTTTGACAGCCAGAAATATTAATGCACAATTAGGGAGGACACCCCAAAAGCACTGAGGAGTGCTAAAAATTATTTAGTAGATACTGCTGACAGAAATGACTTTTGACAGCCAGAAATATTAATGCACAATTAGGGAGGACACCCCAAAAGCACTGAGGAGTGCTAAAAATTATTTAGTAGATACTGCTGACAGAAATGACTTTTGACAGCCAGAAATATTAATGCACAATTAGGGAGGACACCCCAAAAGCACTGAGGAGTGCTAAAAATTATTTAGTAGATACTGCTGACAGATATGACTTTTGACAGCCAGAAATATTAATGCACAATTAGGGAGGACACCCCAAAAGCACTGAGGAGTGCTAAAAATTATTTAGTAGATACTGCTGACAGATATGACTTTTGACAGCCAGAAATATTAATGCACAATTAGGGAGGACACCCCAAAAGCACTGAGGAGTGCTACAAATTATTTAGTAGATACTGCTGACAGAAATGACTTTTGACAGCCAGAAATATTAATGCACAATTAGGGAGGACACCCCAAAAGCACTGAGGAGTGCTACAAATTATTTAGTAGATACTGCTGACAGATATGACTTTTGACAGCCAGAAATATTAATGCACAATTAGGGAGGACACCCCAAAAGCACTGAGGAGTGCTACAAATTATTTAGTAGATACTGCTGACAGATATGACTTTTGACAGCCAGAAATATTTATGCACAATTATGGGGGACACCCCAAAAGCGCTGGGGAGTGCCAAATATGAAGAAAAAATAATAAACCTCTATCCTCCTCTCTGCACTAGCGATTTTGGTTAGAGCAATTGCAAGAACAATATTGTATTCTCTGTCCCTGCTCTAATTAGCCTATGACTACACCCTGCTCTCTCCCTCTGTCAAATGGCAATGGATTGCTGTGGAGGCGTGTATTTATAAAGTTGAAGTATCGCGAGAACCGAGCCCCGAGATCCGACGTCGTCACAATGACGTTCGGCCTCGATTTGGATTCGGAATGGGCTCAGCTCGGTACTCGGATACCCAAAGTTCGGGTGGGTTCGGTTCTCGGAGAACCGGACCCGCCCATCTCTAATATACACCCTATACATCTGGGTGTGAGGATAATACTATGTATCTGGTGTACTGTGTGTGGTGTCTCCCTCATATAATGTATTTATGTATTAGAGATGAGTGGTTTGGATTCCTTGAAATCCAATCAAATGCAACGTTCGGGATTGAAGTACAATCAAGTCGTGACTTCTCCCGCCAAAGTCGGATTGCAAAACGAAGCGATACGTTATTTCTAGGGATGTGCACCGGCGACTTTTGAGGTCTCGTGTTTTGTGTTTTGGATCCGGATTTTCGTTATTTTTGGGGTTCGGATTTGTCTCGCAAAACACTTGACGAAAGGTCTCGGTTCGGATTTAAGGTTTTGGAAGTTTTTGAAGTTTAAAAATCAAGTTTTTGGGCTTATTTTCACTCCTAGGCTATTATTAACCTCAATAACATTCAATAACAAGCATTTCCACTAATTTACAGTGTATTCTGAACACCTCACAATATAGTTATTAGTCCAAAACGTTGCAACAAGGTATCTTTCTGGACTGCGTAGAGGAGTGGGTCACCACAATATATATTAAAAACCCTGAACTTTTATAATTCGCACCAATAAATGTACCTGGACTGCGTAGAGGAGTGGGTCACCACAATATATATTAAAAACCCTGAACTTTTATGATTCACACCAATAAATGTACCTGGACTGCGTAGAGGAGTGGGTCACCACAATATATATTAAAAACCCTGAACTTTTATGATTCGCACCAATAAATGTACCTGGACTGCGTAGAGGAGTGGGTCACCACAATATATATAATAAGAAAACCATCAACTTGTTTGATTCGCACCAATAAATGTACCTGGACTGCGTAGAGGAGTGGGTCACCACAATATATTAAAAACCCTGAACTTTTATGAATCGCACCAATAAATGTACCTGGACTGCGTAGAGGAGTGGGTCACCACAATATATTAAAAACCCTGAACTTTTATGAATCGCACCAATAAATGTACCTGGACTGCCTAGAGGAGTGGGTCACCACAATATATATAATAAGAAAACCATCAACTTGTTTGATTCGCACCAATAAATGTACCTGGACTGCGTAGAGGAGTGGGTCACCACAATATATATAATAAGAAAACCATCAACTTGTTTGATTCGCACCAATAAATGTACCTGGACTGCCTAGAGGAGTGGGCACTGGGCACCACAATAAAATATATAAAAAACCTTCAACAGGTCTGCATTACACTACACATACGGCTGCTCCTCCATCCTCTCCATCATATACAAGTTGGAGTTTTAGCGTGTGACAACCTCTTGTTTTTGATAATGTCAGTGCATTTTGAATATTTTTCAATTTGCCCCACACCACTGAATGTACTTTATCTATGATACGCATCTATCTATCTTGACTGCGTAGTGTGGTGGCCCCGGTACACAATTTGGTACCGAGGCCACAATATAATTAAAAAACCCTCCACGTGTCAGAATTCCACCAAACAAGTATCTGGACTGCGTAGTGGGGTGGCCCCGGTACCCAATTTGATACCGGGGCCACAATAAAATAAATACACCCTCCACGTGTCAGAATTCCACCAAACGAGTATCTGGACTGCGTAGTGGGGTGGCCCCGGTACCCAATTTGATACCGGGGCCACAATAAAATAAATACACCCTCCACGTGTCAGAATTCCACCAAACAAGTATCTGGACTGCGTAGTGGGGTGGCCCCGGTACCCAATTTGATACCGGGGCCACAATACCTCCTCCAAACATGGTACAGACAATTCGTCATTGAGATCCCATCAAGTATGTTAAAGACAGACAGGGTCCAAGTGTTATTGGTTGACTTTGTAAACCAAAAAACTGTCCCTGTTGCACATAGTCGTGCAATGAAGACTGACTTTTTCATTTAAAGGCACCATCTTTCAAGTGTAGTGTTTGTAAGTCTAAGTCATATTATACTTTTGGTAAAATTGGTTTATTTTGTTCCTCTTTATGGTAACTACTAATAGAATTAAAGTATTAAATAGAAGCGGCAGTTCCTCTTTATGGTAATTAGTAATAGAATTAAAGTATTAAATAGAATTAAAGTATTAAATAGAATTAAAGTATTAAATAGAGTGGTATAGAGTTGTAGTGTGGTATAGATAGAGTGGTCCCCACAATATAATAATAAAACCCTCAACTGGTCAGAATTCCACCAAACAAGTATCTGGACTGCGTAGTGGGGTGGCCCCGGTACCCATTTTGATACCGGGGCCACAATAAAATAAATACACCCTCAACTGGTCTGAATTCCACCAAACAAGTATCTGGACTGCGTAGTGGGGTGGCCCCGGTACCCAATTTGATACCGGGGCCACATTACCTCCTCCAATTTCCAAGTGTAGTGTTTATAACATCTTAACACTACACTAATTCTAGCACGTCAAAACCTCTTGTTTTAAATAATGACAGGGCATTTAACTTTTGATTTAATTTATTGAATTTGTTGGCATTTTCTTTTACTTTTTGAACATGGCAAACGACTGTTGAATGGTCACATAATGCCAAAAAAAAAGTTGCAAGATGGAATTGTCCTTGGGCCCTCCCACCCACCCTTATGTTGTTGAAATAGGACATGCACACTTTAACAAACCAATCATTTCAGCGACAGGGCCTACCAAACAACTGTGGCTGAAATGATTGGTTTGTTTGGGCCCCCACACCAATAAAACAATTCATCTCTCCCTGTACAAACTAAACAGGCTCTACTGAGGAAAGATGTCGTCCTTATCCTCAACCTCTGATTCCTCTCCCCCTACAGTGTGTACTTCCTCCTCACACATTATCAATTCGTCCCCGCTGGACTCCACAACCACAGTCCCTCTGTACTGTCTGGAGGGCAGTGCTGTACTTCATTGAGGAATTGATTATTCATTTTTATAAACATCATTTTTTCAACGTTGTGAGGAAGCAACCTCCTTCGCCGCTCACTGACCAGGTTCCCCGCTGCACTAAAAACTCTTTCCGAGTACACACTGGAGGGGGGACAACTCAGTTAAAAAATAGAGCCAGTTTGTACAGGGGCTTCCAAACTGCCTTTTGGAGTTCTACCACGTCACTACCTCTAGTTAATTTAGATTGCAAGGCTTGTAAATATAAATACTTTGAAGATAAAAAAAAGCAGGCTGCACAGACTGTGGAGCTAGAAAGTGAAATTAAATGGACCACGTTACTTTGGTGGCTATCTATGCCCCCCCCCCACCCCCCCCCCCCCCGGCCTACACTTGTAGTTGAATATAAATAAAGCAGCCTGCATAGACTGTAGAACTAGCAATTCAAATATACAAAGAAATGGACAAAGGCAGTTTGGTATCTGTCTGCATCAGATCCCCTCTCCACTAGGAGTAAAACAGAAAACTTTTCAGCCGTTATATAATCTAGAATATAAATAGAAATTGAGAAATGCAATTTGGTATCTGTCTGCCTCATAATCATCAACATCCTCCTCAGCGCCAGCTACATCAATATCCTCCTCCCAGTGTACAACATTCACACCTTCATTAGCCAAATCTGTAACTGGACTGTGGGTGAGCCTTCCAGCATATGCAGAGGGCGTGCTGCAAATGCTGGATGGAGTCACCTCTTCCCGTACAGTGATGGGAAGGTCAGGGTTCACAACCAACAACACCCTTGGACTCGCCTTGGGGATTTGTGATGTCATCTGTTTAGAAGGCAGAGTTCTTTGCTGTTTTGTTGTTGTTGACAGCATAACTCTCTTAAATTTTTTGTAGGGGGGGAGGAGGGCTTAGATCCTTGGGTGAAGCTGGACCACTAGTCATGAACATGGGACAGGACCTAAGCCGTTCCTTGCCACTACTTGTCGTAATTGGCATATTGCCAACTTTACGTTTCTCCTCAGATGATTTTAAGTTTCTTTTTTTGCTGTTTTTTGAGAACTTGGGCTTTTTGGATTTTACATGCCCTGTACTAGGAGATTGGGCATCGTGCTTGCCAGACGACGTTGATGGCATTTCATCGTCTATGTCATGACTAGTGGCAGCAGCTTCAGCATTAGGAGGAAGTGGGTCTTGATCTTTCCCTACTTTATCCTCCAAATTTTTGGTCTCCATTATATGTAGCACAAGATACTGCAGAATGTGTGAACTTGGTAATATTGCAGTACCAATGGACTTATACTGCTGGATTGGTTTTGCAAATTTGGTTATAATTATTATATATATATTTTTTTTTTTTAAATTTTTTTTTTTTTTTTACTTTTTTTTTTTTAAAAAAACTTGGGAATAATGGGGAAATAACTATGCCCTTAGAAGCACAGAGCACAGGACACAGCACCACTGGACTGAACAGGACACGGCACAGGACCCAGCAGCACTACGGAACTCAGCAGGACAGAGCACAGGACACAGCACCACTGGACTGATACTGCAGAATGTGTGAACTTTGTAATATTGCAGTACCAATGGACTTATACTGCTGGATTGGTTTTGCAAATTTGGTTATAATTATTATATATATATATTTTTTTTTTAAATTTTTTATTTTTTTTTACTTTTTTTTTTTTTTAAAAAACTTGGGAATAATGGGGAAATAACTATGCCCTTAGAAGCACAGAGCACAGGACACAGCACCACTGGACTGAACAGGACACGGCCCAGGACCCAGCAGCACTACGGAACTCAGCAGGACAGAGCACAGGACACAGCACCACTGGACTGATACTGCAGAATGTGTGAACTTTGTAATATTGCAGTACCAATGGACTTATACTGCTGGATTGGTTTTGCAAATTTGGTTATAATTATTATATATTTATTTTTTTTTTTAAATTTTTTATTTTTTTTTACTTTTTTTTTATTTTTTAAAAACTTGGGAATAATGGGGAAATAACTATGCCCTTAGAAGCACAGAGCACAGGACACAGCACCACTGGACTGAACAGGACACGGCACAGGACCCAGCAGCACTACGGAACTCAGCAGGACAGAGCACAGGACACAGCACCACTGGACTGATACTGCAGAATGTGTAAACTTTGTAATATTGCAGTACCACTGGACTTTTACTGCTGAATGTGTGAACTTGGTAATATTGCAGTACCAATGGGCTTATACTGCAGGATTGGTTGTGCAAATTTTGTGGTAATTAAAAAAAATTAAAGTAGTTTTTGGTATTTTTTTAAAAAACTTTTTTTTATTTTTTTAAACACAGGGGAATATTGGGGAAATAACTATGCCCTTAGAAGCACAGAGCACAGGACACAGCACCACTGGACTGAACAGGACACAGCACAGGACCCAGCAGCACCACTGACCTCAGAAGGACAGAGCACAGCACACAGCACCACTGGACTGATACTGCAGAACACAGCACAGCACAGCACAGCACAGCACAGCACAGCACAGAACTAAACAGCACAGCACAGAACTAAACAGCACAGCACGAGATCTACCAGGACAGAGGACCACCTAACACACCCTCCCTCTACCCTGATCAATGCCCGAGTGAAGATGGCGGCGACTAGCGGGGAATTTATAGGATCCGAGTATCGCGAGATCCGACAACGGGATTATGAGTCAGAGCCTCAGTTTCACATTTGAATTTGGCGCCAATACCCGGATCTGTCTCGGATCCGACTCGGATCCGCAACGTTCGGGTGGGCTCGGATTTCATAAATCCGAGTGCGCTCATCCCTAGTTATTTCCTGCAATCTTTTTTACAAACACGCGCTCCATATATATGTAAGTCCTGTTTAATTGTTTCAGTGCCAGTTTAGAAGAGACAGCATGTACGGGGGAGGTTATTGTAATGCAGTTCTCTAGAGTATAGTCAGCTACAATAGTTTGCTGATCAATTGCTTTTAATTTCTATCTTAAATTAGAGATGGTCACTGACCCCCGTGTTTTGGTTTTGGATTCGGTTTTGGATCTGGATTACCGTCGTGTTTTGGTTTTGGTTTTGGTTTTGCAAAACCTCCATTGCGTGTTTTGGTTTTGGTTTTGGTTTTGTTTGGTTTTGTTTTGCTATTTTTTGGGAAAATCCATGTTTTTGGGCCTAAATTAACCCAATTTAGTGCTCCAACTGTTTTAGAGACAAGTAATCTAATTGTTGAGGTAATAAATCATCCAAAAAAACAGTTTAATTCTTCGTTGGTAGGCCTATTCTACACACAAAACAGATTGTCTTCCTCTCCATCTATGCATATTGGCAATGCAGCCATCGTCTTTGAATGTATATTACACCCTACACTTATAGTTAAATATGTAAAGAAATGGAAAAAGCCAGTTTGGTTTCTGTCTCTCAAGGCCCCCCTCCACTTGTATAAAATACCAAAAAATTCAGCCATTATAGACTGTACAATATTAATTGACATGGAGAAAGCCAGTTTGGTTTCTGTCTCTCAAGGCCCCCCTCCACTTGTATAAAATACCAAAAAATTCAGCCATTATAGACTGTACAATATTAATTGACATGGAGAAAGCCAGTTTGGTTTCTGTCTCTCAAGGCCCCCCTCCACTTGTATAAAATACCAAAAAATTCAGCCATTATAGACTGTACAATATTAATTGACATGGAGAAAGCCAGTTTGGTTTCTGTCTCTCAAGGCCCCCCTCCACTTGTATAAAATACCAAAAAATTCAGCCATTATAGACTGTACAATATTAATTGACATGGAGAAAGCCAGTTTGGTTTCTGTCTCTCTAGGCCCCCCTCCACTTGTATAAAATACCAAAAAATTCAGCCATTATAGACTGTACAATATTAATTGACATGGAGAAAGCCAGTTTGGTTTCTGTCTCTCTAGGCCCCCCTCCACTTGTATAAAATACCCAAAAATTCAGCCATTATAGACTGTACAATATTATGAAAAATGGACAAAGCCAGTTTAGGGTCACTCTGTCTATGACACCCTACCCTTAAGGATAAATTGCCCTAACAGCAGCCTTTCAAGATGGTATGTGATATGGAAATGCCACAAGTCCCTTTCCTCTTTGGGGGTAGATTGCACCCTACACTTACATAGAAAGTTTTAAAAAGATGTTATCAGCATCATCTTCAGCTTAATCCTCACCCTCATCAGTGTGTACGTCATCATCACAGACTATCAATTCATCGCCGCTTGAATCCGCCATTAGAGAACAGTCAGTGCTTGGATGTCTTGGATGGTGAAGGCCTTCCTCGTGGAAGATGTAGTTCATTTTTATAAACATCATTTTCTCCACATTTTTGGGAAGTAACCTTCTACGGCGATCACTGACTAAGTTCCCTGCTGTGCTGAACACTCGTTCAGAGTACACACTGGAGGGTGGGCAGCTTAGGTATTGCAAAGCAAGTTTGTACATGGGTTTCCAAATGGCCTGCTTTTCTTCCCAGTAAGGAAAGGGACTGTCTGACATTTCCATATCAACTACCTCTTGAAAGTAATCCTCCACCATCCTTTGCATGTTTATACTCATATTGGATGGAGTTATGGGCAAAGTGACACATTTTTTTGAAAAATCCTTCAAACTAGCCCAGATGTTAAATTGTTCTGGTCTGCCCCCTGTGTCTTCCCTGCTTCTTTTTTGGAAATTTAATTTTTTACGAGCAACAGCTTGAGAAAGTGAAGGAGGACACGTCGTCAAGCCGAGGCCCAGTTCAGCGGCCAACTTGCTGAGCAATAGCTCCTTGCAAAAGTTCACATCTCGCTCATTTACAAGTAAAGACTCAATGTAGGTTTTAAACCTTGGATCAAGCACAGTGGCCAAAACGTACTGATCCGAGTTCAAGATCTTAATAACTCGAGGATCATTGTGAAGCGAATTAAGTACTTGATCGACAAGGCCAACATACTTTGCTGAATTGCTTGCTTTCAGCTCCTCCTTCATTTTCTCAAGCTGCTTTTCCAATAGTCTAATTAAAGGAATGACTTGGCTCAAACTAGCAGAGTCTGCACTGACCTCACATGTCACAACTTCAAATGGTTTCAGCACCTTGCACAGCACTGAAAGGATTCCCCACTGTGCAAGAGTGAAATACATCCCCCCTCCTTTCCCAATGTCATGACTTGTGCAATATGCTTGGATGGCTTTGCGCTGTTCCTCCATCCTCTGAAGCATGTACAGGGTGGAATTCCACCGAGTTACCACCTCTTGCTTAAGTTGGTGGCAGGGCAAGTTAAACTGCTCTTGGAGCTGCTGTAATCTCCTACATGCTGTGGCTGAATGCCTGAAATGGCCTGAAATTTTACGGGCCACCGAAAGCATCTCCTGCACCTCACGGTTATTTCGTAGGAAGCTCTGCACCACCAAGTTGATGGTGTGAGCAAAACAGGGAATATGTTGGAAATCACCCAGCTGTAATGCTCGCACTATATTGTTGGCGTTATCTGAAATGACATACCCTGGGGAGAGTCCGAGTGGTATAAGCCATGCATCAATCACATCTCTCAGTTTGCGTAACAAATTGTCAGCCGTATGCCTGTTAGTGAAGCCGGTGATACAAAGAGTGGCCTGCCTGTGACAAATGTTACGTAGTGGTGTACATGCTGCTGCTGTTCCTGCTGGTGAAGGTGAATGACCAACCCAGTGGGCTGTCACAGTCATATAGTCTTTGGTTTGGCCACTTCCACTTGTCCACATATCTGTGGTTAAGTGAACAGTGGGCAGAATGGCATTTTTCAGCGCAATCTCTACATTTTTACACACTTTTTGGTATAGTTGTGGAATAGCTTTACGGGAGAAATGGTGTCGCGATGGAATTCTGTAACGCGGACACAAAACCTCAATTAACTGTGAAAAACCAGCTGCGTTTATTGTGGAGATTGGACGCAGATCTAACACTAACATTGCAGCCATGGCGTCTGTGATTCGCTTGGCGACTGGGTGACTGCTGTCATATTTGCTTCCCCTCGCAAATGATTGTTTCACAGTTAATTGCTGAAATGTAGGACTGCTCATTTTATTCACCTGCCTCTGGGATGACGATTCACCCCCAGCAGCAGCAACAGCAGCAGCAGGACTAACGCTTTCTTCAGAGGAATCAATAATAGTGCCGGAGTCATCCAGCCTTAAGTGGGATGCCGGGCTAACTCCGAGCGCTACTGAGGATATTGATGAGGATGGTGTGGTGGGTGTATTTTGTAGCCGTCGGTATGTCGGTGAGCGGAGGGTCTTAGCTGATGAGGGAGTGCTTGTATTCTTTTGGGAAGAACTTTCAGCTTTTCCCAACACTTTGCCATGAACTCTCGTTAAATGGCGTAACATAGACGAGGTTCCAAGATGGTTAAGGTCCCTCCCTCGACTGACTGTGGCTTCACATACACTACAAATGGCTATACAATTGTTGTCTGGATTTGGGTAGAAATAATTCCACACATAAGAAGTGGATTTTTTTGTTTTATGCCCAGGCATGACAATGGCCTTTTTCTTGTCACGTGCCAGAACTGCTGCCACTGGTGCAGGACTTACACAAACAACCTCATCCTCATCAACATCCTCATTAGCGCCCTCGTCGCCTACACAAATCTCCCCCTCATCCTCTTCTAATTCCAAAGTGGCATCCTCAATTTGGGTATCACCGGCTACACTCGGGCTATTAAGGCACACATCAGCAGAATGCTCACGATTAGACATCCCACTGTTGGATGGACTCTCCACAGGGATTGTTGTCATTTGTGAATCAGAGCAAATATTCTCCTGTAATGCCTCACTGTTATCTTGCAGCTCAGCTTTGACGCGTAACAGTAGTTGTGCACCAATTGTAGCCTGGGTAACTTTTTGGGATCTGCCACTAATAGCCAAAGGTGAAGGCCTCATTCTCTCTTTGCCACTGCATGTGTAGAATGGCATGCTTGCAATTTTTTTTTTATCGTCACTTAACTTTTGCTCAGTTACACTTCTTTTTCGCTTCAATACAGTAAATTTTTTTTTGGTTTTTGTTTTTTGCACTAATTTGAAAACACTCTGTTGTTTGACATCGCCTTGGCCAGATGACGTACTGGGAACACTAACATCAGGACTGGTGACAGAACCTGGTTGCTCATTTAGATCATATGTGGACTGCTTTGAATCCATTCTGAGCGCAAACCACTGGGGAGTGCTAAAAATTATTTAGTAGATACTGCTGACAGATATGACTTTTGACAGCCAGAAATATTAATGCACAATTAGGGAGGACACCCCAAAAACACTGAGGAGTGCTACAAATTATTTAGTAGATACTGCTGACAGATATGACTTTTGACAGCCAGAAATATTAATGCACAATTAGGGAGGACACCCCAAAAACACTGAGGAGTGCTAAAAATTATTGAGTAGATACTGCTGACAGATATGACTTTTGACAGCCAGAAATATTAATGCACAATTAGGGAGGACACCCCAAAAACACTGAGGAGTGCTACAAATTATTTAGTAGATACTGCTGACAGATATGACTTTTGACAGCCAGAAATATTAATGCACAATTAGGGAGGACACCCCAAAAGCACTGAGGAGTGCTACAAATTATTTAGTAGATACTGCTGACAGATATGACTTTTGACAGCCAGAAATATTAATGCACAATTAGGGAGGACACCCCAAAAACACTGAGGAGTGCTACAAATTATTTAGTAGATACTGCTGACAGATATGACTTTTGACAGCCAGAAATATTAATGCACAATTAGGGAGGACACCCCAAAAACACTGAGGAGTGCTAAAAATTATTGAGTAGATACTGCTGACAGATATGACTTTTGACAGCCAGAAATATTAATGCACAATTAGGGAGGACACCCCAAAAACACTGAGGAGTGCTACAAATTATTTAGTAGATACTGCTGACAGATATGACTTTTGACAGCCAGAAATATTAATGCACAATTAGGGAGGACACCCCAAAAACACTGAGGAGTGCTAAAAATTATTGAGTAGATACTGCTGACAGATATGACTTTTGACAGCCAGAAATATTAATGCACAATTAGGGAGGACACCCCAAAAACACTGAGGAGTGCTACAAATTATTTAGTAGATACTGCTGACAGATATGACTTTTGACAGCCAGAAATATTAATGCACAATTAGGGAGGACACCCCAAAAACACTGAGGAGTGCTAAAAATTATTGAGTAGATACTGCTGACAGATATGACTTTTGACAGCCAGAAATATTAATGCACAATTAGGGAGGACACCCCAAAAACACTGAGGAGTGCTACAAATTATTTAGTAGATACTGCTGACAGATATGACTTTTGACAGCCAGAAATATTAATGCACAATTAGGGAGGACACCCCAAAAACACTGAGGAGTGCTAAAAATTATTTAGTAGATACTGCTGACAGATATGACTTTTGACAGCCAGAAATATTAATGCACAATTAGGGAGGACACCCCAAAAACACTGAGGAGTGCTACAAATTATTTAGTAGATACTGCTGACAGATATGACTTTTGACAGCCAGAAATATTAATGCACAATTAGGGAGGACACCCCAAAAACACTGAGGAGTGCTACAAATTATTTAGTAGATACTGCTGACAGATATGACTTTTGACAGCCAGAAATATTAATGCACAATTAGGGAGGACACCCCAAAAACACTGAGGAGTGCTAAAAATTATTGAGTAGATATTGCTGACAGATATGACTTTTGACAGCCAGAAATATTAATGCACAATTAGGGAGGACACCCCAAAAACACTGAGGAGTGCTACAAATTATTTAGTAGATACTGCTGACAGATATGACTTTTGACAGCCAGAAATATTAATGCACAATTAGGGAGGACACCCCAAAAACACTGAGGAGTGCTAAAAATTATTGAGTAGATACTGCTGACAGATATGACTTTTGACAGCCAGAAATATTAATGCACAATTAGGGAGGACACCCCAAAAGCACTGAGGAGTGCTACAAATTATTTAGTAGATACTGCTGACAGATATGACTTTTGACAGCCAGAAATATTAATGCACAATTAGGGAGGACACCCCAAAAGCACTGAGGTGTGCTACAAATTATTTAGTAGATACTGCTGACAGATATGACTTTTGACAGCCAGAAATATTAATGCACAATTATGGGGGACACCCCAAAAGCGCTGGGGAGTGCCAAATATGAAGAAAAAATAATAAACCTCTATCCTCCTCTCTGCACTAGCGATTTTGGTTAGAGCAATTGCAAGAACAATATTGTATTCTCTGTCCCTGCTCTAATTAGCCTATGACTACACCCTGCTCTCTCCCTCTGTCAAATGGCGATGGATTGCTGTGGAGGCGTGTATTTATAAAGTTGAAGTATCGCGAGAACCGAGTCCCGAGATCCGACAACGTCACAATGACGTTCGGCCTCGATTTGGATTCGGAATGGGCGGGAGAGTACCGAGCTGCTCAGCTCGGTACTCGGATACCCAAAGTTCGGGTGGGTTCGGTTCTCGGAGAACCGGACCCGCCCATCTCTATCTTAAATACACTTTACATGGACTAGTGGCTACTGGTTGTTGTTAATGCATTGCATATATATAATAATACTAGACAGTATATACAGACTGAGTTAGATAGGTATCATTCTGAACTAACTAGTAAATTCTTTGACAAAAACAGTGCTTTTGCTATCAGACTATTAGCAGCAGAATTCAATTTCTTTCTTTTAACCTTCAAAGTTTTGCTAGTAAAAGTAATCTTGTGTGGAAGAGTGACAACTGAAATAATTTAGAAGAGAACAGTGTTTGCGTGTGTGATTCAGCAGCAGTTACCCCAAAAAGGCTGTATTATTTTCTTCTCATCTTTTTTATTTTTCAATACTTTTATATATTGAAAGGGTCATTCAGTGAAATCTATTTTTAAAGAAGGTTGTTTGTGAGGGTCAGCACAAAGTCATTCAGTCCCTAGAAAATGCCATTGTACTGACAGTCCACAGTCCACTTAACTATATGTGGATAAGTGGCCCTGGTCAAAACAAAGACTATATGACCGTGACAGCCCTCTGGGTAGGTGTATCGCCATCAGCAGCAGCACCAGTAGCTTCACCATCATCCTCCTCATCCTTTCTGCATAGTAGACCTAGCACTAACTGCCAGGTCATTCACAGGTAAGCTACTCTGTATATCGCTGGTTTCACACAGAAACTGGTGTCAATCTTTTGGAAAAACTCAGGAATGTGATAGCAAAATGGCTCACCCTGCTAAGACTCTCCTCAGGATTCCTCGTTGCCGATAATGGAGAAAACATTGTGTGTGCCTTACAAATTGATGAATTTCACCACGTACCTTGCTTTGCACACAATCAACTTGGTGGTGCAGAATTTATTAAAAAATTAGAGGTTAGTACAGAAGATGCTTTTTGTGGCCCATAAATTTTCTGGCCTTTTTAGACATTCCACGACCGCATATAGAACATTGCAGCGGCTGCAGAAGAATGTCATCTGCCATGACACCAACTGAAGCAAAAAGTAGTAACAAAGTGGAATTCCACACTTCATTTTCTTCAGCGACTAGAGGAACAGCAACAAGCCATCAAAACCTACACAGCAAACCATGAGTTTGGGAGAGGTAGCATAATGGAGAATCCTTACAGTTTTATGCAAGCTACTGAAACCCTTTCAAATTGTAACAAATGAAGTGAGCTCAGACACTGCTAGCCTGAGACAAGTCATACCCCTAATCAAACTGCTGGAAAAGTTGCTTGTGAAATTGAAGGAGAAGATGAAAGTTGGCGATTCAGCAAAGTATTTTGGCCTTGTGGATCAAGTTCTTTATTCACTTCGCCAGGTACTAAGGGTTTGCAGCATCTTGAAATTGGATCACTACATTTTGGCAACTATGCTTGATCCAAGGTTCAAACTGTCACGGGCACTAGGAGTTTTTGCCCAGGATATCACCAGATGATGGACTTACCAGAGTAATATAGCTGGTACTATGGTCCTCTGGTAGCAGGGTGACAACGGAACAGGAGAAACAGCAGATGGTGAGAGAATGCTCGAGGAAAGTCTATGACTAGCAGCAACTGGTAATGAGTAGATGAATGTACACGAGGAACCAGATGGACAAGGAAACGTGCGGAAAGTCAGTGGTCTGCGTATAGCAAGTTGTACCACTGCTATAGTGAGGAGGAATGTCCAGGAGTAGCGAGGAGGTAGTGAGAGTCAGCGGTCTTCGTATAGCAAGTTTTACCGCTGTCTATAGTGAAGGAATGGAATCCAGGTGAAGGTAGGTAACGGGGAAGTCAGTGGTCTGCGTATAGCAAGTTGTACCACTGCTTATGTGAGAGGATACTTGAAACTGGTGTCACAGGGAACAGGAGTCAGTGGTCTGCATCAGCAAGTTGTACCACTACTATATATATATGTGAGGAGGGGCACGAGGAGATGAATGTAAAGCAGAGTATACACGGGGCACACAGAACTGGATCCCACGATGATATCCACAATACAACGATAACTGACAAGCACTGCTTGAAGTATATAAAGTCACAATAGCTATCCAGGCAATAGGAAACAAAGTCAATGGTAACAATAGCTTCAGTGGATAGGAGACTCCGGAGGAGAACACAACTCAGTCCAGATGGATATGCAATACAAAAGCAAAGTCAATGGAAAGTATGCATACCGCGGTTCAGGAGAGCAGGCTGTCAGAGAGACGTGCAGGAATACCTGAACGGCTGAAGGCCGGCAGTAGGAGAGACCACTGGAGGGTGGAAGCGGTAATCAGGTTGGTGCAGCGCACGGCAGGTAATCCAGAATCCACGAAGCAATACTCAGGAAGCAGTAGTAAGTGGAACTGGAAACATGAAGAACACGGGAGAGTTGAGGCTGTCTGGTATCCAGTAGTAGTGGTGGAGGCAGCGGAGAGAAGGCACGCTGACACGGGAGAGTAGAGGCGGTCTGGAACTCTGTAGTAGTAACGGAGGCAGCGGACAGCTGACACGATAAACAGAGGAGCGTTGAGACGATCAAGAACTCTGTAGTAGTAACGAAGGCAGCGGAGAGCTGACACGATAAACACAGGAGCGTTGAGATGATCAGGAACTCTGTAGTAGTAACGGAGGCAGCGGATAGCTGACACGATAAACACAGGAGCGTTGAGACGATCAGGAACTCTGTAGTAGTAACGGAGGCAGCGGATAGGAATCAGCTGAGTGCAGGCACGATGAACACAGGAGAGTTGAAACGAACAGGAGTCCGGTAGTAATAGCAGATAGGAATCAGCTGAGTGCAGGCACGATGAACACAGGAGAGTTGAAACGAACAGGAGTCCGGTAGTAATAGCAGATAGGAATCAGATGAGTGCAGGCACGATGAACACAGGAGAGTTGAAGTGGTCTGGAAACCACAATAGCAGTAAACAGGAATCAGCAGAGCTGAATACACGAGGAACACAGGAACACCTTCAGAGGCTCATGGGGAATGAGACTTCAAGATCAGGCAACCAGGTAATGATCACAGGTGGTTTAAATAGGGAGGGTTGCCTGATCATCCAATCAATTAAAAGCAACAGGAACTGAAGGTTTGTTAAGGGCTGCACATGCGCAGACCCTCAGGATGGCGGACGGCCACGGTTCCTGAACACACGAGAAGTAGCACTCACAGTCCGGTGAGTGACAGTACCCCCCCTTTTAAAGGTGGACACAGAACACCTGAAACCGGGTTTGTCCGGAAACTTGGAATAAAACTTCTTAAGAAGAGCTGGAGCATTGAGATCTTCTGCTTTGATCCATGACCGCTCCTCAGGACCAAAGCCCTTCCAATGAACGAGGAAACGAAGAACTCCTCGCGAAATTTTTGCATCCAATATGTGAGTAATCTCAAAGTCCTCCTCCTGATGAACTTGAACTGGCCGAGGTGCTGAAGGAGGGACCGAGAAACGGTTGATGATAAGAGGTTTGAGCAAAGACACATGGAAGGCATTGGAAATACGAAAGTTCTTAGGTAGTAGAAGTTTGAAACAAACTGGATTTATCACTTGAATGATCCTATACGGACCAATAAAACGAGGAGCGAACTTCATAGATGGAACCTTCAAACGAATATTTTTGGTTGATAACCAAACACGATCTCCGATTTTCAGTGGTGGAATAGCCCGTATCTTTTTATCTGCAAAAGACTTATATCTGGCAGATGTTTTCTTTAAACAGGTTTTGACCCGAGACCAAATATTTTTGAAGGTCTGACAAACAGTCTCTACAGCAGGAACTTGGGTGGGAGGGAGGGCAGGAAATTCCGGAAAAGACGGATGGTGACCGTAAACCACAAAGAATGGAGTTTTAGCAGATGATTCATGATACATGTTGTTATGAGCGAATTCAGCCCATGGAAGCAAATCTACCCAGTTGTCTTGGTTGGCTGAAGAGAACATCCTTATAAAAGTCTCAAGATCTTGATTGACCCTTTCGGTTTGTCCGTTAGATTGAGGATGGTAGGAGGATGAGAGTGATAATCGGATACCCAAGGTCTTACAGAGGGCCCGCCAGAATCTGGAAACGAATTGTACTCCTCTATCTGAAACAATCTCAGAAGGACATCCATGAATACGGAAGATTTCTTTGATGAAATAATCAGCCAGAGTAGATGAAGAAGGTAAACCATTCAAAGGAACGAAATGTGCCATCTTCGAAAATCTGTCCACCACTACCCAAATAGTATTACAGTTTTTACTAGGAGGAAGATCAGTAACAAAGTCCATACTAATATGGGTCCACGGCTTGGAAGGAATGGGAAGTGGTTGTAGCAAACCCGCTGGAGTTCTGCGGGGAGTCTTGAACTGGGAACACAAATCACACGCAGCCACAAAATCTTTGACATCTTTCCTCATAGAAGGCCACCAGTAACTTCGAGAAAGAATTTCAAAGGTCTTGCGTTCACCAGAGTGTCCAGAAAAACGAGAAGAGTGAAACCACGAAAGGATTTTCTTCCTAAGAGCAGGAGGCACGAGGGTTCTCCCAAATGGTAGCACCTTAGTGGAAGAAGCAGCCAGAGAAACACATTTGGGGTCTAGTATAGAGTGGTTGGGAACATCTTCAACGTCTGAGGACGTCACAAAAGCTCGAGATAAGGCGTCTGCTTTTTTATTTTTCGCAGCTGGTTTGAAGGTTATGATTAGTTCAAAACGAGAAAAGAAAAGAGACCATCTTGCTTGACGAGGATTCAAACATTGAGCAGACTGTAAATATGACAAATTTTTATGATCAGTAAAAATTGTCACAGGATGACGAGCTCCTTCCAACAAATATCTCCATTCCTCTAATGCTACTTTTATAGCCAGCAACTCCTTGTCCCCGATGGTATAATTCTTCTCCGCAGGCAGAAGACCCCGAGAGTAAAAGGCACAAGGATGGAATTTTTGTTGCTCCGATCTTTGGGAGAGAATGGCTCCTAAACCAACATTAGAGGCATCTCCCTCTAGGAAGAAGGGAAGCGTCACATCAGGCTGTCGAAGAACAGGAGCAGAGGAGAAGGACTCTTTGAGAAACTGGAAGGCTTGAAGAGCCTCAGAGGACCATTGTTTAGTGTTGGCCCCTTTACGAGTTAGGGCCACAATAGGAGATGCAATCGAGGAAAAATCTTGAATGAAGCGTCTATAGTAATTGGCAAAACCTAAAAAACGCTGAATTGCACGAAGAGTAGTTGGCTGAGGCCAATGTAGCACAGCATTCACCTTTTCTGGATCCATCTGAAGACCAACTCCGGAGACAATATATCCCAGAAATGGAATCTGGGGCAACTCGAATGAACATTTTTCTAACTTGCAGAATAATGAATTTTTCCGGAGTCTGGAAAGGACCTCTGCCACATGTTGATGATGAGAAGGCAGGTCCTGCGAAAAGATCAATATGTCGTCCAGATAGACGACGACACAAACATATAACAAGTCTCGGAAGATCTCATTAATGAAACCCTGGAAAACAGCGGGGGCATTACATAACCCGAAGGGCATTACTAAATATTCATAATGACCGTCTCTGGTGTTGAAAGCTGTCTTCCATTCGTCACCGGACCTGATTCGAATTAAATTGTAGGCACCACGAAGATCCAACTTGGTAAAGATCCGGGCTCCCTTGATACAATCAAATAACTCAGTAATTAATGGAATGGGATACCGATTTTTGATAGTTATGGCGTTAAGTCCACGGAAATCTATGCAGGGGTGTAATGACCCATCCTTCTTTTTTACGAAGAAAAACCCTGCTCCAGCGGGAGAGGTAGTAGGTCGAATAAATCCTCGCTGGAGATTCTCTTGGATGTATTCAGATGTAGCTTGAGTTTCAGATAACGAAAGTGGATACACACGTCCCCTGGGAGGAGTCTTGCCAGGTTGAAGATCAATTGGACAGTCCCACGAACGATGAGGAGGAAGACGTTCAGACTGAGTTTTATCAAATACATCGGAAAAAGAAGCATACTGAGGAGGAAGTCCCGGTGAACAAGGTGAAATGGAGGATTGCTGTATTTTGAGAGGAACGACTTGAGAGAGGCAACAATGATGACATTCAGGCCCCCAAGACGTAACTTGAGGAGTGTGCCAGTCAATCTGAGGGGAGTGACGTTGAAGCCATGGAAGGCCTAATACAATAGGACTGGTAGTAACAGGAAGACTTAAAAATGAAATCTCTTCCTGGTGTAATACACCAATTTGAAGGGTTACTGGAGACGTACTCTGGGTGATAGGACCATTAATAATGCGTGATCCATCGATAGCAGTCACAGTAATAGGTATTTTAAAAGTAATCACTGGTAGGGACCATTGATTCACGAGGAATTTAGAAATAAAATTTCCTGCAGCTCCAGAGTCAATAAGTGCTTGGGACTTAAAGGATTTGGTAGCAAAGGAAACTGTAACATCAAAAGCACAAACTTTTAATTTCGTAGAACATGGAGAGGACTCCAGGGACCCTAACTTCACCTCTCCAGAACTGGTTAGGGCCTGGCATTTCCCGATTTTTTAGGGCATGAATTGAGCATATGAGTAGAATCAGCACAATAGATACAAAGTCTATCTTTTACTCTTCAGTCCCTCTCCTCTGAAGTTAATTTGGAGCGACCTATCTCCATGGGTATCACCGGAGATGAAACTGGGCGAACTTGAGGGCTTGAGCGAAGAGGTGCTTTAAATGAAGTTGTTTTTTCAGACTCTCTTTCACGAAATCTCATGTCTACACGGTGGCAAAGAGAAATCAAATCTTCTAGAGAAGTAGGTAATTCTTGAGTAGTCAGTGCATCTTTAATTTTATCAGAAAGCCCCTGCCAGAAGGCGGAAATTAACGCTTCAGTGTTCCACTGAAGTTCAGAGGCTAATATCCGAAATTGAATGACGTACAGGCCTACAGTACGAGAACCCTGACGTAGACGGAGGATGCTGGATGCAGCGGAAATAACACAACCAGGTTCATCAAATACACTTCGAAACGTGGAAATAAATTTTGCACTATCTTGTAATAATGGATCAGTTCTTTCCCACAGAGGGGAAGCCAATGCGAGAGCTTGTCCGGAAAACAAGGAAATGAGATAGGCCACTCTGGAACGATGAGTAGAGAAATTGTAAGGTTGAAGCTCAAAATGAACTGAGCATTGATTTAGAAAACCCCTGAATGTTTTGGGGTCTCCATCATATTTTGACGGAGTAGGCAGGTGAAGCGTGGAAGCAGTAGACACCTGGGATGGCACTGGGGAAACGGAGGAAGGCACAGGAGCATCAACAGTAGCTGTGATATTTTGCACAGACGTTCCTTGGGAGGCTAACGCCTGGTAACATTGCAGCAAATGTTGTTGGCGAACATCCTGTTGTTCAATACGGGTAACCAGATGCTGCAGCATCTCTTTAGCTGTAGGTTCCGCACCTGGGTCTGTCATGCCTGATCTTACTGTCACGGGCACTAGGAGTCTTTGCCCAGGATATCACCAGATGATGGACTTACCAGAGTAATATAGTTGGTACTATGGTTCTCTGGTAGCAGGGTGACAACGGAACAGGAGAAACAGCAGATGGTGAGAGAATGCTCGAGGAAAGTCTATGACTAGCAGCAACTGGTAATGAGTAGATGAATGTACACGAGGAACCAGATGGACAAGGAAACGTGCGGAAAGTCAGTGGTCTGCGTATAGCAAGTTGTACCACTGCTATAGTGAGGAGGAATGTCCAGGAGTAGCGAGGAGGTAGTGAGAGTCAGCGGTCTGCGTATAGCAAGTTGTACCGCTGTCTATAGTGAAGGAATGGAATCCAGGTGAAGGTAGGTAACGGGGAAGTCAGTGGTCTGCGTATAGCAAGTTGTACCACTGCTTATGTGAGAGGATACTTGAAACTGGTGTCACAGGGAACAGGAGTCAGTGGTCTGCGTCAGCAAGTTGTACCACTGCTATATATATGTGAGGAGGGGCACGAGGAGATGAATGTAAAGCAGAGTATACACGGGGCACACAGAACTGGATCCCACGATGATATCCACAATACAACGATAACTGACAAGCACTGCTTGAAGTATATAAAGTCACAATAGCTATCCAGGCAATAGGAAACAAAGTCAATGGTAACAATAGCTTCAGTGGATAGGAGACTCCGGAGGAGAACACAACTCAGTCCAGATGGATATGCAATACAAAAGCAAAGTCAATGGAAAGTATGCATACCGCGGTTCAGGAGAGCAGGCTGTCAGAGAGACGTGCAGGGATACCTGAACGGCTGAAGGCCGGCAGGAGGAGAGACCACTGGAGGGTGGAAGCGGTAATCAGGTTGGTGCAGCGCACGGCAGGTAATCCAGAATCCACTAAGCAATACTCAGGAAGCAGTAGTAAGTGGAACTGGAAACACGAAGAACACGGGAGAGTTGAGGCTGTCTGGTATCCAGTAGTAGTGGTGGAGACAGCGGAGAGAAGGCACGCTGAACACGGGAGAGTAGAGGTGGTCTGGAACCCTGTAGTAGTAACAGAGGCAGCAGAGAGCGGACACTATAAACAGAGGAGCGTTGAGACGATCAGGAACTCTGTAGTAGTAACGGAGGCAGCGGAGAGCTGACACGATAAACACAGGAGCGTTGAGACGATCAGGAACTCTGTAGTAGTAACGGAGGCAGCGGATAGGAATCAGCTGAGTGCAGGCACGATGAACACAGGAGAGTTGAAAGGAACAGGAGTTCGGTAGTAATAGCAGATAGGAATCAGCTGAGTGCAGGCATGATGAACACAGGAGAGTTGAAACGAACAGGAGTCCGGGAGTAATAGCAGATAGGAATCAGCTGAGTGCAGGCACGATGAACACAGGAGAGTTGAAGTGGTCTGGAAACCACAATAGCAGTAAACAGGAATCAGCTGGAGCTGAATACACGAGGAAACACAGGAACACCTTCAGAGGCTCATGGGGAATGAGACTCCAAGATCAGGCAACAAGGTAATGATCACAGGTGGTTTAAATAGGGAGGGTTGCCTGATCATCCAATCAAATAAAAGCAACAGGAACTGAAGGTTTGATAAAGGCTGCACATGCGCAGACCCTCAGGATGGCGGACGGCCACGGTTCCTGAACACACGGGAAATGGCACTCACAGTCCGGTGAGTGACACAAACTCAGATGGTGTTATGACCCAACATCCAGGGTAGATCCACGATAAAATCCATCAATAAGTGTGTCCATGGCCTTACCTAGACCGATAAGGGTGTTCCAGGTGGAAACAATCAGCTTCAGGTAACAAGTAGTTAACATGTGACACCAGGGGTCGCAACAAGTGTGTTGTTTACTTACAGTGAATAAAATATAAAGTGAGAGTAAATTAAATACTTAGTTGCCAATATTGAATCTCAGCAATATGTTCAAACAACAGCCAAATTCCAGGGCCCCGACTTTCTGTTAGGAAAGCTGGAAAAATAATCAAGATAAAATCCGACACCTTCTGTAGACAGGTCTGGTCGTGAGGCTGAAACCTGTCTGGCTCCATTCCAGCTTTTATAATCAGAAGACAAAGGGTCCCAGAACTCACCTACATTTAACGGTACAAACATGATTTTCAGACTCTCTATTGGTACATTACTGATATGAAGAATACATTCCTGCACACGTGAAGCAAACATCTGAGACAGCAACCTAGCAAAATATGTGGAGATGTCTCGACCTTGGTTAGATAAATTTTTTGTAACATACACATAAAATCATCATCACCATTTATTTATATAGCGCCACTGATTCTGCAGCGCTGTACAGAGAACTCATTCACATCAGTCTCTGACCCATTGGAGCTTACAGTCTAAATTCCCTAATATACACAGACAGAGAGACTAGGGTCAATTTTGATAGCAGCCAATTAACCTACTAGTATGTTTTTGGAGTGTGGGAGGAAACCGGAGCACCCGGAGGAAATCCACGCAAACACGGGAAGAACATACAAACTCCACACAGATTTGGCCATGGTTGGGAATTGAACTCATGACCCTAGCGCTGTGAGGCAGAAGTGCTAACCACTTAGCCACCGTGCTGCCCAAAGTATAAAAGTATAAAAACAACAAAATGGCGTTCAGTGGTCATTTGGTCTGTCACAAACCACCTTCACTTTTATGGGTGTATTATGTCGATATTGGTACTTAGTAGAGTTCACCATGTACTCTTTTCACAGGTAATATTTTGGCAGTAGTCATTGTGTAAACAAAGTGTTCGGGTGTCTCATTTGTTTGTTTTATGGGTCTTGGCACCACTGTGTGCAACGCTTTTCAGGATGAAGACCACAGTATAGACAATTGCATTTCTCCACAGGTGACTCAATTCTCACAGTTTTTAACTGCTGCATCTCTCTTTCCTCTGCCACCATACAATGCAAAATTCAAGTTATTAGGAGAGTACAGTTCTTCTTCTATTACACTTATATACCCCACTAGACTTTCTGCTCCATAGGTGATACCCATCATTATCAGCAAGAGACCGGCACTCACACAGCATATCACAGGATAAAACCAAGGACCTCTTCTCCAATCACCTGCCATTATGTAGTTCTGTGGTACAACCTGTGGGAAGGAAAATAGACAGGATTATTATCACCTTCCAGTAATACATAAAAAGTCTGTCCTAAACCTTGAGCCACAATATCTCCCTTCGGCTTCTCTGTCTGCTGTCCTGCAGGGAGCACCCAAACCTTCCCACCAGGTATTGAGTATTCAATTTCTTAAAAGATATGCAATGATTAGGACATAACCATTAAATAGCCTATGGGCTTTCCCTCTTGTAACCCTGTCTCATCCTCTTCAGCTCTATGTTCCCATTCACATGATTTCAGTATTTTGTGCATAGGGATGAAATACAGAACCTCACTGTCCTCCACCTGTAATGTAGCAAAAACCAAACCAACCACCCCTTTATCTCTATATTCACATGAAGGCATATCTGCACTATATGTTTCTGTAAATGTGAATAAAGTAAAATGGTATGTTGACGACTGACATCTAAATGTTTCTTTGTACGTATGATTACAGCATGTGGAGGCCTAGGAATTGGAAGAGTCAATAATATTTCAAAAGATGATATGTCCCCTCCCACTGATCTTTCATCCAACAAACATAGTGCATCCTGAAGAACCTTGTCCCATCAAAGTATGCATGGGCGTTCTCTTTCTAATCTGGTCCTTCAGGAGCCAATTCATCCGTTCAATTAGGCCTGCTGCTTGTGGATAATAGGGAATGTGGTACAACCAGTACACTCCCGATCAGCTGCCCATTACTTGACTTGCTCGCCAGTGAAATGAGTTCCATTGTCTGATTGGATCTCTTTGGACACTTCATAATGAGCTGTCAGATCTTCCAGCAATTTGATTGTAGCTTCTTGATCTTCATGGACAGCTTAGCTTAGCTGCCAGGAGCACGAAGCTCGCGTATCTCTGGTCCGCCTCAAGATGTAATATTAGCGGAGAGGGTGAGCATGTAGGAAGTGTAGTCGGACAGCCGGGACTGGTACACAATTGGGCAAACACAGTACAGAATGAGCGGGCAGACTCGGTGTGAGAGATTTCCATGTTCGGTACACAGACAGGCGGTAGAGGTACAAGAAATGAGACAGAAGCCACGTCAAACAAGCCGGGTCAGGGGCACAATATAACAATGGAGAAGAGTCAACAAGCTGGGTTGGTACACTAGAATCAGGACTGGAACAGAGAATCACAGAGATCCACGAGGAATCAGGAGCCAGGAAGCATAAAAGTTGCTCTGACACCAACTGAGTGTCAGAGTTAAGATTAAATAGGTAAGTTTGAATTCCCCGCCCAGAGTTTCGGTCATGTGACCACACAAACACGGAAGCACAGCTTCTGACATCGAGAACGGGCAGTGCTGGAGGGAGAAGAGGTAAGTCTGTGACAGTACCCTCTATGCTAAGGGTGGTCTCCGAGCACCTAAAAGGCTTTATAGGAAATGTCTTATGAAATAGTTTGAGCAGGTCAGAAGCTCTAACCCAGGAGCATTCCTCAGGACCATAACCCTTCCAGTCCACCAGGAATTGTAAGGAATCTCTGGATATACGAGTCTAAAATCTGTTTTGCCTCATTTTCAATATCGTCCTGATCAACATTAGGAGGAGGTATTCTGGAAGGAGTGGGAAATTTGTTGGTGACCACTGGCTTCAGCAAGGAAACGTGTTAAACATTAGGTATACACAGGGAACAGGGCAGACTTAACCTAAAGGTTACTGGATTGATGACCTCCAAAATTGCAAAAGGCCCAATGAACTTTGGAGCTATTTTCTTACTAGGAACTCTCAAACGGATGTTTTGGATGGATAGCCATACCCTGTCTCACATAGCCAAATTTGGACCTGCTTTCTCCTCTTATCGTAATATTCCTTAGAACGATGGCAGATCTCTCCAAATTAATCTTGACTTGTTCCCAGATGTGTGAAACGTTGCAAAATAAAGAATCCACTGCCAGAACCTCGGAAGAAGATATCTGAGAGAAGATGGGTAGTCTAGAGTGACAGCCATATAGAACAAAGAAAGGAGAGTTGGAAATGACCTTGTGGAAATGATTATTGTGGGCGTACTCAGCCCATGAGACAAGATCCACCCAGTTATCTTGATTAGCCGAAACATACATCCTTAAGAATTTCTCTAACTCCTGATTAGTTCTCTCAGTCAATTCATTGGACTGAGGGTGGCACGCGGAGGAAAATTCGAGTTTGATTCCAGATTTGTTACAATAAGCCCTCCAGTACCTTAATATGAACTGGGATCCTCGGTCGGAAACAATGTGTTGAGGACAACCACGGAGACGGAGTATCTCCTTAATGAAAATATCGTCTAATGAGGAGGAAGACGGGAGATTTTTGAGAGGAATAAAATGGGCTGTTCTAGAGAAGCGATCGGTTACAACCCAAATAACTGTACATTATCTGGAAGGAGAAAGGGCTGTGATGAAATTTGAGACCAGGGATACTCAGGAACAGGTAACGAAATCAAGTGTCCGTAAGGCCTCCTACGAGAAGTCTTGTGTTGTGCACATTCGGAACAGTCTGAAACAAATCTTTTTACATCATCATGTAAGGAAGGCCATCAGTAATTTCAAGATAACAAATACAAAGTCTTGCGAATGCCAGCATGGCCAGAAAAGAGAGAACAATGAGCCCATCGTAGGAGTTTGGTATGAAGATGAGAGGAAATGAAGGTCTTGCCTGGAGGACAACTTCTGTTAAGGTGTGTAACCGCTAGAATACAGCTATGGTCCAGAATGAGTTTACTCTCCTCTAATGGTTCCGCGTTAGCTAGATCTAATGAGCGAGATAGGGCATCTGCCTTGAGATTTTTAGATCCAGAACGGAAGGTGATGTTGAAATCAAAGCTGGAGAAGAATAGAGACCATCTTGCTTGCAGAGGATTCAGGCAGCAGGCTTTATGTAAGTATAACAAATTGTTGTGATCAGTATAGATAGTTATAGGAAATTGTGTCCCCTCCAGGAGATTCCTCCATTCAGAAAGGGCCAATTTAATGGCCAGGAGCGCCTTATCGCAAATACCATAATTTTTTTCAGCCGGTAATAGGTGACGAGAAAAGAATCCACCTAAATGGAGTTTGCCAGAGGAATCTCGCTGTGATAGTACAGCTCCAGTGCCAACAGATGACTCATCCACTTCAAGAAAGAAAGGCCGTAAGCAATCAGGCTGTTGAAGAATGGGAGCTGAGGAGAAGAGAGCCGTAAGTGTACTAAAAGCTTCGGCAGCTTCAGACGGCCACACCTTGGGGTTGGCAGTCTTATTGGTCAATGCCGTTATGGGTCCCACCAAAGTAGAGTATCCCCTTATAAACTGGTGATAATAAGTAGAAAATAGTTCAGCAGTTTTAAGACCAGAAGGTTGGGGCCAATCAAGTAATGATATACCCCAAGAAGGGTAATTGCTTCTGTTCAAACTTTTCCAGTTTACAGAATAAACGATTCATTTTGAGATGAGACAGAACCTGCACCACATGTTTGCGATGAGATACCAGGTCTTTGGAGAAGATGAGGATATCGTCCAAGTATATGACCATAAATTGATACAAAAGTTCTCGGAAGAACTCATTCATAAAGCCTTGAAAAGCAGCAGGGGCATTACATAACCCAAAGGGCATGACCAGATATTCGAAATGGCCGTCACAAGTGTCAAATGTCGTTTTACACTCCTCTGAGGTCAAGCTTGGAAAAGATGATGGCACCTTTAATGCGATCAAATAGCTCCAAGATCAATGGCAATGGATATCGATTTTTCATGGTAATGGCATTCAGGCATCTATAGTCAATGCAGGGGTGAAGGCCCCCATCTTTCTTTTTTACAAAAAAAAAGCCTGCACCAGCGGGGGAGGAGGATCTTTGAATAAAACCCCTTTTTAAGTTTTCCTGAACATACTCCTCCATGGCATTAGATTTAGGGATGGAAAGAGTATATACACAACCTCGAGGAATGGGTTTGCCAGGAATGAGGTCACTACCGCAATTCCAAATTCTATGAGGGGGTAATTTTGTGGCTTCTTGTTCACAGAAGACATCAGCGAAGGACTGATAATGCACAGGCAGAAGTGACAGGGGAATTACCTTGTGAGGCTTGAAAGTGTCTTTAGGAACCACCTTCTGAAGACAGTGTGAATGGCAATACTGCCCCCAGGACAAGATATGGCCAGATTGCCAGTCCAAGTTGGGAGAATGGAGACATAACCAAAAAAGTCCTAGAATGACCTGGTTGGTAGTTTTCTGGATCACTAAAAAGGAAATGACTCCTGATGAAGTGCCCCAATCTTGAAAGGGAGAGTAGAGGTACGAGCTAGAATAGATCCTTCAGAATTCTTACCCCCATCAATGGCCATGAGAGAGATGGGTTATTCCAAAGGTCGGGTGGAAATGGAGAATTGCTTTACCAAAGAGGCTGAGATAAAGTTAACTTTAAAGCGGCGCTTTAAACTTTCCCTTTACGCCGCTTTAAATTTATTCGCCGAACACGCTGAACACGCCGGAGTTGAAGTATCGGGAGCTTCATACATTTACCCCCCAGAGGTCTCTCTCCACTAGAAATCATGATGGACCAGGTTCTATGCAATCTACATGCTGTGAGCTTTATATCTCTGTAACTTAAAAATGTGAGAAGTAAATGCCTTTTGCTGCAACCTCTACAATGGGACTGGACAATATAAATTTATTCTGAGAATTCAGCAGCGTCCTCACACAGCTGTAAATGCTAATCTGCCTACTCTTAGACTGGAGGCCCTAAAGACCCAAAATGGGCCTAATGGATGGACCCCACCCTCACTCTCCATCCATAACCCCAGGGACCCTCTCCTGTTTTTCATACTACTGAGAAACACCCTTTGGGAAGCTTTTCCCACACACACAATCAATCTCCCTGGGGTTTTAATGTACTCAAGGTAGAAAACCTGGGACATAAACATCTACCATTCAGCACTTTCCCAGTGCTTCTGTCACATAATATATTCAAATCTGTTGCAGCTATGTAATTTTAATTGTTGTATTATTTAATTTAATAAGAAAATAGTTTTGTTATAATTAGTTCTGTTGACTTTTTTTAAAATTGTAAGTTTTATATTGTTCAATATCTTAAATGTTCCATTTCTGTCTGTATGATTCTCATTAGCAAGAAAATCAGCCTAAAATGACGTCTGTTCCCCACTTCCCCCACCATGGGCAGAGATTGTTCTGAGCTTCTCTAGAAAGTGGCCGGACTTGATTTGAGCTTTGTAGGAAGGGACGGGCTTGTTTCAGGTTGTCTGTGAGGGGGATGAAGTTGTTTGGCGTTTATAGGTAGGGGTTTGATTTGTTTCGGAACTTACAGTTGCTTGTTTTCAATTTCAGACTGAGTAACGCTGCCCTCTAGCAACAAGCAAAGGAAGCACAGTGAGGTAAGAAAAATACATCAAACACACAAAGACATCACAAGTACACATAAATAAAAAAATCAACAGCTATACATAAAGAGAGGAAGATAGCAAAATAGATATATTGGCACATATAAAACAGACACACAAGTCAGAGCTTTCACTATAGGACAAAGTAGGGCTGGGAAACAAATAAAACAAACATAATGATCTTACACTATACAATAGAAAGGATGGTAGTTACTATCCACATACAGCAAAACTTCAAATTCCATATTGCAGCTGTTGGAAGCCTCATAGACAGTTTATAGATCCACAATACATTTATTTTAGATAAACTGTTACCTCAGGGAACATAAAGCTTCTCCATACAACGACTGTCATACAAGTCGGTCACTATTATGAGCTAATCAGCCGAAAATATATTTATATAATATTTATTTGTAAATATAGTTTCTATTTATTTTCATTTTATTTTTTGATAAGTGGAACTGAAAGCCATAGTCAGTTTTTAAAGTTCCACTGCACAATGAGTTCTCATGCTAATGTGATAAGCGGCAATAGAAAATGTGTTCTATCACCAAATAGTAAATAGCCCTCTTAATAATCCAAAAATGTTCTTATATCCACTTATTGAAGTGCTTAGTTGTCTGACACACAGCAACATATTACTGTAGATTCATATTGTAATAAGTAGAGGACATCGTTTGACTTGCAATTGAAATACTGATTAAGATTGAATGCTTTGGGCTGTTTTGATCCGAAAAATGATTTGTGTTAATGTTTCCCCTTCTCTAGTCCAGGGCTCAACAAAATCTGGGAACTCCGAAGTCAGTGCTCCAAGTGATGAGACTGTAGTCATGGCAACAAAAGAAACATCCTTGAATATCAATCATCAACTTATCAAACAAAATAGCACAATAATAAATGAAAAGGCAGAAGGAAAACCTTCAGTATATCAGCTGAAAGTGGATCTTTGCAAATCTGGATTTCGTAAGTACAACTTTGGAAAAGAAAACCATCATATACCTAATAAAGTGATTCTATTAGTAGGAGCTACTGGAGCAGGAAAAACAACACTGATCAATGTAATGGCCAACTACATCCTGGGTGTGGAATGGAAAGATGACTTTAGGTACAAACTTGTACATGAAGTTACAGATACATCTCAAGCTCACAGTCAAACCTCTGAGGTTACAGCCTATAAGATGAATCATGACAGTGCGTACAAAATCCCCTATTCCATCACCTTGATAGATACACCAGGATTTGGAGGAACGGAAGGAACAGAACAGGAAATGAAGACAACAGAGTACATCCATGCATTATTTACAGCTGACAGTGGCATTGATCAGATTGATGCTGTGTGCTTTGTAGTTCAGGCTGCTTTGGCTCGATTGACACCTACCCAGAAATATATATTTAATTCTGTTTTTTCTATCTTTGGAAAAGATATCAAAGACAACATATTTTTTCACATCACCTTCTCAGATGGGGAGATGCCAACAGTATTACAGGGTATTAAGGATGCTGACATCCCCTGCCCTGTGAACAGTAATGGTGACCCCATTTACTTCAAGTACAACAATTCAGCTTTATTTGCCAACAATCAGATGAGAAATATCAGTATTAATGAAATGTGCTGGAACATGGGGGTAGAGAGTATGAAAACATTTTTCAGTGATCTGAGTACAATAGAAACCAAAAGTCTGAAGCTGACCAAGGAAGTCCTCAGGGAACGGAAACAGCTTCAGATTACTCTGCAGTCCTTACAGACACAGATAAAGGCTGGACTAATGAAACTGGATGAAATAAGGAAAACAAAGGAAGCTCTGCAGCAGAACAAGGATCTAATGGCGGAAAATAAACACTTTGAGTATGAGGTAAATATAACTGTCCCAGAAAAGCGAGAGGTAAATAACAACACAACAAATTGCTCAAAGTGCATATTTACATGTGACGATCTCTGCAGAATTCCTTTTAACTTTATGAAGAGGTTGTGTGATGCTATGAAGAATGGACACTGTACACAATGCCCAGGTGAATGTGCCTGGAGGGATCATACCAATGAAAGATATAAGTGGGAATATGTGACTAAAAAAGAGAAAAGATCCTATGATCAGCTGAAAAATAAATATGAAGCAGCTTCTGGAGAGGTGATGACTGCAGAAAAGATTTTTAAAAAACTAAAAGAGGAATATGACCTTGTGACAGATGCAATGTTTTTACTCATTTATAAATCAACTCAGAGTCTGAATCATCTCCATGAAATCGCTCTAATACCAAACCAGCTGTCAATCACAGATTACATTGATCTGATGAAACAGAGTGAGGAACAAGAAGCCAAACCAGGGTATCTGGAGAGAATCAAGTCACTGATGGAGGTCAGAGAGCAGGAGGAGATGTTACAGGAGATCCAGAAGATGCCAAATCATAATTTAAAGAAAGCAAAGGAAATGGTTTCTTCCCTCTGCAGCTGGGTAAAAAGTAATCTACCCTGATTTACAACAGGAGCAAACTACAAGAACCAGCATAATGAGAGAAGATACCAGTAAGATGTGGTCATACGGGTGTATAGTCCAGACCACTACACTCTCATATACAGGGAAGACGTCATTTTATCATCAGATCTATGGTGTCACATATTTACTATATAAAACTCATTATTTACATTCTGTCCCTATTTCTAGATTGAATTGGTAACAAATCATTTTAATATGTTATATAGTAGTAAAGGATTTAATTTTCTGGGTTGGGCTATTTTTCCAAATACCTCTAATGTTTTATTCAAGGATATTGATCATAACACACATTTATTTACCTTCTTCTATAAACCTTCTCCTGCTATATGTGACAGTATTACTAGTACAAATAGGTGGCAATGTTGTTTTATTACAGTGTTTGTCTGGACAGTTGTTCGGGATAGAAAGACAGGAAATTCCAAACACATTTCAGTATTGAGTAAACAAATATTTTGTATGACATTTACATTATAAGGTAAAACATCTGGAGGTAGACATTGCCGCTATTTGTATTTACAGTATCAGGTAAAACCTCTGGAGGTAGACATTGCTGCTATTTGTATTTACAGTATCAGGTAAAACCTCTGGAGGTAGACAGTGTTGCTATTTGTATCTACAGCAGACACAATGGTCGGTAGTCAGTAAAGTCTCCCAGCTGGATCAGTGTAAACATCTGCACCAGATTTATCAGACACAGAATCCAACTGTAATGGGGGGTTTTCCTTTATTATATCTTATGTGATTCTTGTGCATAAGATTTGCCTTTTCTGTAGCTGGTAGATATAAGTAAATTACACCATTGTGTAATTAATACTGTGATACAGATAACGCAAAGTAAATAGCTGCTGCTGATGTCTTTAAAATGTTTTGTTAAAATGGTTATTAAGAATAAATGGCATAACATTAGCATACAGAGAATAACTGGGATTAGCTACAATTGGATAAATTAATCTGCCTTGTATTAAGTGGTTATAAAGTGCTAAGACAGAACATCACATATGGCAGCTAAATGCATAAATTGAGCAATAGCTAATTGCCCTGCATGCAAACATGTTTGTTATTTTCCTTACAGTACAACATGGTCTGCTCGGCTGCAGATTATACACATAATTCTAAACCAGCCCCTAGAAGTTGATCTATGCCTTAGTCTGATATTTTAAGTAACTGAAGTTTCTAACATTATAGGTTCCTGTCATACCCGCAAAGTCCACTAGATGTCACCACATGAGGATTATTTCCATAGAATTCGGTCAAATATTTGATTGACATCAGTGGCGCACGCAGGGGGGTTTCTGAGTCTCCACAAACCCCCCCCTGCGCTAACTAAGTGGCCACCATAGCGGCACTGTCCTATACAGCAGCTGCGGCGGTGCTGTAGTGTATACAGCACCGCCACGGACGCTTCTTTGACAGCGCCACGGCTGCTGTATAAGACAGCGCTGCCGAAACGGAGCTGCTGCTCTCTCTCGCGTTTTTTTGCTTGTTTTTTTTTGGGTTAGGGGGGGAAACAACCCCCCTGACAATCCTGCGTGCACCCCTGGACATATTACTATAACTATACCTGACTTTACTTCTTCCAGGAGTACAATAAGGCAGTAGATTGTGTTTATAAAGGTTGAGCATCAGTAAGAACACCACTCATTGTATTTATACATATCATACCAATAATCATGGACCTTGAATTCTTTGCACAAATAATAGCTTTTGTTATCCCATGTTAGTCTAACCATTCCATGATGAAGCTAGCACACTCATATTCGGGGTCAGTAATCATTCTTAAAAATAACTGTTATCTGTTTGAGCCACTGCGCAAGCCTCAAGGACTCGGCTGGATTTGTTGCTGGCCGCTCTACTCTCTCCTCTGCCGCCTTGCCCCAGCAATTAGCCGGAGAGCTGGGGTGTGCGACGATTACTAATTAATAAACAGCCTCCTGCAGCTGGTTAGGGAAGCTGATGCTCTGCCCTCTGATTGGTCCCCTTCAGCATTTAAGGGCTTAGCCTCCCTGCTGATTATAGCGTTTGTGCCACACATTTGCTGACATGCTACTTGTTTCCTGTGGATGCTCTGCCTGTTCTGATTGGCTCCTTTTGTGTCCCTTGGCTTGTTTCTGCACCTGCTTGAATTGTGATTGCCCCTGACCTTTGGCTATGTCTGGATTTTCCCTGCTACCTACCAGCCCTGATCTTTTGGCCTGTCTGCGACTACCCTGCTTGCTTCTGATCATCGAACTCTGGCCTGTCCTGGCTATCCGTGTGCTGTGTCGCTGGGTCCACTGCCTCCAACCACTGTGCTAGGGTGATTGAACATAAGCTTTTACTACACTAGAGTTAAGTACTGTGGCCATCTGAGTACCAGCGAGTGCAACTCTATGGGGAAGGAGGCTGCTATAGGTGACGACCTCTACCATCTGCACCATCTGCGCTAAAAGCTCATGTCAGTTGCTGGTAAGCCATAACATTTTTAAAATTTAGTGCTTCTTACCTGCTTTAATTATCAATATTTTTATAATAACTGAATTCATTGTACCTCATATCAAGAGCACCTCACAACTAGCGCTCCTCACATCCAGCGCTCCTCACATCCTGCGCTCCTCACATCCAGCACACCTGACATCCTGCGCTCCTCATATCCTGCGCTCCTCACATCCTGCGCTCCTCACATCCAGCACACCTGACATCCTGCGCTCCTCATATCCTGCGCTCCTCACATCCAGCGCTCCTCATATCCTGCCCTCCTCACATCCAACGGTTCTCAGATCCAGTGCTCCTCACATCCTGCGTTCCTCACATCCAGCGCGCCTCACATCCTGCGCTCCTCACATCCAGCGCTCCTCACATCCAGCACACCTGACATCCTGCGCTCCTCATATCCTGCGCTCCTCACATCCTGCGCTCCTCACATCCAGCGCTCCTCACATCCAGCACACCTGACATCCTGCGCTCCTCATATCCTGCGCTCCTCACATCCTGCGCTCCTCACATCCTGCGCTCCTCACATCCAGCACACCTGACATCCTGCGCTCCTCATATCCTGCGCTCCTCACATCCAGTGCTCCTCACATCCAGCGCTCCTCACATCCTGTACTCCTCACATCCAACGGTCCTCACATCCTGCACTCCTCACATCCAACGGTTCTCAGATCCAGTGCTCCTCACATCCTGCGTTCCTCACATCCAGCGCGCCTCACATCCTGCGCTCCTCATATCCTGCGCTCCTCACATCCAGCGCTCCTCACATCCTGCGCTCCTCACATCCAGCACACCTGACATCCTGCGCTCCTCACATCCTGCGCTCCTCACATCCAGCGCTCCTCATATCCTGCGCTCCTCACATCCAACGGTCCTCACATCCTGCACTCCTCACATCCAACGGTTCTCAGATCCAGTGCTCCTCACATCCAGCGCTCCTCACATCCTGCGCTCCTCACATCCAGCACACCTGACATCCTGCGCTCCTCACATCCTGCGCTCCTCACATCCAGCGCTCCTCATATCCTGCGCTCCTCACATCCTGCGCTCCTCACATCCAGCACACCTGACATCCTGCGCTCCTCACATCCTGCGCTCCTCACATCCAGCACACCTGACATCCTGCGCTCCTCATATCCTGCGCTCCTCACATCCCCTGCAGAGCTGAGGTGAAGGTACCAAGTCTTCTAAATGAAATTGCTAAATGCACTAAAAAGTTTACCACTAGCTCAGAATTCCCTGTTATCTACATATATCTTGGAATACCCTATGGAGTAAATGCATCATACTCCAGTTTCTTCAACTTGCGGGAGTTCGGCGAGATGACAGCTAAAATTTAAAGCGGCACTGCCTTGTAAAGGGAAACTTGCCTTTACAAGGCAGCGCCGCTTTAAATTTTAGCTGTCATCTCGCCGAACTCCCGTGAGTTGAAGAAACCGGAGTATGATGCATTTACCCCTATGTCTGTAGTCAAATCGTCACCACCCTGGGGGTTAATGTAATGCCTTAGTATAGCAAGCTTTTTATAAAGATGTCTATTTTTTATTAATTATTATGTAAATGAGTAACAGTATTTACCATGAATAATGATTTTTTTTTTCTTTATGTTTTTACAGTTTCAATTTAAACACCAATGATTGATGTTGTTTTATTCTTGTCTCATCATTATTTCCATTTTGGTGAAACGTGTCATACACACAGGGCCGGTGCTAGGGTCCACGGCGCCCTAGGCATTTTTCCAAAATCGGCGCCCCCCCCCCCCCCGCAAAAATCGCCGCCCTCCTCCCTCCTCTCCTTACACCGTGCATCTGAATGCTGTGCGGCGGCCGTGACAGGTATGGTCAGCGGTCGCCGCACAGTTTTAAAGTCATTTACCATTCTGTGGCGCCCTCCAGAGCCCAGCGCCCTAGGCAAGTGCCTAACCTTGCCTAATGGGAGCACCGGGCCTGCATACACAATATCAATTATTCAGTTCTTACCAATTGAACTATTCATTGAGGCTCCATTCCTGAGATGTATTATTATAGTAACTGTCAGAGAAGAAGTTTTTGCTCACAATGATCATTGCATTAAGCTTATATACATATATATGTAACACAAGGCTTTACCACACATGTTACATTTTAATTGATAGGTGCAGGCATAATTATAATTATATATACTTGACAATATATTCTGATTTTAATAAACATTGTATTAGAATGTTAATTGTAGAAAAACTTGTATAGCTTGTAAACCAAGACAGGATATGATAAAACACCTGGTATTTAGATTTGTTGTTGTAAGAAGTTATTTTCTAAATAGATTTTGACCTGAAATAAACACACATTTAACTCTGTTTTTATACCTCTTATGATGTAAGTTTACATGTAGTGCTGCAGCCATCTGCTGTAATCTTCTCATCATCTGATTGATATGTAATGTGGGCTGGGTGGAAGTTCAGTGAAATCTCTGCAGAGGACTGAAGTTAAGAGCCCTGATAACTCTTCACATGGGGGAAGTGTATGAACGTTTGGTTCGTTACCTGGTGATGGGATTTCTTGCACTGATTACAGACACTTTTACCTGTGTGATAACCTGTAATTGAAGTTAAATACTAAATCTGCCTGAATCTGTGTCTGTTATCATCAGTACAAATTAGTTTCAATATTTCATGACTGGGAAACAATTACTTACATAAAGATAAAACAAAAGCCAATTGAAACACTGCTTCTCATTTAACAAAATATTGCATGTAATTCACTGTCTGGATACATAACATCATGTAACTGATTCATGTGAGAGTAGTGCAGGAAATACATCACTTCCCCCAGAGCGCACAGACGTCTGATACAGTAACAGATACATTTCCTATTCGCTGTTTTGCTGAGTACAGTATTTCTGTAAAACTGAACAGTTGGATATTGTAATAAAGGATTTATTGTTTAACCCAATCCTTAAAGTTCCACTCGTCCTCTGCACTCATGGACTTCAAAGGGGAAAAATAAAACTCACCAATCCTGTACCCCATTCTGGCTTCAATAAACTCAGGATAAACCACCTTTGATGCTGTATGTTTTCTAATTTTCACAATGCTATGCCTTGTTGGGCTACCCAGATTATTCCTAAACATGTTATGTATTTCCTTCAAGACTGTGCAAATAAGCAAAAAATGCTTCATTATTTTCAAGTACAAAATTTACTGTGATAAGATGTATTAATGCCAAAGCAAGAACTTATGGTGTTTATAACAAAAAATCACACATTTGATTTTGCTTTTAATTAAATAAAAAACTTTTATAAATTTTGGGTAGATTTTTTTGCCGTGTCAGGAGATATAAGCAGAGTAAAGGTTTTTCTGAAAACTCAAAGTCTTCTGAAAAAATAAGGGATAATTAGTGTGGGTTCTGCATAAACATATCACTGATATTAATGTGGGAATGTGACCAGCTCAAAGATGCCATAATAGGCTCAGCAGAGGGGTGAGAAAAGCCTCACCTGAGAAAATATACTGTTCTTGTAGTGTCGTTTTTATTCTATATTTATCTCTCCAGTTTTTTCTTTATATCAAACTGAGTAAATGTGATGTTGTCTCAGGAAGTAATAGGATAGGTCTATAGGCTCAATAGAGAGTTTATTTAATAAAGAAGATGTAACAGATATAATACTTCCATAAGTAGAGCTAGTGATAGTGTAATTTACATCTTTCCTGGTAAGTGACAAAGCCGGTTTTAGTCATTATATAATAATATGTATTGTCTGCAGGTTATTAGTAGAAGAGGATTATTAGTCCCTCAGGTAATGTAGGTGTATCTGAGACTTATAAAAGAAAAGAGACGTGAAATCTCCGCACAGAATTATCTATAATGGATGTAAGAGTGAAATATTAATGTGAATTCATCTGCTCAGAATATGCTCAGGAAGATAACACCTAATGACAGTATAATTCCTTATTGGTTACAGCAGAGGGCGCTGCCCCTAGAGACAAAGTGCATTCACAAATATACAAGAAAGGGAAAAGGTTCTCTTACTTAGTGGGCACTCCACAGTTCTTCTATATTAATTAGTGTGGATTATAATAACATCATCATTTCTATTCATAAATCTTAAAATGATTCACATTATCATTAATCAGAGAAATATATTAAGGCATAAAATAATAAAATCTATCTATGAACAGTGCTGACTTTAAGTAAAATATTACCATGTTGTGATACCTGTTCCGTTTATTCCTCTCTCACCTATATAATAAATTATTATCAGTCATATTAGGACCAAGTCCAGAAGAGATCCCCTCTAACTGGATCTTCTACCATCCGTGAAAGCTCACTGTCTAATAAAATACACAAACATCGGCTTTTCCTTTGACAGAACTACCCGTCTCATTGTCCCATTATCCCAGCTTATACAGGATTTGGATAAATAATATGAAGCAGATGAGGACTACATCATTCTTTGCTGTCCTTTTAGTTGTGCAATAATTATTGAATTTCAGCATAATGTTCCAGGCGGCTTGTGACAATCCTAATATGTACTTTTCTCCATGTATATCAACCAATACGGACTCTTGTACACGTGTTACACATACACCGACCTCCTTCCTTAACATGCAAGAACCTTCCAAATTCACTGCCCAGTAATGAGTGTGATCCAGCCACATCTGTTAGACGTGGTCATTTCATAATTATTGTTCTCAGACCACAACATTTGTTACCATATATTTTATATTTTTACTAACACTTTTAATATCATGCACTTTCCCCCATTTATCTCAACTAGATCCTGTTCCCATCTTGCACACAGCTTCTACTTTCAGCTTGGCTCCTAAATTAAAAATTCCTCCAGATATCTAATCACCTTCTCCCTAGAAAAGCTGCACCTTCCCCATCCAGGTCTAGTCCGTCCTTACTGTAGAACCTGAAGTCACGAGAGATATTGTCCTATTTCTCCAAAATTCCTCCTTCCTACACCAACTTCTCAGACACTTTGTAATCTTCCTAAGTGCCCGCTGTCTTGTAGGTGTAGCACATGGCACAGATAATATATTAGATAAGGCGACCTTGTAGGTGCTTGTGTAAGTTTGCAGACATTTTTTAGATGACTGTCCATATAACTTTAACTTTATAATTATTACCGATATGTACTATGATATTTGGATCCTCCTCAGCCTTCCCCAACAACTAACTGACCTGATCCACATTATACAGAACCTGTTTATCTTGGAGACAGCAAAGTGTCCGGCATTTATGTCAAGTTTTTGCATATTATAAGTTGGATGAATTAATTAATAGTTTGAGAAGTATAATGGGTTAAAATATATATTTCAGTGTTTTTAGCTTCATGAATAGGAATTTAAACAGATGTCAGATGTCTCTAGATGGACCTTGGTCTATAGGAATGTAAAGGTTACATATGCTTTTTGACCTTATGATATAGGATGTCTGACTGGTTTTAATAACTGTCAATAGCATTTACGTGTGATTTCTTGTCATATGGTATATATCTTCTTAAAAGAAACATTGTATGATTAGTAACGTATGTAAGAGGGTTGGATCTTAAGGTACAAATACTTACAATACTCAAACATTAATCTTGTTTATTTTTTTTACTGAGATCCCCAGTATATACATATAGATGAATAAAGAACATAAGTATTTTTTACACTTACTGTCTCAAGAGTGCTTCAACTCAGGTAGTATTACCAATCATATATAACACACTTATCCTATATGGGGAAACTAACTCTAACCAGAAAGCACTGAGTATTAGTTAACTAGAAGTAATTAATATAGTATGAGTATTGTAATACAGATTATTCAAGGGTGTGTGGGAGTCAAATAATTGGATGGAGTAAACTAAATTGAGTAATATTGTTTTACCATGCGATTAGTACGCCACATGTAATGATGATGCAATCGCACTGATTAATAACACACACATTTACATTCACACTTACACTTGTAAATAGTACACATTTATTAACGTTCCAATCCACATTTATTTATTAGCGAAAGGTATTAGAGATCATTTATACATTGATAATATTATAGTAAATGTATTTATAGTTCAGGTCCTCTAAAAGGAAAAGAGTTTGGTCTCATATTAAAGCTTATTTTGCCAACATTAACCCGGTTTCAACAGAGTAGCGATCACATCTAGCGGTCGCAAGTTATGAAGATTTTGAGATTAATACTCAAAAGTACTTTGAGTAAGACACGAAGGCAACAGTTGGAGTTACCTCCTCCTTTGTGAAAAGATTAAATGAACTGACCTATGACCAGCAGTCTACTGGAACACCATTAACCCTGGACCAATGAAGAGCTCTCTGAGTGTTATCTGTGTATATTTGTGACATCATGACTGTTTGTGTTAATTCAGACTGCATATAATCAAGCTGCTGGGCCAGTGTAAATCTCTCTTCCTGACTACAAGGCTGAACAAGGAACTGGGCCCAGGGAGCGCTGGTGTAATGTAATGTATTCGGTTTATACTTTCTTGTTTATTTTCATATATTTTATGTGTCTTAATGTCCTGCTGTAAATCCTGCTATCTGAAGCTATTAAATCTCTTTGTGCGTTGGAACCACAATAATCGCATTGGACAATGTTTATTGGTAAGCGACAAAACGACTATTACAGGCGTAACTACCAAAGGTGCAGGGGGTGGAGCTGCTATGCTTAAATAAGAAGGTAATATTTTAAAAAATATATAAAAGAACACTATTAAAAGTACAAAAAGTAATAGCAACCTTTTATGGAAACTTACCACAAGGGAATATAAATTGTAAAGCTATACCCTACATATCTACATATTTGTATAAATTAGGACCTTCTCAGAACACATGCCCCTTTCAGACAATTGTCAGGAAAATAAAACTTGAATAAGTCAGATGAGATCTTGAGTCAGATTTATGGTTAGGCTTCGATTGGAGCTTGAGCTAGGTTTATGGATAGGTTTGGAATAGATTTTAAAATGGGTTTATGATTATTCTTGAATTATATCTTGAGCTAAATTTGTGATGAGGTTCGCATTAGGGGCCCGATTCATCAAAATTCGCAAACGCATACGCATCTGCTAAATGGCTCTGCGCATGCGCGAAACGACGCTTAAGCAGCGCAAAACACTACATACGCTACTCAAGCACGGCAGATACAGCTCTCAAAAGGCGACTCAATCTCAAACTCCAACGCAAATAGATTTGAGATGACTGCTGACCACTTGAGAACATATGGGTGGGAATGGGCGGAGAGTAGGCGCGGACTGGGCGGAGATGAGATAGTACTTGAGTAAAGTAGGCGTTATGCTTTTTCACTTGAGAATAGTAGGCGTTCCCTCTGCCCAGATGAGTGAAACTGACGTCACTCCTGTCTCAAATCTTTCACAAAAGTTAAGGAAGGCCAGGGTCATGTTTAACTCCAATACAGCTAGCTAAAACCACTATTAAACGCCTTTAGGAGCATCTTTTGCGTTTAAAATGCAAAACGAAATATGCACAACATACATACATATCAATACAGACTGCCTGTGGCAATTTTTTTATTTTGTTAAAAAAAAAATTTTATTGAGCTTTTACATATCTTACAAATGTTCCATTAGTATGTTTGTGTAAATTAAGCTTTTTTTGCTTTACATACCCCTTTCTAATCAATGCAATTCGCAAGTGCAACATGTTTGATGTTATTTTGGCCCTTTGGCCTCAATCCGGAACTGCCGGAATGCCGGAATTAGTTAGCTGGAAATAGCGCCCTCTGCTGCTTACTGCCTCTTCAGTAAAGAGGACTGCCTTTTATAGGCCTGTACACTGCTAGCCACATATCTTCTCAGCATTATGGGGAGAATCCAGGTCACAGTGCATTCCGGCTGCCGGAATGGTTGCCTCAGTGCATTCCACATTCATTCCACTGCCGGAATGGTTGCCTCAGTGCATTCCACATTCATTCCGGCTGCCGGAATTGTTGTGCACACTGCATGGGTAATTATTTCATTTTATGTAAAATGTCTCCCAAACAATAGACTTTGTCATAAATATTTATGATAAATCTCCAACCATTCTGAACAATTACCAATATCATTAGTCTCAATATGTTACATGCCTGATTTGACAGTTGGTGATGGTGCGTTTGCAATAACAAATAATATTAATAGACATATAATAACTCGAAACTATATTTTAGGGTTTTACACACATGATTTATGCAAATTTAAAACAAGTGTACTATTACCACAGGGACACTTTTAACAGCAACACAAATAGTGTAAGGATATTAATGATCCCTAAGAGCCGAGGGCTGGTGAGGACTCGAACCCACGTAGCAAGCTGGCAAGGTGGATTGCCTAACTGCTACACCACTGTACAAGTGGTGATGTCAAGGGAATAGAATACAAATTAAAGATGACCAGCAACTTCTAGCATAAGTTGTTTCCCTTAAAACATGGGGAAAAATGCCAATACTTGGAAATATTATACCCAGAAAGATTTGGTGCATGCAGAGTCACAATTTATGCATATCGAAATATATCCATGTTGATAAATACAAATCAAAAATAGAACATTTATTGCTCCCATTTCTACAATTTGATTTGGTGGAGCACTTAGCTTTTTCCACTGTTGCCAGTACAGAATTCACATGTCTTTGAAATCCAAAGTCTTTGCCAACAACTGCTTTGCTGTGTTGTAGCTGATAACACTGTTGAACATTACATATAGCCACCTTACACACCAAAACATATACTAAGTCACAGAGTGGAATAAATACCCTCAAACTTGTAAATATACCAAGGTTAGCCACATACACGCATCATTCAGGGTTCAAACTCATTACCTTGTTGTTGCAAGCTCATTTCTTTATTCACTGAGTTATACTTCACATTGAAACACCAACACCAAACTGCACATTAACTAGTTAGCACAGCTGAATGACTGCCTTAGACCTGATAAATTGGCCATGTTGCAATTAATATGAACAGCATGATGGATGACGTGGTATTAAAATATTAACCCTAGATAAACACACACATTAATAAAAACACTGTTTTACTAAAGCAGCAGGAGCTGCAAAAACGTCACCAAACAAACGCGAATTAAGCGCGTTTGTGAATCTTACGCTAAATACAAGCAGTTGCATATTGTTTTTTACTTTTAGGAGTATGCTTAATAATGTGTTTTATTAACTCACTTGTTGCTTAGGGTTGACCTGGGGCCTCGAACTTCTGCACTTAGTATTGGGGGGTGAAATACATAACCACTACACTATCGTGGCACATCTAAATGTAGCACATGCAAATGAATAATACCTCATAGAATTGTACTTAAAACTATTTTACCCACACTATTGCCACAACACTAACAGCTTAGCTCATTAATGACATCTGTAATAATCGTTATAATCTCTACTTACCTACAGAAAATAAACGTTGCTCACATGTCAGGTCACTTTTACACAAAACCACACTTGGCTAATTAGAACGCACCTGCGTGCTCTTAATGACGTGTCCGGCATACTCTCCGGCCTACTCACCTGCATTTAATTCACTAATTACAGTGTTACTTAAAAAGACCTTGCTTGGCTTTCTGTGTTGTTGGGAGATTCACAATTCTGGGTAAGTAGCCCTTAATGGTGAAATGGTTCATAATCTCTGCAGTTTATTGCTGTACCTTGCTCAACACTCCTGTTTATTTGTAGGAAAAGATATTGGTGAGAGACAGATAGAAAATTATGCTGAAAGGTCATAATGGTTAAGAATTTTATGTTGAAGGTTAGTGGAAAAGTCTTTAATTAGCTGCAGAGTTTGAATATTGAGGCAACTGTGTAGACCTGGGATGTGTCTCTGCATAGATACCTCTCGACTGTAGTGACACACATAAAGATTATCCATCTATATTGATTTATTTTGTACCTGTTTACCCTCCCCCCACAGATCTTGGTCCTGGATTGTGTTTTTTGGGTGTCTAGTGATTGCTTATTGACATTCCACATTTGTCTGTGTGTGTGGTAAGTAGAAACCAGATATTGTTTTATTACATACCCCTTGTTAAAATACTTTGCATTAAGAATGTCCATACTGTTTTTTGTTTTTTTTCTCTTTTCTTTTTCTAATACCTTTTTTTTGAAGTGTGGTTTTTCAGACCCTACCTTAAAGACACATTAACACTCTGTGCTTGAGTCATTAAGGAGAGCAAAGGATAAAAAATAAGTAAATGTTCTAGTGTACAAAGCATGTTACAATGTAAGGGGTCAATGTTGTATGTATTTTTTTTTTTTTTGGAACAAAACATAAATATCTTCACATTTAAAAGATCAGTGGTCAAATCATGTGCAAGCTTAGTCAAGGGTTGATTATCTAAGGTATGGTTATTCAAAATGGGAATATGAATAGACATGGTCTGGTGTGTTACTGAAATGGTTTATATGTGTAATAGGGGAAAAACCATGCCTACCTGTATTTTACCTTTACAATGTGTGTAGAAAGTATAGCTTCATGCCTCCAAGTTTAGCCTTAATGTCTTTAGCTAAATGCACGTTAATGGGGTAGTTTAAATCAACAGCCTAATGTGGCAACATAATTGATGTTTGGTTTTTCTACAGTTTATTGATCAGCACATATAGTGTTGAGAAGTGCACATTATTGACACTTTATTTGTTTTTCTTATATCTACAGCCTTTAGATTACACTTGGCCTGCAGTGCTGGCTTTTCTGCCATTGCACTTCCTTTTGGAGTTGGTGGATGTTGCCATGGTGAAGGGTGTTTTCAAATGTAAGTAGTATAGTGCTATCTGCACTAAAATGTGATTGGCCAGTGAGTGTGCTCCATACAATAATGTCGTCGTTACTAAGCCTGCAATGTGTGGTTGCACAAACAAAACATATGGGCAGATGCTAGCTATGTAACATATGGGTTTGGTGTTTCAAATTAAGTCAAATAGTGCATTCAGAATCCTAGGTATAGTCCAAACACACAAGCCATTATTATACACTATAATATTACTGGCTTTTTTACACATGCCAATACATTGCTCAATCTCTTGATATCAAAATGCAAGTTGTCTGACCTAATATTGCCATATTAATTTGTTGCCTTTCGTTCAACAGGGTGTGTTGCTGTGGATTTTGGATTTGTGCAATTCGTGTCTCACTACATGTTGTTGAATTTCTCCAGAGCTCCAAGCCTGCTTATGTCTCTCTTCAGTCTGGCCAGATTGTCATCTCTTAATCCAAGGAATTTTTACACACACAGACCATTACCTTGTTTGCTTTGTTTTTGTCAGCACATTTGAATTCATATATGTAATAAATCTAGCCTATGCTGCAAATGTGTCAGCAATCAGTTGTCATGCCATTTTGTACCATTACTACAGTGCACTGATTAATATTTTAATACCCATAAATCCATGTGTAGTGCTTTCAAAACTATTGTGGAACAGGTTTTATTTTAAATGAATATATGAAATCTAGGTGTGGTTATTTTCTCCTTTGCCACAGATACACCATAGCCTACAAACACGCTCAATGGGGTAAATGTATAGTTTTAGAAAATGTCTGTAGTGTGGAGGTTTGTATGTGTGTTTGGTGCTTAGTAGTAAATTGTTTGGACACTTTCACCTTTTAGAGCGAACATGTGATGTGCGTAGGAATATAGGCATTACATTACAGGTAAATGTATATAAAGAAAGCAAAAATGTTAGCAGTGTCAGGTCACACACTACCAACTTTTGGCCCTTGGCCAAATGGGATAACAATATTTTTCGCTTGTGCTAGTGGCACTTTGTTTCAAAGTGTTCCAACACCCACATGCCAGACACAAACCCCACACTAACAATTATGGGGAATGCATTAGGGCACTAAGCTAGTGGAGTCTTGCTACAAGGCCATAATACCATCACCTAGGGCCTGAATCATTAGTAATCTTCTTATATTGTGCAAAAGGTAAGATGCTTATTGTTACGAAGAAACGGGGAGATAAGAGTGAAGCAAAGATGGATTTTCATCCTAGCGTAAGAAATTCGTCACTTATGCAGTGGCTTTTGCTTCTTATCTCCCTTTTCTGAGCATGAACAGAGTGGATTAGCTTAAGATAAGCAAAAAATGACAGATAAGATCCTTAATGAATCAGGCCCCTAGTTTGCTAATTGGTCAAGGCAGCTATATGTAAACTTACAGCCACCATAGATACTCCACATGAGAACTAGTTACATTAGTCTGATTACCCATTGTTAGGCAGCAGTCACTTGATATGTTTGCTGAACCTGGTAATGCAGGTCTCCAATGTTATTGTGGTGTAGAAATGTGAAATTTATTCTCAATACCATTTTCATGTAGCTTGCCCTCTGAAAGTGGAAAGTAGTGACAAATTAACATCCCACCTTTGTTTCTCTTCAAAGTGTGTGTCGTAATACCACCTATGTCTGTTTAAACATGCTAGTCAATGTTAACAATATTTTGCAGCATTTGTCCATGCCTTGGGCAAGGGAAGTACAAAGCCTTAATGTACAGATATCCTCCCTTTAGGATTATGGCTCCATGTTCAAATTCCTTTACCACCATCTAATCCAGGGGTGGGCAAACCTGTCCTCAAGGGCCATATCCAGTTCATGTTTTTAGGATTTCTTTAATCATGTACAGCTGAGTTAATCTATTTGGCAGGGTCAGTAATTATCCCACCTGTTTCTACAGACAGAAATCCTAAAAACATGAACTGGATATGGCCCTTGAGGACAGGTTTGCCCACCCCTGATCTAATCCAAGAGTGTTGGGCCGAGCACACAGTATTTTGAGGGATTAATGTCTGGTAGATATTGTTGATGTTTACATTGTTAGGTGAGGCATCCAGTTTTTTTGGCTTATAGAGGGTGAACGTGTGCAATGGGTACCTGTGTCTGTATTGGCAAGAAATCACAACATACCAAGCTTCACATGATAATATGTTGCTCGTTATATAAAATTGCTTGGCCTTGCATAAATGTTTTCCAAAACTGGAAGGGAGCCAAATCCAAGTGACGTGCCCACTTTAACAATGAATGTATCAGTGTACATTACGTAAGAAACTCTAGGGTCTGTTTGTTATAATAATGTATTCAAGGTTCCAGATTGGTTTAAACTATCATGGATTGGGGGGGATCAGATCATAGAGTTTGGAAAAGCCTTTACAGGATAGAGGAGTTTGGTGGACAAACTACCTCTTGGAGTCTACTTACTTGTATTACAGAGTGTGCTTCTTTGCCTGACCAAACCATATCTATACTCCAAGCTTTTTCATTTGCGTCTTACATGATTAGTCAGACACACAGCACTACATACACCCTTATAGTGTGTCAAACTGTCACGTTCGTCTGTATTTCTTGATCCGAATCAGGGACCCTTGGGATTACCTGCAGCAGGTCTGAATCTGAACAGAGCAGCCTGGATGATCTTCCTGCTCATGTTCTTGCTGATTGTCCAATCTAGCAGGGGAATGAGCAGTCTGAGAATGTGGACACAAACACTGATTTTGTAATGCAGCCAGAAACACTGGGGCCAATAACTATCCACTGGAGAGAAGTGTGTTGTTCAGGCAATGAACAGATCACAGCAGCAGCTTTAAATGATTTGTCCCAAGCAACTATTGGCTGAGCACTTAATGGGATCACAGGTGCTGAATCTGGTTGATCTGGAATGATCACCTGACTGCATCCAAGATGCCTGTGCACATGCAGCAGAACAAACAGTGTGTGTTTGATTACAAACGGAGCTGTGGAGGACGGGAATGTTGCTGACGACCAGAAGGCACCCAGGTAGCCGTGATATGACAGCGGCTGATGGGGTAAGTGCACCTAAGATCCAAATGTGAGACCCAACCTATATGTGCTTAGTGCAATAAGGTCATGAGGTTACATGTAAATAACTGTTATGCTAAATGATGTCGAGTATACCACACACTGTGCATTAGCACTAATCTTAAATACAAATCCCTTATTAGATTTTTAGAATTAGCACAGATTCGTACCTGTAAAAAATAGTAGTTAACAATAATTGTCCTGTGCCATCATGGGAAAAATAAAATTAAAATTTATTTGGGTTACCTTAACACCTGTCTTTTGTGGCTCCTTTGTGTCAGGTTACAGTTTGCAAATGCAATACTTTCTTGACAGAATGATTTGCCCTACCTCTAAAGGGGCACTGTAGTTGCACGTTGTGTTTGCAATTATTTAGTCAGGCAAATAAAGAAACACTGTGGCAAAAGCATTAAGAAGCTTACCTTGATACACTTCTTGTTTAAGTCTTCTTCAGCAAACCATGGGCCAGATTCATTCTGGAAAGGTAAGGCAAAGTAACTAAGCAAGGGCAAAGCATGTCAGTTTGGAGGGGAATGTAAACCAAAAATGTCATTGGAGATGTAATTTTGGGGTAGGAGAGGTCCTAGCTGACATGAACATTTCAGTGTACAAATAAGCTATCAAGTATTTGTGCGGTACATTAGGATACAGACATTTTTTTTATTTTCGTGCTCTAAACCTATTGCTATTTTGCACCACTTGCATTTTAAAAGGCTTTTGAGCAGCATTCAGAAATATGTATCCTTGACATCTAGGTTCATTACTCAATCAGGGCCATGGCATGGTTTTGGTCAGCACACTGATATTAGATACATATTTGTTTGAATACGTTAATGAATCAGCCAGTTTGTTTGGAGATTATACTATGGTTAGAATTGATAACAAGCATTGTTATTACAAAAAACATTATGGAATCTGCCGTAAAAAAGAAATAGACATTTCAGTAGTAGGAATTTTTTTTATTATAAAAAAAAAAAATATACATATTTTCGTCATATATTAAACTATATTTGTTAGGTTAAAACAATACAAATTATTTTTTCCGTGTTTTTTTAAAGCCGGTTGGACGGGAGGCTCCCCTACTCCGACTTCTTGTCACCCGTGATGTAGAGGAGTCAGAGGAACCAGGCAATGGGGCAAGGCAAGCGGGTTGTGTCCGACGAGGTGAAGGTGCAGGGTCAGGGGATGGGGATGGGGATGGGGCCACGACAGGCGAGGGGGAAGTGGGCACAACAGGGGATTGGCCATAGCCACGAGCAAAGGCTAAACACATAAGACGACATAGTTCGGGGTCAGGGAGGGCGGAGGCGACAGACACATCAGGGAGGGCGGAGGCGACAGACACATCAGGGAGGGCGGAGGCGACAGACACATCAGGGAGGGCGGAGGCGACAGACACATCAGGGAGGGCGGAGGCGACAGACACATCAGGGAGGGCGGAGGCGACAGACACATCAGGGAGGGCGGAGGCGACAGAAACATCAGGGAGGGCGGAGGCGACAGACACATCAGGGAGGGCGGAGGCGACAGACACATCAGGGAGGGCGGAGGCGACAGACACATCAGGGAGGGCGGAGGCGACAGACAACTGGGTATGGGGGCTGCCGAACAAATAATCTGAGCTGGGTGAAGGGATTGTGCCGGAGGTGCGTTGGGAGTGGACATGCAAGATATCACCCAGGAGTGTTGCAATATTTGTCACTGAAGTATTTAAATTATCAATTTTGGTGGCGAGTGTCGTCAGTAAAGAGGTGTGTGTGCTCATGAAATCGGAGAGTGTGTTAGTGAGACGGTCGATTTGCTGATCCGTGTGTTGGACAGTGCTTGATATTTGTGACAGGTGAACATTCTGTGCAAGAGTGACGTCTTTAAGATTTTCGGCTGCGCGTGCGAGTGTCCGCTGCCTTACATATTCAGCTGGAGCCAGCTGAGGCTCCTCCATATCACGGGCAACTTCTTCATCCACTGGTGAAGCAGGCGCCTGCTGCTCACATGCTGTAGAGAGATAATAAGTAAAATAAAGTAATTAGAATCAATGAGTAAGGTGCGATATTATATTGGCAAAAACATCTTACAACGCGTGATGTAGCATTGGTAAAGTGTCAGCTTCCCTTGAATGTGCTAGCAGCCCTTTCCGCTCCCCAAATACAAACATTGCCACTTATGGTCTGACATTTTAGGATGAGCCCTACATATTGAGACCATTTGTCTTCAGTGTGTAAATGTAATTTCCTACTATGTGATAGGCAAACACATTGTGCAATTGAAGTTTACCTTCACACACACATCCTGAGAGTTGACACTTTTACTCAGACAGATACAAAGCTTTACAGACATTAAGAAAGCAAACTCATCATGTACCTAGTGGAGCGGCCTCTCCTGTTCGGGATGGGCTAGAGCCAGTGTCTATGTCGCCCACCCCAACTATCTCCACCAGGGCTATTGCAGCCCTCGCCCGCTCCTCGAGGGGTGTTAAAGTAGTACGTAGTCGAGGCCCCCCACCAGTGCCTTGAGCATGCCTGTGAAGCTCAACAAGCTTCGCTTTCAGGCGTCCTTTATAGTCTGCCCATCTGTGGAATAGACAAACATTATTGCCTCACATAGTACCTTCAACTCAAAATGACACATTTTTCAATCAAATACATTGCACGTTTGCTAATCACAACAATTTAACCTTCACATACAGTAATACAGATTTTGCTCTTTTGAAGCGCGTATAATGTGGTAAACATATTATGTCAATGTGACCAAGGGCCATGGTGTTAGTTTCTGAAAACAAAGGGCCTGATCAACAAATGCATTGGAGTCACAAGGTGGTTTCACCTCACAGGTGACTAATGCTACTATGTCACAATATCCATATTTATCTCTATATCTATATATATTATTTGACAAATACACACAGTCAGTAAAGTTAAATAGGGCTATTATTTTTAAATTTAATTCGTACCTTTTCTGTACTTCAACCTTTGTACGCTCATACGGAGATATTTTATTTATGAGCCATGTGATTTCCTGCCAATGGGTTTGGCGCTCGCGTCCGGTTATTTGGCGGTTCCCACTGTGGAACCTCGCCAGAACCCCTTCTACCAGCACCTCCAGCTCCTCCTCTATGAAGTTGTTTTTACGCCTAGTTGGCAGCCCTGGTGCCTCCACATTACTTGGCCCAGCATCAGACATATTCCTATTTCAAAGATAAGTTGTGTCTTTATAGGCAATGCACACAGTCAGGTGGTGATACAGAATCTAAGCACATTCCCCCCCTACATAAGGTACAATTTCACAAACTTCTAACTAGGTCTAAAACACATGCCCCTTATTATAATAAACATTGTGGTTTGTCTATTTAACGGCCATTTAGTTTGACCACTGCATTTTGACTGACATATTAGTCAAATACTATAGCAACATTCTCCTACTACTACTACTACTCTTCACTTTTCAAACCATAACATTGGTTTACAGGTTAGCAACACACCAAAATGAAGGATATCACTCAGTTGCAAACCCTATATTGTGTAATTATTATTAATATTTGGTTACAAATCAGCCAACATTTAGACCCATGTGTCCATCAATGCAATGAGCTAGTTATTATGCCGTTGAACAAGGATAAGTTTCAAAAGAACTTAGCATACTGTAGGCTACTATTGAAAACTTTACATGTTAAATGTGAGGCCAGGGGCCCTTTGCTTAGCAGTTTTTTTTACATTCCGGCCACACATATTGCAGAGCAAACAGTTTACTACATTAGGAGATAAAAATATTTTGGAACTATCCAGAAATTTCAGATAAATTCTTATACTTACTTTTTTCCAAAGTTTGGCACAAAAGACAAAAATTATTTTGATAGTCAACTGGGTAATGCGTGGTATGGGCTGCGAAAAAAAAAAACAAATTAATTTTTATAAGCAAGAAAAGGTAATGTGGTAAACAAAGCTAACCTCCTAATTTGAATATGGATAAGGTTCAAAAGAACTTAGCATACTGTAGGCAGAAAACTTTAGGAGAACACAAAAAATAATAAAATCTTTCAATCTCTGATTTAGTTTGGTACTTACTGTTTGTTGTTGGCTTCTTAGACCAATCATCCAAATGTAATGTAATGAAATCTTGACTGTGCTCTATCCAGGCTAAAAAGCGAATGAACAGGCACTAGACCAAAGCACAGGTGGGTTTAAATGGAGTGTTGAATTAATAAACCAGGTGTACACTCTTCTTCCTAATTGCAGAGCACACTGTACTCGTCTCAGTGCAGGCGCCCGCCATGTTCTTGGTGGGAGAGACAATCAGAGTCACAACACAGGTGTGTGAAAGCTCCGCGTGTGACGTGAGCACGCCCATACGTGCTCAGCGAACCAATCGGAACGCAGAGGCCCCCATTTTGTGTTATAGACATTATACCAAAATGAGGGCTGCAATTTTCAGCAGGCGTGAGCTGAGAGTCCTTGCAGAGGGTATGGACAATGTACCCTCTGGACGGTATGTGTCCAACGAGGTGAAGGTGCGGGCCTATCAAAGGGTCCGCAGACGCCTCCGCCTCCGATACAACATTCGGCGGAGCACCGTTCAGCTCCAACGGCGGTGGAGCGATCTCCGGCGCCGCCAGCCCCAGCTTCTGGAGGAGCTCCGTAGGGAGATCAGAATAAGTGAGTTCTCTACTAATCGCCAAAAAAAGTCAACATATATATATATTTGCTCTATGGCCCTGAATCATGAAGGATCCTTAACTTGAGAAACTTCTTATTTCAGTCTCCTGGACAAAACCATGTTACAATGCAAGGGGTGCAAATTAGTGTTCAGTTTTGCACATAAGTTAAATACTGACTGTTTTTTCATTTAGCACACAGATACTTGATAGATTATTTGTACACGGAAGTTTAAAGTTGATATTTGTGTGCTACATGAAAAAGCAGTCAGTATTTAATTTATGGTCAAAACAGATTACTAATTTGCACCCCTTGCATTGTAACATGGTTTTGTCCAGGAGACTGAAATAAGAAGTTTCTCAAGTTAAGGATCCTTAATGAATCAGGCCCTATGTTTGTAAATATGTTCACCCTAAACACCTGACATGGCCTACATAACAATGTGCAAGCACACTATAAAGGTCATGCCCCTTCCAGTGCACCCAAAAAGCTTTGGCTCCTGTGTCCTAAATGTGTCTGCTAACCATTTACTGACCTAAATGTTTTTGTGTGACAATTCTCACCATTAAGTGTGGTTTAGGAAATCAGGCATTCTAAGTCTTGACCCGAGTGCTGTAACTTGCTAGTCTAACCTTAAAAACATTTTGGAGTGGAAGATGTGTTGTCATTATTGGGCCAAGATTTAAAAGGCACGTTTCAAATACAAAACACCTTAGTGTTTAGACTGATTTTTGCAAGCTCCCATAAGATGCAAACAGATTAGATAGTGTGCTAGATATAGCTAATCAATCATTACTTAACTGCCTATTTAGACTCTTTTAGACTGTAAGGTAGTCCCAACAAAGGGTGATTTCCAAAGTATACTCAACATTCAAAGCTTTTTGACCTCCATCCACTAATTCGGTGGTCCTGTAGAGAACTAATTGACCAGGGCCAAGGGAGTTTGATGACTTAAAAGCACCTACATGAAAAAAACATACTACGGCCAAATGTGAACAAAACCTAATTAGGCGGCCAGTAGTATGTTTGGGGAGTGTGGTAGACAACACATGCAAATATGGAGCAAGCCTCCAAACTCCACACATATGTAACTATCATCAGGGAGTTGAACTCCTGACCCCAGTGCTGTGAGGCAGACGTGCTAACCACTAGACCACTGTGCTGGGCTGACAAGTCATGTGAAATGCTTTGTGTTCATCATGTTTACCTCCTTGCATTGTTAGTAGCAAATATTTATGCCTGCTGACAATGTAAAGTTGATTAAATATGTATGATCACCTGATTGTCAAAATACAATAGTTTTTTTCAAATGGTGATTGTGTTAACATGTCCTTTTGTTTATATTTCCTTTTTTCAAACAGACCGGGCACGCTGGGAACGCCGCCAACGCCGCCGGGCATTCGTCGAGGCGCAGGCAGCTGAGGAGGAGGAGCAGCAGCCAGTGGCGGTGGCAGTGGAGGAGCAGGAGGAGGAGGAGGCGGTGGCAGTGCCGGTGCCAGTGGCAGCAGCGGTGGAGGAGGACGAGGAGCAGGCTGACCGGGAGCCCCAGGATTTAGCGGACTCCACATCGGGCAGCCAAGAGGCAGTGGAGTTGGAAGATTGTAAGTATTTGCGATAAGTGATGGACATAGTTATACAAGATTGACATGTGCATTATACTTGTACATAATCCCTGCTGTGACATATGTTGATTAAATGGTGCCTTAAATGCCACAGGTTGAACACTTATAATATCTGCCTATACATTTTAGGCGCATTAAACACTCAAACCACAGCCATAGCCATCTTAACACATGGGCACGCAGGGCATTGGGCAAAACAATGTGGCCGCTAGCCTGGTCAACTCGTCAGTATATTAATGACTTGTTTATAAAATCTAATATACACCAAAATCGTTTGAATTCCTGTGAGTGATTGTATAGGTAGTGGCCCATGTAGTGCAAAGACCTGGGGCCAATAATGCTGGATAAGACAACCCTGTACATGGCCCTCTCCCCGTGGCTCACCAGAATTTAGTACATTGATTCGAATGCCTTCTCGATGTCTAATGTGCGTGCAAATGGTTTTGTGGCCAGAGGCCTAAGTTTTGAAAGTAATGTAACAGTAAACATCTCTAGTAAATCCTGTCTGTTTGATGAAATATGTATCCATGTATGTAATGTTTAATTTCTGATTTCTTTCAGCACCCACTGAGGAAGCTGGCAATTGGCCTCCACCACCACCCACCGCAGCAGAACTGATGGCCCACATGGGTCAAATTGTGGAGGACCTGGAAGGCCTCCACGTACATATTGGGAATATTGTAGGCAACCTGCGTTTTAAATTGGCCTACTGGGCCTCATTTCTATGATATTTTATTTATTTGTTCTCTGATGTATATGTAAATAGTTTGAAAAGATTGTTGCGTTTTATAAATATATAACTTTATAAAAAAACAAACCTTGGTGTATGTGTCTTTATTCATCTCATTACACAACATGTGGGTATATATAATAGTCCGAAAAGAGTAATGAAGAAAGATGTTTTGCTTATAACATCATTTGTAAAACACAAAAGGATTTCTTTAGCTGTTTGCATGTAATCCAAAAGTAACATGTGCCCTCCACATACAAGCCACCCCTATAAGAGGTATTGCATCTGTAGGCCCTGTGTGCAAGATAAAATCCAAAAATGTCAAACGCTCTAGCTAGTTACCAATTCCCCCAAATACATATGTCATTGTAGTGATTCTCCAAGGTAACGTTCAAGTATCAGAGCAAAGCCAGTGACACATTGAAGAGAACCTCTAAAGTGTACCCAGAAGTGGCATCAGTGGTGTAAGGCAGAAGTGCAAGCGAGGCAAAGGACCATCGTACTGGAGTGTGGAGAGCGGCCTGTTTGGATACAGCTGAGTACATGACATAACGTGTACGCCATGGATCCAGATGAAAGTCTATTTGCTGACAATGTTGCATTTACCTCCAAGGAAGCTGTCACCTACAACACCCCCCCCCTCTTAGTCCATTTAGAATACTCAATGTCAGCATGCACCTAATACTGTGCATGTGAAGTATAGCCCGTGAGGCTTCTTGGATTTTCCCTCCAAATAAATATTTACTTTCAATACAGTATAAATCAGAGGGCATATTTTACAATATGGTTGAGCGTGTATAACAAATGCAAAAAAAAAACAAAAAACATTGTGTCCCATTTCTTGTTAGGATAATGATTCCAGTCCACACATTAGTTATGGGTATGCTCAGTATTTGAACTCATGTCTGCTGTGTTGTGAGTCCAAAGTGCTAACCAGTGAGCTACCTGTGAGATAGGTATTTTGTAAGTAATTTGTGTGAATAATGTAGAGTAGTATTAAGTGTGAGGTGTCTGTGTAGCACGCATGCTGTATTGTTGGTGTTGTCTGTGTATTTTCATGTCTCAGGTTGGGGTAGCGGGTAGCTGTCCCCATTTGCATACAGTCATTCCTGAGTTGTAATCCAGACAGAAACCCTTCCTCTGTGTGGAGGTTGTATATACACTCTTGTGTGTATCCTTTATGGAAGAGTATGCTATGCATTCATTTTGCTGAAAAGGCAAAGATGTATTCACACCACATACATTTTAATACATTCGTTATTCATGTGTTTTTAATGTAGCCATGTGCATGCATTTTGCATACTATACGGCGACTTGAAATCGAAGAAATCCTAAACACAGATCGTGAGCAATGTGTTTTTGACAAGTGTGTATTAGGTTAATTGGTAGCAAAGGAAAAACAACCGTCCAGAGTGTTGCACATCATTGTTATTTGTCAGTGATTAATGAGTAGAGAGCTATGTCGTAAAAATAAGCCCCAGGCATTTATGTTGTGTTGTGTGTAAACAAACTGTTGGGTCCCTCCCACAGTGGGCGTGAGGTTTGCATTGCTTGGCTTGTCGTCAATCAGTTGAGAGCCGTCGCTTATGCGTATAGCATGTTTAAAGATCCGCAGGTGGGTGTGTTTTCTAACGTTTGCGCTGCTTATTTCCGTCACTTAGACCACATGGGGGTGTGTTTTTGCTGTTTGAGGTGCTTATTTTAGTTTACGTCACTCAAAGTATGTAAGGCAGATGCGTATGCGTTTGCGAACTTTGATGAATCGGGCCCTGTATATGCATCTTTTATATTAATTTTAAATAACACAGTATATAAATTAAGGGCGATATTGGAGGTGGGTGAGAGATAATTGGTTGTGATTCATCAGTTTGATGTAAAACAGATAGGAAATATTTAGATTATTTACCTGGAGACGTCTACCCCCTTAACTCACAGGCAGGGCCGACAAGAGGAATTTTGGGCCACGATACAGCAACTTCTTTGGGCTCCCGTCATATTCAACAATGAAAGACTTGCCTTTGGCAGAGGTTCATATTATGCCACACCGTAGTGCGCCCAGTTCATATTATGTCACACCGTAGTGTGCCCAGATCATATTATACCACACCGTAGTGCGCCCAGTTCATATTATGCCACATCGTAGTGCCCCAAGGCCATATTATGCCACAATAGTGTCCCCAAATAACATTATGCCATAGTAGTGCCCCCAAATCATTAGTAAAGCCCAGACAAAAACTCATTCTCAAATAAAAATTGGTACAGCATTTTAGATACTGAGAGTGTGAATCCTAGGAGCAGCTTAATACACCATTTACAATGCAAACAAAAAGATATATTGACACAATCACAGATAAAATTTATGACAAGCAATGTTTTTCCTCCTAATTAAAAATCTCTGTACAGATAGATATGCAAGAAATATTCCAGCGCAATAATGAACAATACATAGTGTTTTAAACGTCATTGGATACACAGTAGTGCCCCCAGTTCATGAAAGGATGGCTAAAAACACATTGCCACGAGAAAATATATGAACTTACCTGATTATGGTATTCTGAGTTCTGTTCTCCTACTGGGCGCGCTGGGCGAGGAGGGATCCGCAGCTGTCAACTCACACAGGCTGTCGGGAGCAGGGACAGAAGGCAGTGGTCGAAGCGGAAATTTAGAAGTGGGGGTATGGAAAATATAAGTGAATTTTTTTTTTTAACACTTGTCCCCTCTGTGCATTCCCATTCTTCACTACTACTTGTGTTTTATGATGGCTGCATCCCTGACATTCACATTCTTAAGATGTCTCTCCCTTTACACTTTCTTTTACCTATGCCCCTGCACCATCTTCTCCTTTGTCCCTCTCACTTAACCCCCTGCACCACCTTCTCTCCTGGCTCTCTCACCCCTCTCCCAGCACCCCCTACCACCCTGGCTCTCTCACCCCCTCTCCCAGCAGCCCCTACCCCCTGGCTCTCTCACCCCCTCTCCCAGCACCCCCTTCCCCTTTGGCTCTCTCACCCCCTCTCCCAGCAGCCCCTACCCCCTGGCTCTCTCACCCCCTCTCCCAGCACCCCCTTCCCCTTTGGCTCTCTCACCCCCTCTCCCAGTAGCCCCTACCCCCCTGGGTCTCTCACCCTTTCTCCCAGCAGCCCCTACCACCCTGGCTCTTTCACCCCCTCTCCCAGCAGTCCCTACCACCCTGGCTCTCTCACCCCTTCTCCCAGCAGCCCCTACCACCCTTTCTCTCTCACCCCCCTCCCAGCAGCCCTTACCCCCCTGGGTCTCTCACCCCCTTTCCCAGCAGCCCCTACCCCCTGGGTCTCTCACCCCCTCTCCCAGCAGCCCCTACCCCCCTGGATCTCTCAGCCCATCTCCCAGCAGCCCCTACCCCCCCTGGATCTCTCAGCCCATCTCCCAGCAGCCCCTACCACCCTGGGTCTCTCACCCCCTCTCTCAGCAGCCCCTACCCCCCTGGATCTCTCAGCCCATCTCCCAGCAGCCCCTACACCCCTGGGTCTCTCACCCCCTCTCCCAGCAGCCCCTACCCCCCTGGGTCTCTCACCCCCTCTCCCAGCAGCCCCTACCCCCCCTGGATCTCTCAGCCCATTTCCCAGCAGCCCCTACCCCCCCTGGATCTCTCAGCCCCTCTCCCAGCAGCCCCTACCACCCTGGGTCTCTCAACCCCTCTCCCAGCAGCCCCTACCCCCCTGGATCTCTCAGCAAACCTTGAAAAGTAATTTTTTTTTTTGTTTTATACATCTGTCTCGTACTTTTGTTATCTATACTGATACTCAGTTCTATTGCGGTAAATGCTGGACATTTAATTTTGTGAAGACAATAGGCTAAATATAGTCTGATTTTTTGTAGTGGCTGTTAAGACTTGTGTAATGATTATATGTGGTTTTAAAGTATAGAGAAATGTCCCATTGCAAGTGTAAGTTATCTTGCAAGCGTGCATTCCAGAGGGTTTTTTTTGTGTGTGATTTCAGTGTGTGTTCAGTGAAACATCTGGTTTTAATATGTGTAGTCCGTTATAAAAAAAGTGGTGCGTAGTAATTTTCAGAATGACAGTAGGATAGGAGAAATAAAAATATATTGTCAGAAAATTTGTTGGTTTTATGAATCTGGAAGATGTACAGATTAAATTTAATGTTTAAATAATTTTTATGGAGGTATTAAGTAAATAAATAGTATTTGTCAGTTTTACAGCGAGCAACTGCAAAAGACAGGGGGCTAGATTTACTAAACTGCGGGTTGGAAAAAATGGGGATGTTGCCTATCGCAACCAATCAGATTCTAGCTTTCATTTATTTAGCACTTACTACAAAATGACAGCTAGGTATTTAAATATGATCTTTTTCCAACATTGAGTAGTTTTGGACTATTTAACGGCTCAAACAGGAGGAAAAAGTTTAATCCTTGAGACTGAACTTGGAGTCCATTGTTTATTACCTAATCAACTTCTGATCCAGAAGCTATAATTACACGTTATAATAACAACGTCCATAATATGAAAGAAGGATTTTGATGACAAAATTATTATAAAGACTTTTAAAATGATTCATCATGGACATGTTTAAATCCAAGCATATGGTTCTTTGGACTTGGAAAGAGGCTATCTAACCTAATGTATATTTACATGAAATTTATTGTGATAATAATTGTGGCAATATTGTTTCTGTATTCTTGTTTAAAGTAGGGATTATATTGTATACAAAGATTTGCGAGAGTCAAACCAATCCGAGAACATCAGTGCTAACAGAAATATATACTCCCATTCAATTAATTATAGTCACATGAAAAAGTACCTTTTTATGTATATATTAAAGGGTGGAAAACTGTTGAAGTAATAATTAACAAAAAACCCTATATTATCAATTAGTTCAATAGAATGAACAAATAAACTTGAATTTGTTTCTGTGCTTTTAAGAGAACGGAGAAAAACACATATTGCATAACAAGAGACATGTTTTTCATTATTGCACAGTTCATGATCAAAACAGATTATATAATTGTCATGTGATTGTTTTTAGCAATATCACCGAATATGTCCAAAGAAATATTGGCACCGTTAAAGGTCAAGCTGACCATCCAATAGAACATGTTATTTTAACGATAGAGTGGCAGCAGTGATGTAAGCTGGGAAGGTGTGCATTGAAGTAAGAAGGAGTTTCATATTCTATAAAAGAATAAGTTAATCAAATATAGGGTGTCAATTGGCATCTGAGACCCTGGGCGTATATATGTCTGCTTCGTCCAGTATGGCTGTATCTATGTATTATACCTTTTTAATAAATTATAGAAATATTATACTTTGGAAACCTGCTCATCTCATTTATTATTTAAAGAGACGGAAAGAAAATAACTTATACAAGACAAAGAAGCAGCCAGCTCCCACTGGCGATTTTGAAGGCATAATAAAGCCTTTCTGTTAATTCTCTTCGACGTACAGCTGCATGGCTTTGGTTTCGGGACCTGAGAGTGAGTACAGCATTCCATTCTGTAACTTAGCGCCTGGAATAAGGTCATTGACACAATCGAAGTCCCGGTGAGGAGGCAAGGTTTCGGCCGCTTTCTTAGAGAAGACATCCCAGAATTCACGGTACTGTGGAGGTAATAACTCAGAAGCAGGCTGCAACATCCAGAGGGGTAACAGACAAGACTGAGAACATGAAGGCCTCCATTGGGTAATCTCCCCTTGTGCCCAATCGATTACAGGATTATGAAATCGCAGACAGGGATGCCATAGTATCACTGGTACAGATGGGCAGAGAATCAAGTAGAAAATCAGGGTTTCTGAATGGAGGGTTCCCACTGTTAGATCTAACGGTGGAGTTCCATACACAACCTTGCCACCTGGAAGGGATTCCCCATCTAGCCCGCATACAGTAATAACTGTACTGGTACTCTGAAAAGGAATTCCTGAGGATTTAGTGAAGCCTATGTCCAGAAAATTCCCAGGGGCACCACTATCAATAAAGGCTGAGATGTCAGCAGAACGAGCACCATAAGTGATGTGTGCGGGAACCAACAATGCATTTCTAGAGGAGATGAATTATAGACCTAGGTGAACCTCCTCTTTATCTCCAAGGCCAAATCTTTTCCCGACTTGTTAGGGCAAGAGCGAGGAAAATGTCCTTTGGTGCCACAGTGAAGGCACAGACCCTGAGTCTGCCTTCTGGCTTTTTCTTCTGCAGAGAGGTGGTAGGCTCCTAACTGCACAGGCTCTTCCGGATCCAATGGTGCGGAAGCAAACATAGATGATGGACCGGACGGTACCTCTTTCTCCGCCTTCCTCTCCCTGATCTGTCTATCAATTTTGATGGCGAGTTGCATAAGGTCTTCCAAAGATGTTGGCAAGGGATACTATACCAATGCATCCTTGATCTGTTCCAACAGACCTAAGCGAAGTTGACTGCGTAATGCAGTATCGCTCCATTCGCTGTCGGTAGACCAACGCCTGAACTCGGCACAGAACTCTTCAGCAGAACGCCGGCCCTGTTTCAAGGCCTTAAGGTGAGCCTCGGCTGAAGCCACCCGATCTGGATCATCGTACAGAAGACCTAAATAAAGCATTAAAAAATGCATCAACGGAGAGTAGCGAAGGACTTTACTTTGCTGCTCTGACCCAGAGGAATGAGGTTTTAGCTGGAAGTAAAGCTTACAGCTTTCCTTGAAATTGCGGAACAATGATCTTTCCCCGGAAATGTGGTCTGGTAGATTCAACTTAGGTTCCAGAACAGGTGCCACGGAGCTCTGTTGGGCTTGCGAAGTCCTAGAAGCTTCCTCTTGAGCGGATAGCCGGTGCGAGAGTCCCTGGACCATCTGGGACAGGGTTTGGATCTGTCCTGCTAAGACTCGGGCTGGAGAGGGGATCGTCCTGTTACTTTCCATGAAAAGTCCTCTCCAAGATTCACGGGCCAGTTATAATGTTAGGATGTCTGGTCAGATAACGAACCTGCAGAACTGATAGGCAGAGGAATTCACCTATAGCAGCCGCCTTTCGCGTAGAGCTAGACGCGCTTACAGGTACTTGGATGCCCCAGGACTTAACTCCAATGTAGTGTAGGTTCGTTATACTAAACCGCAGCTGCAGGCCAGGAGACAGAGTAGATGGAAGCAGATGGTCCGATAACACGCCAAAGGTCAGGGTCACTGTCACGGCTACAGATATTTAAGGATCCCCAACCTCTACCAGGATGGTAAAGCAGAGGGTGGTGGAGACAGAACACGCTGGGATGGATAGTTCAACTTGAGAGCATCACACTGAAGAAGACACAGACGATGATATAGTGTTGCAACTTTAGTATATTAATAGTGGTGCGGCAACAGTAGATAAAGAAATATACAACTCAGCTGTGCTGAGTACACAGTAGTTCATAGAAAAAATACAAACATAGAAGTACTTCAGATGGTAACCATTAGCAACGGCATGAAGACAAACAGTAATAGTTCAACACTGAGATGATAATCTAGAACACTTGAAACCTTTATAACACACACAGCAATAAAGGAGAATGTCACGACTTGCACTCTGCAGCTGCTGTCTGCAGTGACTCTATTGGATTTGTTATGCTTTCTACTTGTAGTACCACTGCCCACCAAAGGGGCCACTGTGCTACTTGATTATTCTCCTTGATCACTGGGAGTGGTTTCAGCTGCATGAGGCCTATTTATACCTGCCTGCTTCAAACAGTCTGGGCCAGATCACCTGGTCACTCCTGTGAGCATTGCCATGTGCTTTGTTCCAGTCTGCATTATCAAATTGTTTGTTCCAGTCTGCATTTCCATGTGCTTTGTTCCAGTCTGCATTATCAAGTTGTTTGTTCCAGTCTGCATTACCAAGTTGTCATCTCCAATCTGCATTACCAAGTTCTGTTAAATTGTTGATCCCATTGAACTGTTGCTCTGTCTTCCCATTTCGGTATATCTGTGCCACAATCCGTGGTGGTTTATTATTTGTGTTCTTAATAAAGCCACTTTAACCACTTACGCTCTCTCCGTGGTCATACCTGGGAAATCCTGACAGTATGATCTGGCCATAAAACCAAGCCTGCTGCCGCACGGCTTTCATCTCTTTTGGAAAGGATTTCCAGGGAAGTGACCTACTCCGTTTTCAACATTAAGACCACGGCTGCTATTTCCTCCGAAAATTCCCTGTTCCAGTTGCTCCAAGTGGACATTCTGCAACTTCGCACTCAAATAGTGCAAGTATCTTCTTTGTTAAATCAAGTGCTCAAGCAACTTCCAGTTTCCACTTCTGATACATGCTGCAGTAAGGAGTCTAACTGTGCTGCTAACCTTTCATTATCAAATTTGTCTGCCTTTGACTCTCTGCAAGCAGCACCTCCCAATAGTCCTGTAACAAATTCCAGGTTTTCAGGTGCTCCACGCCCCCACTTGAGTTACAAGCTTCTGTCTCCTTTCCAGACACGTTATCTGCTCCCATGAGAACTCGGGTTCCCCAGTTCAACCCAGAGGGGGCGCTGCCCTTAAAGTTTGCTCCAGAGGGGGTGCTGCCCTTACAGTCCGCTCCAGGGGGGGCGCTGCCCTTACAGTCCGCTCCAGAGGGGGCGCTGCCCTTACAGTCCGCTCCAGGGGGGGCGCTGCACTTACAGTCCGCTCCAGGGGGGGCGCTGCCCTTACAGTCCGCTCCAGGGGGGGCGCTGCCCTTACAGTCCGCTCCAGAGGGGGCGCTGCCCTTACAGTCCGCTCCAGAGGGGGCGCTGCCCTTACAGTCCGCTCCAGAGGGGGCGCTGTCCTTACAGTCTGCTCCAGAGAGGGCGCTGCCCTTACAGTCCGCTCCAGAGGGGGCCCTGTCCCTCCAGCCCACTCCAGAGTTTCCACTCTATGCGGTTCAGCCCAAATTGCCACTCTATGCGGTTCAGCCCGAGTTGCCACTCTATACGGTTCAGCCCGAGTTGCCACTCTATGCGGTTCAGCCCGAGTTGCCTTTCCATGCAGTTCAGCCCGAGTTGCCACTCTATGCTGTTCAGCCCAAGTTACCACTTGGTGCTGTCTGCTCTGAGGCTTCTCACAGCGCTGTCTGCTCTGAGGCTTCTCACAGAGCTGTCTGCTCTGAGGCTTCTCACAGCGCTGTCTGCTCTGAGGCTTCTCACAGCGCTGTCTGCTCTGAGGCTTCTCACATCGCTGTCCCCTCCGAGGCTTCTCTCAGTGCTGTCCCTGTCAAGTCTGCCGCCCAATCCGGGCGCCCTGCCAAGTCATCTGCCCAGTATGGGTTGTCTTCTGCCAAGGGGGTCCTACCCAAGTCCCCAGGGATGTATGTTCAACCCGAGCTGGCCGAGTCTCATGCTAATTCGAATTCATCCTCTGTTCAAGTCTTCCAACCACCTACCTTCAATGGGGATATTCAGCCATTTCATGCTCTTATTAAATTCTGTATATCCTATTTTCCCTCTGTATCCAACCTCCTTGATACTCAACGAAAGCAAGTGTTTTACATGTTGGCCAACTTCACAGGGGAAGCTCTGGAATGGGCAGAATCCTTAATTGAATCCCATCCTGTCTGATTTACAGCTTTTTACTGAGCCGTGATCAAAGAATTTACACCAGCACTTGCCAATCTCACTCCCAGTGCTTCATCTGTGCCACATGTTCTATCTCCTGCTACTCCAACTTTGAGATTATCGTTTTCTTCACTCCATTTCCAGCAACCCTATAAAAACCATAAAAAGAGAGTGAAGAAGAGGAAGAAGAAGAAAGATTCTCCTGGATCTCAACTCCCTTGTGGCGTGATTTCTATACCCTTCCCGTCCTTGCATGAAGACTTCTCAAATACATGCCCAATTCTGGACTATGACTCTGACTTTTCTGACCATTTCTAGTATTTGGGCATCTGGAATCCGCCCTTTAAGGAGGGGGTACTGTCACGACTTGCACTCTGCAGCTGCTGTCTGCAATGACTCTATTGGATTTGTTATGCTTTCCACTTGTAGTACCACTGCCCAACAAAGGGGCCACTGTGCTACTTGATTATTCTCCTTGATCACTGAGAGTGGTTTCAGCTGCATGAGGCCTATTTATACCTGCCTGCTTCAAACAGTCTGGGCCAGATCACCAGGTCACTCCTGTGAGCATTTCCATGTGCTTTGTTCCAGTCTGCATTATCAAGTTGTTTGTTCCAGTCTGCATTACCAAGTTGTCATCTCCAGTCTGCATTACCAAGTTCTGTTAAATTGTTGATCCCATTGGACTGTTGCTCTGTCTTCCCATTTCGGTATATCTGTGCCACAATCCGTGGTGGTTTATTATTTGTGTTCTTAATAAAGCCACTTTAACCACTTACGCTCTCTCCGTGGTCATACCTGGGAAATCCAGACAGAGAATCACTGACACAGCTGAAAGTCCAATGAGTGTAGCATGTAGACTTGGCTGATCCAGATGGAATGTGATTTGCTTTAGCGGATGGTTAAAGGTAATGTAATGGTTCGTATCAGCGGAACAAGAGATGTTTATATGCAATCCAAGAACTCTGGTAAACTGGAAACATGCAATGGAATGTTGCTAGAAGTACTGCGTGACAATAAAAGTCCAAACGATGTGTGACACCTGAACTTTTATATACCAATACACAGAGAGACGTGAGTTCATCACTAGAGAGAATGCAGGTGATATCGCACACAACTTGAATAACGGAAATGGCTTCAGCTCAGCAATATATTCTTAATAACAGTCCAGCAAATAATAATCAGCAGAGTAATAATAATAGCAGTGCCAGACCTAGAACCACAGATGACACGGTAACTTGATTTTAGTTCAGTGAAGAAATACAGACAGCCGAGTAGAGAGGTAGTTGAGCCAAACAATATGAGCGCAGATGTAATAGGCAACTCACGAGACAGTTCAGTGTGCAGATGAAAGTCCAATTGAAAGTTTCAGCTTGCAGCGTGGAACTACAGGTACCAGATGAGATTAAGCAATTTGGCAGGAGTCCAGCCAGCAGGCAACAGCAGTAGTAGATTTAGCCTAAACCAAGGTAGACTGAGTAACACGAAGATCAGGCAATCAGCCCATAACCTTGGGAGGTTAATATAGTGCTCCAGGACCAACAAGGTTTAGGGAGTGGTCCAGATCACAGTAGCTGGGAACACCTGTGAAAGTAAAGTCTCTGAAGGAGAAGCAAGCAGACTCATGGTTCTTAAAGGGAAAGTCACAGAGCCGGGACCTGACTATGGGACCGGCGTGTGACAGTCACAAGCAACACAGCGGGGTCCAAGGTACGGGCAAACGGGTCAGGGTCACAGGCAAGAAGGCAAGGTCCAAGGTACAGGCAGGGGTCATACAAAGTAATCAATCCGAAAGCTTTATCTCCGAAGACAGCACAGGAGCAGGTTTGCTGACAGAGAAAACTGGACGCTATAACCGGCAAGGAGGCTAAGCCCTCGACTGCCTTATATACTGATACTGGCCAATCAGGGCTTAGCCCTGTAATGATCATCAGGCCTCAGATAATTAATCATGCCCCTAATTAATCAGCCCACAGGCCACAGTATTAGCGCATGCGCCCGGCTGCAGTACTTGCCGGGGCGCACCGCCAAGCACACTCGGCGTCCGGCCGTTGCCTTGGCAACGGTCGGGCCAGAGTAACAGGAAATGACGTCCCTGTCATCATGGAGACATCCGGGACGCTCGTGGTGAGAGGAAGTGAGTCACGGTGGTGCCCGCGACTGCCGCGGCTCCTGACACCGACGTGGTGGCCCCGAACGGCTCCTTCCCGACCTGGCTCCAGGACGACTGCAGTGACTGGCGACTGCAAGGGATTGCGAACTATAAAGAATCCGAACAGTCTTCATGACATCACTGCCGACCGCAACGCTCTTTTCCTTGCTGTTAAGGTGGAAATGTAAGTATGCGGGCATAGACAATGTACTTTGCTTAGCTTTGTACATTGTCTATGCCCGCATACTTACAGTTTCATCTTAACAGCAAAGAAAAGGTCGGCAGTGACGTCATGAAGGCTGTTCGGATTCTTCATAGGTCGCGATCCCTTGCAGTCGTCGATCACAGCAGTCCTCCTGGAGCCAAGTCGGGAAGGAGCCATTCGGGGTCACCACTTCAGGGTAAATATTGTCGGAATAATGGCAACCATTATTCCATAATCCACCACTATCTATATATATTTCTTCATTATTTTAGCGATTTCCTATAACTGCATAGTGTTGATACCTCTTTTTCATTGCACCCAAACCTCTTTTGCATGTTCAGACTTACTATTACTGTAATTGAATATATAACACTCAGACACCAATGTAAATTTATCAATAGGTCACAGTTTTGTTGAACAAGAATGGTGGAGGAGAGAGCAATGCAAGTGAGATAATAGCTAATAGCAAAACCAAACAGTGGAAGGTCAAATTGTCATTAAACCCAGGATAAAATCCTTTACGATTGGCCGGTGCTAAATCTGGCTTCAGAGTAACTACACCCTTTTTGGACTCATAATGACCTGCCTCACAAAGCAGGTCAAGGGGCACTCCACACAAAAGGACCAAGAGTCAGATTACTTTGAAGGGGCGGTGACCTGCGGCCAATCACCGGAAGCATCGTATTAACTAGTCGCCGACTACAATGCTTTCCTGCCAAATTTGTGGTACTTTAACGGGCCAACAAATAGCCATCAAGTGACCAAAATAAATCCTTCAACCTCCAATATATATGCTCTATAAAAAGCCATAAACCCTTGTCCATAAGGTGAACCCCATCTAACCTAAATAAGTGAACCTGCGCAGTTGTGATTAAGGGGTGGTCAATGACGCTTCCCCCCCCTGAGTGCCATTGATCTTCTTAAGTCCTCTTGACGTGGGCAGGAATATTGACCATCCGGGAGAGCCGAGGGATTGAATCCGACCAGCACAGCTTTACCGCCAGGCACCATGCCCGGATTGCGCGCAAATCTTCATGAATGGAGATCAACAAGTCTGAGACTTCCCCTTACTCAATTTTTTTTTGGCCAGCATGTCCAGAGAAGGGGCGTCCCTGACTATCTCGGCCGACAAAATGGGGATATGGGACAACCAGCCTAAACCGCCTCCTCCTCAACCATTTCACTTCCACGGGTTGGGAGAAGGTTGTGCAGTCATAAGCCCATTGGTGTCTGGAAGCCCAGTACACATAGCAATGGCCCAGCACCCATATCAGGATCTTCTGGAAGGGTGCACCTACAACAAATAAAAATCATTTCATATCAAGACTCGTCCATAGCAATACATGCCAGAAGCATCCATTGTTCAGGGCGGGAGGAAGGCCAAGAGTTAGGAAGGGGGTAGTGGCATCAAATATGAAGGCAAAAACCCATAAATCCCATCGGTGAGAACCAACCAGATTTCACCTCCATAGGGACTAACCCCAGCAAATTGGTACACAAAAGCCAGAGGAGACATTGGACTTCCATCACTCTAAGTGCTGCGATGGAAGACCCGCCTAAAGTCGCAGCAGTAGCTGCCCCACTCCTAAATGACTGGGTGCTATTTTGTTCCTAGATGATTAATTCCATGGACCTCATAAAAGTGCATCACATTGACATTTTGTTATTGGTGAAGCAACTTTATGTATCAATGACATCCCTCTGCGACCAAGGAGATTTTCGGATTATTCATCAGAATGTTTGGTGACTCAACATCAGATACCAGATTGGACGGTCATGGACTTCTGAATTCAGAATAACATGTGTGTAGTGATTTACCTGTACTTTGTAGCTTGTGTAGACTGAACTACGAGTTCCTGTATCTATCGGATCCATCTGCCTAAATGCTTTTATTGAGTCAGCTATAGCTGCCACAACCTACTCAAAGGGATGTCATAGTTCCAAGCTAATAAACTCAATAGTCTGCTTAAAAATTGCTTCAAAATGAATTAAATTAAGTGGAGAAAATTTCACATGTAACAAAATGTGACTAAAAGCTACATACGTCTTACCTAAGGCGACCGGACATATGGTTGTGTTGGTATGTGAGTCTATGGAAGCCCAAGACCTGTTATCTAACTGGTCAATCTGAGATCTCTGACCTGTGGTCAGACCGCAATTTTCGTCGCACTAGATCAATCTATGAGTCCAATAGGTGTTGTCGTCTTCCAGATTTGAAATTTGTATAGCGGTAATAGTAGTCAGTCCGTTAATTTTAACCATATGTATAGTCACAGGGAGAACCGAATAGTGTCACAAAATTTACCTGCTCTGCACTCCTGTGCTGCTGATTCCCTCTGCCCCTGTGTAAGATCAGCTCTTCCTGGTTCAGGCAGTCACGTGATTGTGATGACTGCGTTTCATCAACATTAAATTTGAGCATTGAAAACCCTCCAGCACGGGAGATTATATCACGATAAAAGCAACAACCAAAGCAAGGACATCTGAACATGAGTGGAATTTAATAATAAGATCATACTACATCTACCTATCTGAATGTACATCACCATGTTTTTTTTTGTTGTGTTTCGTTTTCTGCATATCTACTACGAGGTCAAATGACCCACTACTCCAGAAAGACCATTCCAAGGGCACAATTTGGGACATACACCTAAAGAGCAAGACTACCTCATTGGACACTCACTGGTGATGCAAACCCTTTCCTGACTGTCATAGTGTCAGGAGCCATGGAGGCCGCGGGCACCACCGCGACTCTCCTCTGACTTCTGTGGGCATCCCGGCCGTCTCCAGGACAACCGGGATGTCACTTCCTGTACTCGCAGCTGGGCGCGTGCGCTAGTCCTGCACAGCCTGTGGGCTGATTAATTCCCTGTTAATTTATTACCTGGGGCCTGATTATGATTACAGGGCTAAGCACTGATTGGCTAGCCTCAGTATATAAGGCAGGGAGGGTTCAGCATCCCTGACGGTTATAGTGTCCAGTTCCCTGTCAGCTAACCTGCTCCTGTGGTGTATACCTTCTGGATTGAACTTCTGTGTATGACATCTGCCTGTACCTTGGACCTTGCCTGCATGCCTGTGACCCTGATTTGTTTGCCTGTACCTTGGACCAAGCTGTGTTTCCTGTGACCCCGACCTTTGGCGTGTTACCTGATTATTCTGCTTGCTAGTGACCTCTGACCTCAGCTTTCGTCTGACCATCCGCTGCCATCTACGCTGTCTCCTGGCCTGCCGCTACGGTTTAGTATTACAAACTTACACTACATCTGGAGTTAAGTCCTGGGGGCATTTGAGTACCGGTGAGTGCATAAAGCTCTATGGGAAAGGCGGCTGCTAAAGGTGAAGACCTCCGCCAACTAGTTCTGTGAGTTTGTGAATAGACCGTCAGCGTAACATTATAACCGGCCATAAAGTTCTGGAGCATTCGCTTCCATGGATGAAAAAGGGATGAACCTCTCTCCAGCCCAAATTCTGGCAGGTCAGATCCAGTCCATTTCACAAGTGGTCCAGAACCTTGTTCAGCGTTTGTCTGCCCAGGAAGAGGCAACCAGAGCCGCGCAAGTCCAGCAAGGCCCGTCAGCTCCCACCGTGGAGCCCAAGTTGAATTTACCGGACCGATTCTCTGGGGTCAGAAGCTTGTTCCGTAACTTTAAGGAGAGTTGTAAACTTTACTTTCGTCTACGACCCCGCTCCTCCGTCTCTGAGCAACAGAGAGTTGGTGTAGTGATTTTGCTACTTCAGGGTGACCCTCAGTCCCGAGCCTTCAGCTTGCCTTGTGACAGTCCTTCATTAAGGTCAGTGGATTCTTTCTTCGATGCCCTAGGTCTCCTGTATAACGACCCGGATCGGGTGGCCTCCGCTGAGGCCCACCTCAGATCCTTAAAACAAGGCCAACGCTCTGCGGAAGAGTGCTCTGCCGAAAACCGACGGTGGTCCACTGACAGTGAGTGGAACAACCCAGCTTTACGCAGCCAGTTCAGTTTAGGGTTGTCGGAAAAAATTAAGGATTCCCTGGTACAATATCCTTCACCTACCGCCCTGGAGGTACTTTTGCAGCTCACTATCAAAATTGATAGACGCCTCAAGGAAAGAACAGCTGAGAAGGAAGCACCTATTCCTAGTAGATTCCTTTCTGTGCATCCTCCTAATAAGGAAGCTGCGGGGCCTATGCAGCTAGGGGCCTGTCGCCTCTCTCCTAGGAGGAGAGAACTAGGAGATGCACCTTTGGTCTCTGTCTCTATTGTGGAACCAAAGGTCACCTTCTGCGTTCCTGTCCCAACAAGTCGGGAAAAGATCAGGCCTAGAGAATGTGGAAGAAATTCTTCTAGGTCTGCAGTTCATTTCTTCAAAAAATACATTGCTAGTCCCCGCTCACATCTCTTTGGATCACATTCCTTCGCCATCTCAGCATTTATTGATAGTGGTGTCGCAGGGAACTTCTTGGATGTCGGCTTTGCCAAGTCTATTGGGATCCCTCTCATGAAAATTAACTTGGCAATCACTGTCTGTGGTCTAGATGGAGGTCCCGTACCCGGAGGCAGGATTTCCTTCACGACCCCGTCACTACAATTTACTGTGGGGGCTCTTCATTTCAAAACCCTGTCCCTTTTTCTCATTGATTGCCCTTCTGTTCTGCTAGTTCTGGGTCATCCCTGGCTCCACCTCCATAACCCAGTAATCGACTGGAATCTTGGAGAGATTGTTCGCTGGAGTACCCACTGTTCTCAAAAATGTTTGGCCTTGTCTCATCGGTTTCTTCAGCCTCTACCGGAACAACTGCCTTCTGCCTATCGTGAATTCCAGGACGTGTTTTCCAAGAAGGCGGCCGATTCTCACCGGGACTTTGATTGTGCCATTGATCTGCTTCCAGGATCCAAATTACCCAAAGGAAGGGTTTACTCCCTCTCTGGTCCTAAAAATAAGGCAATGAAAGATTATGTGGAGGAAAATCTTCAGAAAGGTTTTATCAGACCTTCAAAGTCTCCAGTAGGAGCTGGGTGTTTTTTCGTTTACAAAAAGGACGGTAGTCTACGCCCATGCATCGACTTTTGTGGCCTAAATCCACAATCACCATTAAAAACACATATCCGCTCCCGCTCATCTCTGTCCTGTTTGACCAACTAAGGGATGCTACCATTTACACCAAGATTGGTCTTCGTGGCGCTTACAATCTCATATGCATCAGGGAAGGCGATGAGTGGAAGACGGCCTGTAACACTCAATCTGGCCATTACAAATACCTGGTCATGCCCTTTGGCCTGTGTAATGCGCCCGTGGTCTTCCAGGATCTTATGAATGAGGTTCTTTGTGATTTCCTTGTACAGTTTGTTGTGGTGTATATGGATGACATCCTGATATATTCTCAGTCTCTTCCTCAGCATCGAAATCATGTTAAACAAGTTCTCCTAAGGCTTAGAGAGCATCATCTATTCGCCAAACTGGACAAATGCGAATTTGATGTCCAGAGGGTATCCTTCCTTGGATACATAATCTCCCAGATGGTTTCTCTATCGTTCCTAGAAAAGTCCAAATCAACCTGGAATGGGTACATCCAACGAATCTGAAAGCAATCCAAAGATTCCTTGGCCTCGCAAATTATTATCGGAGATTCATCCAGGCCTTTTCTGATTTAGTAGCACCCATCACTGCTCTTACCCGCAAACGAGCGGATCCCAGTAATTGGTCACCGGAGGCCATTGCATGATTCAAAGCCCTTAGGAAAGCATTTACTACTGCCCCGATCCTCATGCCTCTGAAGCAGGCAGGGGTGCTCTCCTATCCCAGAGGGAGCCCGGTGATCATAAAATGCATCCATGTGCCTTCTTTTCACGCAAATTTTCTGTATCCCAGGTCAAATACGATGTGGGCAATCGGGAGCTTCTAGCAATCAAGTGGGCCTTTGAGGAGTGGCGTCACTGGCTAGAGGGAGTGAGTCATACTATTTCAGTCTTCACTGATCATAAAAACCTTTTGTATATTGATTCTACCAAACACTTAAACTCCAGACAAGCTTAATGGGCATTATTCTTTACTCGTTTCAACTTTGTCCTAACCTACAGACCTGGTTCTAAAAATATCAAGGCGGAGGCTTTGTCCAGGAGTTTTTTACCTCATCAACTACCTACTGGAGAACCGCCGCCCATTATTTCGGCTTCCATTATTCACGCTGGTTTGAAAACTTGGTGAACACTGTACGTCAATTTCAGAAGATAGCCCCTCCTGAAACACCTGCAGGGCGCCTTTTTGTTCCGGTACATCTACGAAGAGCTTTCCTCTCTCAGGCCCATGAGAACAAATTGGCCGGGCATCTAGGTATTTCCAAAACCATTGAAATCCTTGCACGTTCTGTATGGTGGTGTTAGGAACCCCAGCAACCAGCACCACAAAACCCGGAGTCTACTCCGAACGTCTGGTTTTCACTGTTGCCCCTGATGGTGGGGACAGATTTGGCTGCAGACAAACGGAGGGTCGTGAGATGGGTACTGGCTGTGGAGAACCCCAGGAATGGAGGGTAATGGCAGATCGTATATCCAGAGGACGGGCCGAGGTCGGATGTCACTAGCAGAGAAGAGTAGTCAAACACACCAAAGTGTCAGGGTCACGAGCAGGTCAGCAGAATCCGTGGAACAGGCCAAAAGGTCAGGGGCACAGGCAAAACGTCAAAATCCAGAAACAAGCAAGGGGTCAAACACGGGTTGTCAGGATACAAGGCAAATCACCAGCTGAGGTATGGAAGCAGGCTCGGCACAGGAGCACTAAGCTATAACCGGCAGGGAGGCTAAGCCCTCCCTGCCTTATATACTGACATGGGCCAATCAGGGCTCAGCCCTGTAATGACAAGCAGGCTCAGACTTCAGTGATGTTAATTAGCCCGCAGGCTATACTTAGCGCATGCGCCTGGCTGCAGCACTTGCCGTGGCGCAGCGCTCAACACACTCGGCGTCCGGCCGTTGCCTTGGCAACGGTCGGGCCGAGTAACCGGAAGTGACGCCCCGGTCATCATGGCGTGTTTTTTCGGGGAATTTTTTAAAAAATTCCTTAATAAGTCTATCCGCATGTAGACATCTCCGCGGCACTCACGACTGTTCCTCCAAGTCACGGCCCTTCCTTTGAATAAGAAAATTAACTTGTCCCTGGACTGTCTTGGAATCCAGTATTTTTTGTATCACAGATTCCCGGTGTCCTTCCACATCAACTGAATGAGGCCTCCGAGGGTGAACATGTCTGAATTTACTAGAGGAAATTACAGGTTTGAGTAGGGAGCAGTGGAACGTATTAGGGATCTTCAAGGAGCGTGGGAGTTTCAATCTAAAGGCCACCGGATTTACTTGTTTGATAATGACAAAGGGACCGATGAATCTGGGACCAAGCTTTTTACAAGGTTGTCTAAGTCTGATATTACGGGTGGAGAGCCAGACCTTCTGACCTACTTTCAAAGAGCAGCCTCTACGGTGTTGATCTGAATTTTTTTTTGAGTAAAAAGAGGCCTGTTTTAAGGCAGTGTGAAATTTTTTCCAGATGTTCTTCAGAATCGCAGCCGTAGAGCAAATGCCAGGAAGCCCAGAAGAGTCGAGCACAGCCAGAGAGTTGGACCTGGGATGAAATCCAAAGTTGCTGTAGAATGGGGAAGTACAAGTGGAGGAGTGACAGGAATTGTTGTAGGCGAACTCTGCCCAGGGTAACAGAGTTGACCAGTTGTTGTGGAACTCAGTGGTGTATAACTGTAAAAATTGTCCATTGGATTGTGGATGATATGCCGAGGAGAGACTGATATTTGTTCCCAAGAGACTACAGAAGGACTTCCAGAACTGAGCAATGAATTGTGAACCGCGGTCAGAGACAATATCCAATGGTAGACCATGGAGCCGAAAGATGTGTTGGACAAAAAGTGAGGCCAAGATCGGTCTGGTTAGAGGTATGAAATTGGCCATTTTACTGAAGCGGTCCACCACTACCCAAATAGTATTGTGGCCTGCTGAGGAAGGGAGTTCCACAATAAAGTCCATCGACAAGTGAGTCCACGGTCTAGTAGGGACAGACAAAGGCATAAGCTGGCCAGAAGGACGGCTCCTGGGAGTCTTGTTTTTAGCACAGATTTCACATGACAAAACAAAATCTCGAGCATCCGAAGACATGGTGGACCACCAGACAGAGCGTGAGAAATTTTCTATGGTTTTCCGGATACCTGGATGTCCAGTGGTTTTATGGTCGTGGAGCTCAGTGAGGACAGCCTTCCGGAGATGAACCGGTACAAATAAGCGGTTAGCAGGGATCTCTGAGGGTGCCAATTTCTGGAATCTGAGAAGGGTTATCCCCAAGTCCTGAGCTAGACCGGCATGAATAATTGAAGGTGGTAAGATAGGCAACGGTTTAGTAACTGATGCATGATGAGCGGTAAAGCTTCTGGATAACGCACCAGCCTTGATTTTCTTAGACCCTGGTCGGTAAGTAATAACAAAGCGAAAGCGGGTAAAGAACAATGACCAATGGGCTTGTCTTGGATTCAATCACTTTGCTGTTTCAATATACTGCAGATTCTTGTGATCAGTAATAACTGAAATGACATGGAGGGCCCCTTCCAGCCAATGGCGTCATTCTTCAAACACCCATTTGATGGCTAAAAGTTCTCGATTACCAACATCGTAGTTGGCTTCTGCGGGAGAGAACTTACGGGAGAAGATAGCACAGGGAAACAGTCTGTGGTTACCAGGATCCTTCTGAGAAAGTTCAGCACCCGCACCAATGTCAGAGGCGTCCACCTCCACAATGAAAGGCAGCTCCGGATTAGGATGCCTTAAAACAGGAGCAGATGTAAATGCTTTTTTTAGCGCCTCAAAGGAACTGAGGGCCTCAGAAGACCAATTATCAGGAACCGTGCCCTGCCTGGTGAGGGCCACAATAGGAGCCACCAAATCAGAGAACCCCTGAATAAACCTGCGGTAGTAATTGGCGAAGCCTAAGAATCTTTGTATGGCTTTCAGATTAATGGGTTGCACCCAATCTAAAATAGCTTGCACCTTATTTGGGTCCATAGAAAAACCGGAGGCGGTTATGACATATCCCAGGAAAGATACTCTCTGGACCTCGAACTCCCATTTTTCAAGCTTGGCAAATAAATGGTTGTCCCATAACTTGCGGAGTACTTGCTGGACATGAAGCCGATGGTGAGGCAACGAATGAGAATATATCAATATATCATCTAGGTATACCACGACGAATTGATCAAGGAATTCCCGAAGAACTTCATTAATAAAGTCCTGGAAAACTGCTGGTGCGTTGCAGAGACCGAAGGGCATAACTAAATACTCGTAATGACCAGACTGAGTATTAAACGCCGTCTTCCACTCGTCTCTATCCCTAATGCGAATTAGATTATACGCCCCACGAAGGTCAATTTTGGTGAAGATGGTAGCACCTTTAAGCTGGTCAAACAGTACTGAGATGAGAGGAAGTGGGTAGGTATTTTTGACAGTGATCTTGTTGAGACCCCTATAATCAATACAAGGACGTAGTCCACCATAATTTTTGGAGACAAAGAAGCAAACAGCTCCTACTGGTGATCTTGAAGGCCTAATGAAGCCTTTCTGTAGGTTTTCTTCAACATACTCCTGCATAGCTTTGGTTTCAGGACCAGAGAGTGTGTACAGTCTTCCTTTAGGTAATTTAGCGTCCGGAATTAGGTCGATAGCACAATCGAGGTCTCGGTGAGGAGGCAGGGTGTCGGCAGCTCTTTTAGAGAGTACATCCCTGAATTCATGGTATTGTGCCGGCAGCTGATCCAAAGAGACCTGGAGCAAACGAACAGGCGTAGCCAAACAGGATGAAGAACAAGATGGACTCCAGTGGATGATGTCTCCCTTGTTCCAATAAATGACCGGATTGTCCCAGGATCACTGGAACGGAAGAGCACCTAATAAGGAAAAAAGACAAGGCTTCGGAATGTAGCGCCCCCACGGTGAGTTGTAATAGTGGGGTCTGAGAAAACACTTTTCCACCTGGTAGAGGACCTCCATCCAAACCACAGACAGTGATGGGTGATTCAAGCTTAATGATGGGTATCCCCAAAGAATGAGCCAGGTCTAGATCCAGGAAGTTTCCAGCGGCGCCACTATCTAGGAAGGCAGAGACAGGAGCAGATTGTGCACCAAAGGAGATAACCGCCGGAACCAGGAGTGCATTTTTGGAAGATATGATTTCTAAGCCTAGACGAACCTCTTCCACATTCTCTAGGCTTGCTCGTTTCCCGACTTGTCTGATTTGTTTGGGCAAGCACGAAGGAGGTGGCCCCTGTTACCACAATACAGACAAAGGCCTAACGTACGTCTCTGGGTCTTTTCTTCTGATGTGAGCCGATAAGCATTTAGCTGCATGGGTTCAGCGGCTTCAAATGGTGCTGCAGGAGGAGTAAGAAAAGAGCACGAAGAAACAGAGGTATCCCTCTCGGCTTTTCTTTCTTTAAATCTGCGGTCAATCTTGATGACCAGTTGCATCAGATTCTCCAGTGTAGTTGGTACAGGGTATTGCACCAGAGAGTCTTTTATTTGTTCAGAGAGACCCAAACGGAACTGGCTCCGAAGTGCTGGGTCATTCCACTCGCTATCTGTGGACCAGCGTCTGAACTCCGCACAGTATTCCTCAGCAGTGCGACGACCCTGTTTCAGGGCTCTGAGATGTGATTCGGCTGAGGCAACTCTGTCCGGATCATCATAGAGTAGTCTTAGGGCATCAAAGAAGGCATCAACCGACTGTAACTGAGGACTTGTAGGGGCAAGGCTGAATGCCCAGGACTGAGGGTCTCCCTGCAGAAGGGATATAATAATGCCAACCCTTTGGAGTTCCGATCCTGAAGTCCGAGGCCTTAGGCGAAAATACAGCTTACAACTTTCCTTGAAGTTGCGGAATAAGGTTCTATCTCCGGAGAACCGATCAGATTCAATTTGGGTTCACAGGTGGGACCTGACGTAACTTGCGTAGCCTTGGAAGTCTCCTCTTGAGCGGACAAATGCTGGGCCAATCCCTGGACCATTTGATACAGGGTGTCCACATGGCCAGCCAGAAGCTGAGATGGAGGCGATCCGGTTCTGCTTCCGTCCATTCCAGTTAGTCACCGGAATGTTTTTGGGCCGGTTATAATGTTAGGAACACCAGCAACCAGCACCACAAAACCCGGAGTCTTCTCCGAACGTCTGGTTTTCACTGTTGCCCCTGATGGTGGGGACAGATTTGGCTGCAGACATACGGAGGGTCATGAGATGCGCACTGGCTGTGGAGAACCCCAGGAATGGAGGGTAATGGCAGATCGTATATCCAGAGGACGGGCCCAGGTCGGAAGTCACTAGCAGAGAAGAGTAGTCAAACACGCCAAAGGGTCAGGGTCACGAGCAGGTCAGCAGAATCCGTGGAACAGGCCAAAAGGTCAGGGGCACAGGCAAAATGGCAAAATCCAGAAACAAGCAAGGGGTCAAACAAGGGTAGTCAGGATACAAGGCAAATCACCAGCTGAGGTATGGAAGGAGGCTCGGCACAGGAGCACTGAGCTATAACCGGCAGGGAGGCTAAGCGCATGCGCCTGGCTGCAGCACTTGCCGGGGCGCAGCGCTCAAAACACTCGGCGTTCGGCCGCTGCCTTTTTCGTCCTCATGGCCTACCTATCGATATTGTTTTGGACCGTGGCTCTCAATTTGATGCCCAGTTCTGGAAGTCCTTCTGTAGCCTCCTTGGGATTAACATCAGTCTCTCCTCATCCACAGTCCAATGGACAGACTGAAAGAGTGAACCAGTGGTTGGAACAATTTCTACGTTTCTATATCACAGAGTTTCAAGACAATTGGTCATCTTTGCTTCCGTGGGCTGAGTTCGCATATAATAACGCATCTCATTCCTACACTCAAACCTCTCCATTTTTCTGTAATTTTGGTTTCCATCCAAGATCCAACTCCTTGTCCTTGCTCAACTATTCTGGCCTTCCGGGGATGCGTTCCACGACTTCACATCTCAAAGCTGTTTGGAAAAAAGTTCACATTGCACTAGTACGGGCCTCTTTCAAGTCTAAAAAATTTATTTTACAGACCGTCATCGGAAGGATTGTTCGTTTAAAGTGGTTATCCACTTGCAATATTAAGCTTATACAGCCCTGTAAAAAACTTGGCCCATTTCATATCGTCAAACAGGTCAATCCTGTCGCCTTCATACTTAAGCTTCCTCGTTCACTTAGGATGCTGAACACTTTCCATTGTTCTTGCCTGAAGCCTGCTATCCCTGCACGCAAGTCTAGGCTCCGTTACTTACAGAAAGCTCAGCCTGTCAACTTGGAAGATAATCAAGAATTCATAGTGGAGAAGATTCTGGACTCCAAAAAGGTCCAGGGGCAAATCTATTTCTTAGTTCAGTGGAAAGATCGTGGCCTGGAGGAACGATCCTGGATTCCGTGGAGACGTTTACATGCCCGCAAACTCATTAGGGAATTTATTCAAGCAATTTCCTGATAAACCTGGATGTCGGGGTTCCTTAAGCCCTCCTCAAGGGGGGTACTTTCAGGAGCCGCGGCCGACGCGACTCTCCTCTGACATAGTTGGACGTCACTTCCTGTATTCCTTGCCCTGGCAACGGCCAGACGCCAAGCGCTCCGTTAGCACACCCCAGCAATACTAAGCAACTGGGCGCGTGCGCTAGTTCTGCACAGCCTGCGGGCTGAATAATCCCCTGTTAACTTATTACCTGGGGCCTGATTATGATTACAGAGCTAAGCCCTGATTGACTAGCCTCAGTATATAAGGCAGGGAGGGCTTAGCCTTCCTGCCGGTTATAGCGTCCAGTTCCCTGTCAGCTAACCTGCTCCTGTGCTGTTTGGTGTATACCTTGTGGATTGAACTTCTGTGTATGACCCCTGCCTGTACCTTGGACCTTGCCTGCTTGCCTGTGACCATGATTCGTTTGCCTATACCTTGGACCCCGCTGTATTTCCTGTGACCCTGACCTTTGGCGTGTTACCTGATTATTCTGCTTGATAGTGACCTCTGACCTCGGCTTTCGTCTGACCATCCGCTGCCATCTACGCTGTCTCCTGGCCTGCCGCCATGGTTTAGTATTACAAACTTACACTACATTAGGGAGTTAAGTCCTGGGGGCATCTGAGTACTTGTGAGCGCATAAAACTCTATGGGAAAGACAGCTGCTAAAGGTGAAGACCTCCGTAAACTAGTTCTGTGAGTTTGTGAACAGACCGTCAGCGTAACACAGAGACACTCAGGACACTCTACCTCAGCACAGGGTCATTTAAACCTTATGAACCCTCATCCTTGTATTATTATTATTATTATTATTTTCATTTATTTGTTAGGCACCACAAGGTTTCCGCAGCGCCGTACATAATACAAACAGGAGACCATACAGGGTGACATAGTACAGAGCAATAAACACAAAGTACCAATACTTCAGAACTCCGGGCAGACATATGAGCGAAGATGGAGTAGAAGAACAGGTATGGAGACAGGAGGGGAGAGGGGCCCTGCTCATACGAGCTCACATCCTAAGGGAGGGTGGACAAACAGGCACAGGAGGGAGCCATTAAAGTAAGGGAGAGAAAGGCGGGGCTGGTGGAGAGAGGGAGAACGAGAGAAGGATGTTAGCAAAGGTGCAACAAGGTAAGGGTTAAGTGGATGGTTGGTAGGCTTTGAGGAACAGGTGAGTTTTAAGTGCCCATTTGAAGGAGCACAGACTGGGTGAGAGACGGATGGAGCGAGGGAGGTCGTTCCAGTGGAGGGGAGCAGCTCGGGAGAAGTCTTGGATTCTGAAGTGGGAAGAGGTGATTAGAGTGGAGGAGAGGCGACGGTCATTGGCCAAGCGCAGAGAGCGGGCAGGGGTGTGAATAGTGAGGAGGTTGGAGATATAGGGGGCAGTAGACTGGGAGAGAGCTTTGTAAGTGGTGGTGAGGAGCTTGAAAAGGATCCTGTAGGGGAAGGGGAGCCAGTGTAAGGCAAGGCAGAGAGGGGAGGCGGAGGAGGAGCGCCGTGAGAGAAAGATGAGTCGGGCAGCCGCATTGAGAACAGAACGAAGGGGGGCGAGGTGGGAGAGGGGGAGGCCAGTAAGGAGAAGGTTGCAGTAGTCGAGGCGGGAGATGATGAGAGCGTGGATGATGGTTTTGGTGGCATCTTGTGAGAGGAAGGGCCGGATGCGGGCAATGTTACGCAGCTGGAAGCGGCAGGTTTGGGCTAAAGGTTGGATGTGGGGGACAAAGGAGAGAGAGGAGTCAAGGGTGACACCCAGGCAACGGAGCTGGGTGACAGAGGAGATGGTTGAATTATTAACCACGATAGAGAGGTTGTGGTGAGAGGGGAGCCTGGAGGGAGGGAAGACAATTAGTTCCGGTTTTGAGATATTAATTTTGAGAAAGCGTGAGGACATCCAGGAGGAGATGGCAGAGAGTCAGTCAGATACACGAGAGAGAAGAGTGGGAGAGAGATCAGGAGAAGATACGTAGAGCTGAATGTCGTCAGCATAGAGGTGATACTGAAGACCGTAGGAGGAGATGAGAGTCCCGAGTGAGGAAGTGTAGAGCGAGGATAGTAGGGGGCCGAGAACAGAGCCCTGGTGGACTCCAACCGGGAGAGGGGAGGGGGTGGAGGCAGAGCCAGTTGTGGAGACAGAGATGGCGCAGTTGGCAAGATAAGAGCAGAACCAGGCGTTGACAGAACCAGAGAGGCCAAGAGAGAGAAGAGTTTGCAGAAGGAGGGAGTGATCCACGGTGTCAAAGGCTGCAGAAAGGTCAAGGAGGATGAGTATGGAGAAGTGACCCCTGGATTTGGCTGAGAGGAGGTCGTTGGTAACTTTGGCCAGGGCGGTTTCGGTAGAGTGGAGGGGGCGGTAGCCAGATTGGAGAGGGTCGAGGAGGGAATTGTCTGAGAGGTAATTGGTGAGACGACAGCAGACTATCCGCTCAAGTAATTTGGAGGCATAGGGGAGAAGTGAGATGGGGCGATAGTTGGCCAGGGAGGTGGGGTCAAGATTGGGTTTTCTGAGGATAGGAGAGATGAGAGCATGTTTGAATGAGGAGGGTACAACACCTGAGGCGAGTGATAGGTTGAATAGGTGTGCAAGGTAGGAGCAGGCAGTGGGAGAGAGAGAGCGAAGGAGGTTAGAGGGGATGGGATCAAGCGGACAGGTGGAGGGTGGAGAGGAAAGAATAGAGTAATCCGTAATGAAGACCTAGCTTCAACCTCATTCTCACCTATCGCTCAGATTCAAAAATCAAGAAAGCAGACGCTCTCTCCTGCTTCTGCAACCTTTCTGACACAGAACCACGAATAACTTTATTTTGGACCCTAAAAGTTTTGTGGTCTTAACTCCTGCCCGCTGGGTAAGATCTTCAATGCTCCCAAATTACGTACTAAATTATTACGTTGACCCCATTATTATCACTTTTCAGGGCACACTGGAGTCAGGAAAACCTGGGAGTTACTCTATCGGAGTTACTGATGGCCATCTCTCCGCCTCAATGTCAAGCAATTTATTGCTGTATGTTCCTCATGTGCTCAACACAAGGTGCCTCAACAACATCCTTATGATTCCTTTGCCAGTTCCGACTGTACTTGGTCTCACCTAGCAATGGACTTCATTACGGATCTACCACCTTCCAAATCCTGTACTGCCATTTAGGTCATCGTAGATCGCTTGTCCAGAGCCGCCCATTTTGTACCCCTCAAGGGCCTTCCCTCCGCCTCCACCCTAACTGATCTCTTCATTAAGGAGATCTTTATATGGATGTTCTCAAGAAATTGTATCTGACCAACCAGAGCACTCAGTTCATATCCAAATTGTGGAGGTCTTTTTGAAAAATTTTTGGCATCAAATTCAACTCCTCTTCGACCTATCACCACCCTCAGTCTAATGGCTTAACAGAGAACTAATCAAGAACTCGAAAAATTCCTTTGCATATTCATGACTGCCAATCAGAACAACTAAGTGGAATTACTCCCTTGGGGGAGTTCGCTCACAACAACCACTTTCATGAGACCATCTCTAATTGTTCTTTCTTTGTACTCTATGGCTGCCATTCCCAAATTACCAACCCTATCCTAGATTCCATCTTCTGATGTACCAGTGGTGAACTCTCTTTTTCTGCATTTTTCAACCATCTGGACTCAAGTTAACGAGAGTTTAAACAAATCTTCCTCATGATACAAGAGGTCCAGTAACAGGAGAAGACATGCTGTTCCCAATTGGAGACCAGGAGACAAAGTCTGGTTGTCCACCCGCAAACTTCAGCTACGGGTATCTAGCTTAAAGCTAGTCCCTAGCATAATTGGTCCTCTAAAGATTTTAGAAATCATCAATCCTGTGGCTTTTAGGTTGCAAGTTCCCAACGTATTCCATGCTTCCCTCCTGAAAGCTGTTGGTTCCAATTTTTTCTTTCCTTCTAGTAACCCTCCACCTCCAAAGTTGGTCCAAAATCTTCAAGAGTACGCGGTGAAACAAGTTTTGGATTCTCGTATTTCTAGAGGCACCTTATGGTTTTTTGTTCGATTGAAAGGGCTAAGGCCCAGAGGGTTCGAGCCAATTATGTACGCTCTCCTTAGCTAATTAAGACTTTCCACAAAAAGTTTCCTGATAAGCCTTTTAGGGTATCCAGTCTCCATCTGTAAGGGAGGGGGTACTGTCACAAACCTTACCTGCTCACACACCTGTGCTGCTGATTCCCTCTGCCTCTGTGTAAGATCAGCTCTTCCTGGTTCGGACAATCACATGATTGTGGCTGGGAGGTGGCATATTCAATCCGCAGAGTATATAAAGCTCACTCTGATACTCTAACAGTGTCAGAGCAATAGGTTTCCACACCAGACTGACTCCCTGTTATGCTGCAGAAGCTGAGCTTTCTGTGCTTTTCCCTTGGAATGCTTCTCTGCCTATTAACTCCTCATGTACAAGTCCTTGCTTGTTTTTGACCACTCTCTCCCCTGACTTTGTACTGCACTACTGCATGTGTACCGTTTCCCGGCTTGTTATTGAACTTCCCTTCTGCATGTACCTCGCTACCGCCAGTGTTCCAGTCCTTGGCTTGCTGACCTGCTTCTGGATTATCTGTCACGGGCACTAGGAGTATTGACCCAGAATTCACCAGATGTACTTTACTCACCAGAGCCGCAGAGTCTAACACAGCGGCTGGTCTTCTCCAGGAACTCCCGCAAGGAAGTATGGGTTTTAGCAGCTTCCACTGTGCAGGTCGCGGCCCTCTGGGGAGAATGGTGAATATGCGGATACAGCTACGCACAATAAATAGACAGATCTGCTTAACTGGGCCTTGGCTTGACGACGTGTCCTCCTTCAGTTTCTCAAGCTGCTGCTGCTCGTAAAAAAGTACATTTTCAAAAAGAAGCATGGAAGACGCAGAGGGCAGACCAGAACAGTTTAACATCTGGGCTGGTTTGAAGGATTTTTCAAAAAAATGTGTGACCTTGCCCATACTCCATCCAATATGAGTATTAACATGCAAAGGATGGTGGAGGATTATTTTCAAGAGGTAATTGATATGGAAATGTCAGACAGTCCCTTTCCTTACTGGTGTCACGGGCACTAGGAGTTTTGACCCAGAATTCACCAGATGTAACTTTACTCACCAGAGGCGCGGCCCTCTGGGGAGTATGGTGAATATGCGGATACAGCTACGCACAATAAATAGACAGATCTGCTTAAGCTGAATAGAAGAAGGAATGTCCACAATAAATATATGTATATAGTCTCTGAGCAGTAGAAGCAATGACAACCTGGCTGAATGATGAGCAATAATAATAGAAGGAGAGAGTTCCAAAGTGCCTAGCACGCAGGTAACTTGAAACAGCAAGATGCTTGACAACTGAAGAGAGTCTATGCGGGCAGCCAGTAATACAGTATAATAAAAGAGTCAGCGACTCGCAGCTATTACTACAGAGGCACAATAGAACTTAGTCCTGAAAACAAAAATCATACAATGTAGTTTAGAGTAAGCTGCAACTGGCGGGTATTGGCCACTGATGTGGAGTAGAGACTTGTCCAGGAGCAGGTAGAATACCAGGTAGCATGGAGCGGTCTGCGGCTGGAAGGTATTACCACTGATGTGGAGTAGAGGCTTGTCCAGGAGCAGGTAATATACGAAGTAGCATGAAGCGGTCTGCGGCTGGAAGGTATTACCACCGATGTGGAGTGAAGACTTGTCCAGGTACAGATAAAATACCATGTAGCGTGGAATGGTCTGCGGCTGGCATGTATTACCACTGGTGTGGAATAGAGACTTGTCCAGGAGCAGGTAGCGACCACAGCAAACAGGTACCATAAACAGGAACAGGAATCTCCTTGGTATCTCAGCAGAATGAGGACCGAGAACAGGCAAAGGTAATAGGGCAACAGGTGTCTTAAGTAGTTGATTAATTATCCAATGAGGAGAGGAACAAGGTTTCAACAGTCTGTGGGTCTGCACATGCGCAAACCTCTGGTCAAGATGGCGGGCGGCCGCGGCGTAAGACAGGCGCCGGCAAGACAGAGAGAAACCTATGTCTTGAACTAGAGGAACTAACAGTCCGGTGAGTGACATTATCCTTCCTCTACCCTCACTGTGTTACGCCCATTGGCTTTTCAGAGGGAGGTGACCCACGTCTTCCCGGCTGCTAACCCATTTCGCCTTTCAGCAGTTCTTGCTGAAGACCAGTGAATCCACTCCACACCTCTGCCTGGCCAGCGCTAAACACATCCCTTCTTGATAACTTCGCTACAAATGGCTTCCCAAAAGTAGAAGAGCAGACAAGTGTTACAATGTGGTGCACACACTAAAGAGCCCAAAAGCTGTCATGTAAATTTACCATGAGGTAACATCCAAGGAATTCCTCACCAGTAACGTGAACCTATAACAACTCAATGAATATAGTGTTCCAGCGAAGTTAGTAAAATGTGTAAATTGCAATGGGCAAAAGTGAACCCTATGGGAAGGATTTTCTGCAGGAAGTTACAATTAGCCACAGCTGGACTGACCAGACCGCATGCGTGGATTCGTCTGGCGGCTGAAATCCGAGGAGACCTTAGGATTTGGGCAACATTCTCGTGAGATTTCAATGGCGTACGTATTTGGCCGGATCGTTTAGTGTCTAATTTGGATTTAGAGCTTCATACGGATGCTTCTGGAGCTCACGGCTTCTAAACCTTTTTCAAAGGTGAATGGTGCACTGCTACTTAGCCTATGGAGTGGCGGCAAAACAGGTTAGTAAAGAATATATTGGTGCTAGAATTGTTTCCCATAGTGTTGTCCCTGGAGTTATGGGCCAAGCGTTTGTCGGGTCGGAACGTAATGTTCTGGTGCGACAATCTTGGGGTGGTTCAGGCCATTAACCAACAAACCTCATCCTTGTTGCCTGCGGTTAACCTGTTGCGCAGATGGGTGCTACGTTCCTTAGAGCTTTATATATAGTTTCGGGCTAGGCATGTTCTGGACATAGAGAATCACATAGCTGACTCCCTATCCCGTTGTCAATGGCGTCGCTTCCGGTCTTTGGCACACCAAGCTCAGCTAATTGGAATTCCCTGTCCCTTTTCCGCTTGGCAGATGGTCGAGTCAGTATAATGGGCCTAGCGGAATCTTCCTTGGCATCATCTACGAGACGATCTTACTGAGCTTCCTGGCAGCAATGGCAATTGTTCCTGAATTCGTAAGAGCAGGTCCTTCTTCAGGTCAGACCGATCCCATTTTAGACTTTATGTGAAGTAGATACCTGCAAGGTGCTTCAAAATCCAATATGGCTGCTACCCTGTCCAATATTTCTTTTATGGCGCGTTTGCATAGTGTGGAAGAGCCAACCAAGGGCTTCATGATCTCTAAAGCTTTGAGAAGCTGGGCGAGGGAATTTCTGTCGTGGTCTTCAAGCATTTGGTGAGAGCGCTTCCGGCAGTTGCAGCCGATACATATGAAGTACTTCTGTTTAGCACTGCTTTTTGTTTGACCTTCCATGGGGCTTTCAGGATAAGCGAGCTTGTAGCGCGATCTAGCTCTGATATAGGTAATGCTTTATTAGCGAAATATGCACACATTGCAGACTCTCATGTTGTTTGTAAGTTGCCCCGCTCAAAAACTGACCAATTTAATAAAGGGCCTTGGTTCAATTTAGCAGCTCAAGACAACCCTCCCGTATGCCCGGTGGTACTGAGCTCAAAATATTAATTGGTTCGCCCTCAAGAGGAAGAGGTGTGGCTGTTACAAGCTGATGGTTCCCCTCTTTCAAAATTTCAATTCAATGCCTTTTTTAAACGATCATTAATTTGCATTGGCTTCGATCCGTCTCTTTACGGCACCCATTCCTTTAAAATTGGGGCGACTACTGCCGCAGCAGAAAGGGGCGTGTTCCCCTCTGACATACAGGCCATAGGCCGTTGGAAGTCAGAAGCCTATAAGTTATATATACGCCCACAACCCTAGTATAGTTGGCTGTTGCCTCGCCACTTCGGTAACCCAGGGCTATGCTGCTTGTCGCTCTTAGCGAGGGCATGAAGGAATTTTTCCCCCTGGATTAAAGGCCTGATTGGCAATTAGTCTCCGTGGTTTGCTGGATTTTTGCCTTTATATGGGTTCCCACTCACCTCCCCCTCCTCTCATATCTGCCACGATCATTAATATAATATTATATCAGCTTGTACGGCTTATACATGTAATTGGGGGTTAGGCTATTTAATGGAGTAGTGTAGGTGGTGGCTAATTATTTAATGGGTGCCATTTTATTTGTGGGGTGATGGTAGGCCAATTCAATTAATTGGTGGTGCTAATTTAAGGTGAGGTGCAGGATCTTTAATTTAAAGCCCGGGTGGTTTGGGACTTTAATTGAATGTGGGACTATTTGGGGAGAATGAGATCTATTTATTAAATGTGAATAGGAATTATTTATTGGAGATTATGGTTGCCGGAAATAGGTATATTTATTAAATGTAAATGCTATTAATTTATTGACAGGGTGGGAGGTGGGTTATTACGTTAATGGTGGACTGTGGGTAGGAGTTAATTATTTAATGGTGGGTGCTAATAATTTTAATTGTGCGGTAATGGTGGGGCTATTTAATTGTGGAACCTATTTAAGGTGAGGTAACAGGACATTTAATGCTGGTTTGGTTTGGGGCTATTAATACATGCTGTACCCCACCACTGGCTGCCAGAACATACATACATACATACTGCACCCAACCAGCAACCTAGTCTCTCTCAGAGACCCCAGTCTCTCTCTCTCTCTCTCAGAGTCAATTTTGATAGCAGCCAAATAGCCTAATAGTATGTTTTTGGAGTGTGGGAAGAAACCGGAGCACCAGGAGGAAACCCACACAAACTCCCCACAGATAAGGCTATGGTCGGGAATTGAACTCATGACCCCAACAATTCTTATAAACAACGTAGTAATGACCATGAGGTTGAGTGAAAAATCTTCATGATGGTGTTTTGTGTTTCCCCTGAGAAGGATTCAATATATGGCCCCCATTTAAAATAAAAGCATTCTATCCTTTTTCAATATCTGGAATAATTGCCCTCCTGTCAAAATAGAGAATCTCCAAATAGTTAAATGCAGCTACAGCAGAAGGATGAAGGACGGTCCCCGATGGAATTGCTCCATACAGCAGCATTAGGAGCCCCCTTGGAAAGTAACCACATACCTTGAGGGGGGGTCGTTGTGTGGTGGCACCATGACTAAAAGTTGGAAAAGAGGTTGTGTGTAGGTTGGATGTAGGGGATGTTGTGCGTGAGCGTAGTGCAAGAACTTTTGGACCATGCCTATTGTCTGACTGTGAAAATGATTGGCTCTACTGATACTGTGCAATGACTCTCCCGACAACATCGGGAACGTGAACTGCCTGAACTATTTTATTGCTGCAAAGTGTGTACCGGAGGAGTGGAAGTGGTCATGCATTCTTTATCGGCAACCGTTATGCTTATGTGCTGGAGGAGAAGAGGAGTAAGATAAGGTTTGATTATATTTTGAACTGAGATGTCTTGGCGCCCAATATTTAGTACACTTACACTGCACAGCCATTAGTGGTGGTGGTAACTGTGAGCTATATCCCTGAGTATTCAGGGCACCCCCTGGTGGTGGAAGCCATACCCACGCCATAATGGGAGCAGTAGAGGAGGGCGACAACAAGTGGGCTATCAAGCAACATCAAGTTACCCCAAGTAAGTATACATTATCCTAAAGATTCATCTTATTGGTAACACAGTACTCGAGGACTGCACTTGGAGGCACATATAGATGTATTGTGGGGGTTGCTTTACTTAAGGGCAAACAGTTATTAGGCCCATTAATTCATACCCCTGTATAATAGCAATCTTATCCTAGGCCTAGACAAATATAGAACTAGCACAGAAATGATTTTTGAGGCCTATACTTTTCTACAGAAACAGCACATTAAAATATATATTACTATATTATTAAATCAAGATATTTACATTGTTCTTCAGGGGCCTGATATGGGCTCCTTGCTTCCTCCAGCTGAGACTCTTGGGGTTCATCCTCTGCTTCCTCCAGTTTAGACTCCTGGGGTTCATCCTCTGCTTCCTCCAACTTGGACTCCTGTGGTTCAACCCCTGCTTCCTACAGCTGGGACTCCTTGGGTTCATCCTCTACTTCCTCCATGGCCGCCTGTTGACGACAGCAATGGTAGCATTTTGTTTGAAAAACCCAGGATATTGCTGGGGCAAGCCCCGACGACCGGGTCATGGCTCAGTGTGAATGGGGGTCTAGTTTCTGATGACCCAGGAATTAGACCATGGCCTTTTCAGGATTATTCTCAGGTCCGTTCCGGGTAGCCGTCAGAGAGAATGGTGCGACCCGGGTTTTTCAACCCGGATCTCACAGAAAGGTGCTGATTTAAATTATCTAATCTTCGTCAGCCAATCAAAGTTCCTCTTGTGATGACTCACATTTATTGCCAGGGCAGGCCCGGGTCAAAGGTTCCCATGAATCAAATCCTGGGGAATACTCCCCTGCAGACACTTTATAAAGCTGAAGAGGTGGATTGTGCTTGTGCCTTGTCATTTTGTGATCTAGTATCCATTTTGGTCATTTGCATGCGGGTGATCTTGTGACAATAATGTCCCACTATGGGGAAGAGACGTCTGGGCCCAGCCAAGCGTCTGCTAAAAGTCGCCAGCCCTACATTAGCTACCAAGAGGTTGAGGTGCTGGTACAGTTTGTGGTGAATAGTGTGATGCAGTCTATCTGCCCCTGCAAAGCACCACATCTGTGAGGCTGAGCAGGTCAATGCTGTGGCTCCTATTCACAGTCCTGTCAGTGAGGTCAATAAACGTAAGTGACCTGAAATGTTTTTCACATATATTTATGCTCTGTATACATTACATGTTGTGCAAGGCATGTGATTTGTATATTGTCATATGATCTCTTCCTAAGTAATAACAATAACATAATATGTACAAATGTAATACCACGCAAAGGATCCCCCATTCTTGATGGTTCTGTGCCCCTACAGCTCATTACACCATCTGGCTGAAATAAAAACTTTGTTATCAATAAGTCTAGTCCATTTTTCTACTATAATCACTATATGGAAATATTTTTGGGGAGGTCCATTGAGTTTATGAACATTGCACTATACAACGCTGCTAGGTGCAGGTTATATCAATTCTCCTTACTGTCAAATCTAAATCAGATTGTTCACCTGTAAGTGTCAGTCTATCAGTTATGAGCTCATCAGCTGGAGAGAATTAAATCCACTGCATGGTTTTAGTGTACAATAAACTCTGCTTTATTAGTTACAAGTCCCTATCTATATAGCAAAAGTCACGTATTACAGAAAACTACGCCCCAAAAGGTTTTAACCACTTATACTCCCTTTACACAGATGTTAATACATTCTCTCATTCTCACACAGGAAAACTCCCCAGTGGGGGTTGGCTTATCTCCTGTCTGCTATGTCCAAGGCTATAAGCATATTCTTGCAAATAATGAATTACTCCTACAAAACAGGTGCATCTAATCTGTATTTAAGCTATAACAGAACAAAATGGCTATAAGGCAACAAAATGGCGTCAGCTTAGCAAAATCACATTCCTCATTACCAATATTTAAATCATCAAGCATTTAAAATCCGATATGAATCCATTGGTATGGATAAAATACATTATTGATGTACGTTCTAGCCCCAGATATTTTTCTATATGAATATCAATTTATTTGATCTATTATGTTTTATAATGTAAATCTATATGCAAAATATATGATATTGTATTACAGTTATTTATTATCTGGTATCCAGCCCTCTTTTTTTCTCTTGTTGTTGTTTTTGGGCACAGATCCCAATATTTGGTGAGCTGCGGTCCAGATTAGTATTATTATTTATTGGTCCATAGCAAACATATAATTTTTTTTTTCTTGGCTCTATTGACTTTTATCTAATATATTAAAGATAAGTGATACATTAAAATGTGTAGTGAATCTTCAATTGTGATTATTAAATTAGTGGTAAAAGAATTGATGTGCTCCTGTTAACCTATGTATGCAATTATCAAAAATTATTATTATGTTTAGTGATAACTGATTGTGTATAATGTGTGATTAAAATATAGTGATGACAACACTTATTTAAGTGTAGTTTACAAAAATTGTAAAGTGAATAAAGGTAATGAACACATTCATAAAGAAGTGCAAAACTGGAAATGCATAGGTAGACCTTAATAAATATAAATGCCAATGCAATTTGTCGGTTATTCATAATGTTATATAATAGATGAATAGACAATATTTAAATCAACAATACATAGTAGAATACTTCATTATATGAGTAGTGCTATATAAGGAGAATTACTATATTTAGGGAGGGAATTGTCCCCCTTAAATTGTCATTGTAGATAATTTCATTTTAAGTTATGCAATTACCATAAAATTGTTATGGTCATTTAGACCATGGGGGGTTAAACTCCCCAACTAGAAGAATTTCTTCATCTCTCTTTTTAAGAGTTCTTGCTAGAGATCACCCCTCTGCTCCCCATATTGATCTGCTCCATTGCATAAGCCTGCAAGAACTTGCGGCTACGATTGTGATGTTTTAGAAAGTGTCTCGCAACAGTTTTTAGCTGATTAAAGTTGTTTTTATTTCTTTTAACATTCTTAATATTTCCCACGTGTTCTAATACACGTCTCTTAAAGGCTTTGCTCGTCATGCCCGCATAGTTCTTTTTACACAGGCATGTCAAACGGTATATCAACCTAATAGAGTCAAAATTCATAAATATCTTAATTTATCCATATACTCCTTAACTTGTACCATATATTGGCATGTCTTACAATGACCACACTTGTAAATCCTGATGGTTTCCTGTCAGACTTTCTCTTTTCCAGAAATAGAAAGCTATGCACCAAGTGATCTTTTACATTTTTGTCCCTCCTCCAAATTTTTAAATATTATCTTCCAATACACTCCTCGGATCCTCATCCATTAATAGGATATTGCAATGTTTTTGAAATATCCTAGCTATGTCTTGCCATTCTGCTCAGAACGTCCCTACCATTCGCACCTTAGAATCTTTCAAATTAGGTTTTGTTGGAGGATAGATAAGAGTTTCTCTATCCTTATTATTAACTTCTATTTCAGCTTTGCGGATGACTTTATTACTGTATCCTCTACAATATAGTCTGTCTTTTAATTTATTGGATCTTTTCATGTACGTCGAACGTCTCTTTCTCAGAACAATTTCACTTCATCCACAATAATTTGCCCTTCAAATTCCTTTTAATACTGGTGGAAAATGTGAGTTTGAGACATGTAATAAGCTCTTGGTAGCAGTCTTTTTTACGGTATACATCTGTTACCAACTTTCCTCTGATGTTTTAGAGATTTTTACATCCATGAAATTTAACTCATTATCATGTATTTTAGAGGTTAACTTCAGATTCAAGCAGTTGGTATCTAGTATTCCTGTAAATTCATGGAACAAAGTTTCATCACCATCCTATAATATCAGTACGTTATCTATATACCGTAACCATACATTGACATGGTTGGTGTATTTCTCATTTCTCTCATTAAATACTATTTCTCCTTCCCACCACCCTAGAAGGAGATTAGCATATGTTGGTGCACAAGATGTGCCCATTGCAGTTCGTCTAACTTGTAAAATATTCCCCCCTTTATCCGAGGGTTTTATGATTGTGTCAATCCACCCTTCAATTTCTCTCAGTGCTGTAATTTCTTTCTGATTTAGGTTACCTTTAATACAGTGTCGATGTTTAGATTTAAAATACAAGTCATCCGAATCCTCAGATACTAGATCCCTGTAGATTTTAACTTGAGGACAAATTGCCATGTCCGGTGAAAAAGATGACTTCTTCTACTTTAGTAATATGGGGTTCTGGTAAGTTTTAGTAGTCAAATCTAACCCTTGAGTCATGTAATCCAATTCTTCCAGTGTTCTAAGAGCTTGCCTTTCTTCTTCTGTATCAAAGCAATCATTTTCTAAACCCACCTTTTCCTTAAAGCCTTCCAGTCTCATGCCTAAACTCCCACCGGTCGGCTACCTCTCTTTCTCATCCCTTCTTCCCTTCTCCCCCTTCCTCGACTCCGTCTCCGTTTCTCCTGTCTCTACATCTCATCCATGTGTCTGTCTGTCTTCCCCTCCCTTTTCCTTTGAGCAGGGCTCTCCTACCTTCTGTTTCCATCACTTTTAACTGCGCTCTCCAGGTACTCAGCTCACCTCCTCTCAGTCCCTCTGCCCTCTGTCTCCTCTCGCTTCTCTCTGCTCCCCTCAGTGACTCTCAACCTGTCATCCGTGCCCACCCTCTTGGGCCATAGTTACCTGCCTATACTCACTTTTCCCCTCCCTCCCTCACTTTCATGCTGTGCCTGAGCCCCCAGAGTTATAGTGCTTACTGTTACTTGTACTGTGCTGTTTCACCTTGTACTGTGCCATTGTTTGTCCTTGTACGGCGCTACGGATACTTTGTGGTGCCCTATAAATAAAAATTAATAATAATAAAAAAATAATAATATTAATCATATTAGCATGTGTGGTGATACATTGGATTCTATTCTGTTTACTAAAAAAAAATGTAAAACAAACTTTTTAGAAAATAATGATAAATCCTTTTCCCACTCAAACCTGTCAAGGTACCTTGTTGGTGACAAAGATAGATCTCTACCCAAAATTTTGATATGTAAGGGACTCAAAATTCTTTCTGTGAGGTTGATTATCCTTAAAGTCTTCTAATAACGTGTTCCTGTTGTTCTTCCGTTGGTATTGAGGGGGCTTCCTGTCCCTCCATCTGCATCCTTTTTCTTATTCTTAAGTTTCTACCCCACCCCCATATTGGTCTATGTCTATTCTTCCCCACCACCTTGATTTTTTGGACCTCTCCCTAAAAAATCAGTCATTAGGGATTGGTCTCCCCTACTTCTAGGTTAATGATCTATAGTATCACCTTCAGAAGATTCCATTTCTAATGTACAGTATGCTGATGTTATTTTTTAAAATTTAGTGGTATCCCATTTGAATACCTTATTTTGGGTATAATCATGTTGATCACGGATGAATTTCCTACAATTCTTTTCAATTATAAATTTCTCAAACTGATCTGATTCATGTTCCAGTTCGTCATAGGACTTCTGCAATCTTTCTAGCCCTTCAAACTCCTAAAGTTATTCACTGATGTGACATATGTCCTCAATATATTTCTCTAGTAATAAGTTATCATATCTCATTAAGATGATGTTTCCCATTCTTTTTTAAGTTCCTCATTAAAAAGTTTGAAGGCCGGATATAACCTTGGTCTGAGTCCTCTTGGAATAATTTTTTGTTTAAGGTAATTACTAAACATTGTTTTGTTCCAAAAGAACTTAATCTGTTTGAACAGAATATTTTTTAATTCCATTAGATATTGAGACCAGTCCTTTAATGTACTGTTTTATCAAAAACATCTGATAAAAAATCAGCATCAGTATTGCCTTACCACCTCTCTTGTATTTTTGATAATTCACCACTTACGCTAAATGAGGTTTGATTTTTTCCTTTCTGTCCATTTGAAATGTAATTATTTCTCAATAAACCCGTGCTGGTGTGTAAAGTAGTGACAAAGGACCACTGGCATAAAGTTGCATGGTATTTTACACCTCACTGAGTAAAGTCATTGGCTCCGTATGAAATTTCTAATCGATTTAATGACATAAAACATATATAAGAATTATAAGGGGGTTGCACCCACACATTAATTAACATTCATACAGAGAGAAAAAGAAAGAAATATGTGTCTTACAGGGCACTCAATGGCTTTTGAATCGTTCTATACATTGAAATTACCAATTGTATTGATATGCATTAAAAGGTGGAAGATTCTTATATTAACGCTACTATAGTTATGTTTTCTAGAAAAAATGTTAAAAAAGAAAATGTTAGAATTTATTGACCTTGATATGTGAAGTGTTAAAATGGCAGCTAATTGCTGTCAGGCCACATCACTACATTCAATAATATATGTAAAAATTGCTTGAACCACCTATATTATCTCATTCTTTTATTCAATATTACACAACTTGTGGGTTTATTTCATCATCATCATCATTTCTTTATATAGCGCCAGCAAATTCCGTAGCGCTTTACAATTGGGAACAAACATTAATAAAACAATACTGGGTAATACATACAGACAGAGAGGTAAGATAACCCTGCTCACAAGCTTACAATCTATGGGACAATGGGAGTTTGAAACACAAGGGCATGTGCTACATCATATTGCACAATGGACCAGCTAGAATGTAAAGGTAAAAAGTATTTAGTGGGCTTTGTGATCAGTCATACAGCAATGTTGGTCAAAAAGTGGTTTTCTTGTGTTAGCAGTGTAGAGGGTGGTAATAGGGTAACCTAGGGCTGTTAAGATGCTGGTTGAGGAATATTATAAGCTTGTCTGAAAAGGTGGGTTTTCAGAGAACGCATGAAGGTTTGAAGACTAGAGGAAATTCTTATTGTGCGTGGGAGGGAATTCCACAAAGTGGGTGCAGCCTGAAAAAGTCCTGTAACCAGTAATAGGAGGATGTTATGAGAGTGGAAGAGAGAGACTCAGATCTTTTGCAGAACGGAGGTGTCGAGTTGGGAGATATTTTGAGACAAGTGAGGAGATGTATGTCGGTGAGAATTTGTTGACGGCTTTGTATGCTAGTAGAAGAATTTTATATTGGATTCGTTAAAAAACAGGCAGCCAATGTAGAGACTGACAGAGTGGCTCAGCAGAGAAAGAATGGTTTGCAAGGAAAATCAATCTAGCCGCTGCGTGCAAAATAGAATTTAGGGGTTCAAGTCTGATTTTGTGAAGACCAGTAAGAAGGGAATTGCAATATTTGATGCGGGAGATGCTGAGTGCATGAATTAAGGTTTTTGCAGTGTCTTGTGTCAGATATGTGCAAATTCTGGAAATGTTCTTTAGATGTATTTAACATGATTTAGATATAGAGTCGATGTGGGGAATAAACGATAGTTGTGAGTCAAGGATTACACCTAGGTAACGTGCTTGCGGGGTGGGATTTATGGTCATGTTGTCAACAGAAATAGAAATGTCAGGCAGGAAGCTTCTGTTTTTGGGTGGGAATATTATTAATTCAGTTTTTGAATGATTGAATTTGAGTTGGCGAGAAGACATCCAAGATGAAATGGCAGAAAGACAGTCAGTAACACGAGACAACACAGATGGTGAGAGATCAGGAGAGGATAGATAGATTTGTGTCTCATCTGCATAGATATGATACTGAAATCCAAAGGAGCTTATTAGTTTTCCAAGAGAAGTGGTGTAGATAGAGAATAGCAGAGGACCTAGGACTGAGCCTTGTGGTCTCCAAATGATAAAGGAAGCAGAGCAGAGGTGGATCCAGAGAAATTAACACTGAAATAGAGATTAGATAGGTAGGATGAGAACCAGGGGCCTGATTCATTAAGGATCTTAAATGAAGAGGATTCTTATTTCAGTCTCCTGGACAAAACCATGTTACAATGCAAGGGGTGCAAATGAGTGTTCTGTTTTGCACATAACTTAAATACTGCCTGTTTTTTCATGTAGCACACACATATCAACTTTAAATTTCAGTGTACAAATAAGCTATCAAGTATTTGTGTGCTACATGAAAAAACAGCCAGTATTTAACTTATGTGCAAAACAGAACACTCATTTGCACCCCTTGCATTGTAACATGGTTTTGTCCAGGAGACTGAAATAAGAATCCTCTTCATTTAAGATCCTTAATGAATCAGGCCCACGGATAGGACAGTGCCTTCAAGACCTAGGATTTGTTGCGTTTGTATGAAGAGAGTGTGGTCAACAGTGTCAAATGCAGCAGAGAGATCCAGGAGAATTAGAATAGAGTAATGGCCTTCAGTTTTTGCTGTGATCAAACTATTGACAACTTTGGTCAGCGCCGTCTCTGTGGAGTGTTGAGAGCGAAAGCCTGACTGAAGAGAATACAATAGGTTGTTTGCTGTAAGAAAGTGTGTGAGGCGAGTGTAGGCAATTCTCTGGAGAAGCTTGGAGGGGCATGGGAGCTGGGAGATGGGGCGGTAATTTGAGAGATATTTTGGGTCAGATTTTTGTTTTTTCAAAATAGGAGTAATCACTGCATGCTTGAATAGTGATGGAAAAATACCAGTAGAGAGAGCGAGATTACAGATTTTAGTTAGAGGGGGAATGAGCACAGGAGACAGGGACCTACTAATTTGTGAGGGAATAGGATCAAGAGGACAGGAGGTAGAGTAGGAAGATGAGAAGAGAGTAGAAACTTCCTCTTCATTTGTGGGATCAAATGAAGGGAGAGTGTCAGAGGGTGCTACAAAGGAATTTAGGTGATTGCTAGTCTAGGGAGATGATACCAATTCAAGTCTAATCTTATCTATTTTGTCCTTGAAATAGGAAGCAAGATCCTGGGCACAGATGGTAGTTGAAGAGATTTAAATGTGTTAAAAATGCGTTTGGGGTTAGAAGCCTGAGCATAGATGAGAGATTGGAAGTAGGTTTGTTTTGCAGTGTCCAGAGCATTTCTGTAGGAGTGGTAGATATCAGTATATGTGATGAAATCATTAGTGGTGCAAGATTTACGCCAGTGACGTTCTGCTTTACGAGAAAGTTTTGGTAGAGTTCGTGTTACTGTAGTGTGCCAAGGTTGGCAACGAATTCTACGCGAAGTATTTAGTGTCGCTGGAGCCACTTGATCAAAGGCAGTTACTAGGGTTTGTTAAAAATGGGGTACTGTCCGATCAGGGGAGGAGAATGTAGAAATTGGGGAGAGAAGGTGTTGAAGAGAGGTGGAAAACTGTTGAAAATAAATAGAGTTAATATTTCTGCGGGTACGAGAAGGTTTGGAAGAGTTTCACAGCGACAAAGGTAAAGAACTGGGGGTGAGCGCATAGCTAATAAGGTGATGATCCGAGAGGGGGAAAGGAGTGTTAAGGAAATCAGAAACTGAGCATAGTCTAGAGAACACAAGATCAAGACAGTGGCCATCCTGATGAGTAGCAGATTCAATCCACTGGGAGAGGTCAAGTGTGGAGGTTAGAGAGAGTAGTTTGGAAGCAGCATTAGAACGTGGATTAGCAATAGGGATGTTGAAATTACTCATGATGATGGTGGGGATGTCAGAGGATAAGAAGTGAGGGAGCCATGCAGAGAAGTGTTCAAGAAATTGCTGGTGAGGTCCAGGGGGGCGATAGATCACAGCAGCACGCATAAAGAATGGGTTAAAATCCTAACAGTATGTACTTATTTCTTTTAATTCTTGACATTAACAATAAGCTGTCTTCCCACCATGTGTGTAATATCTAAATTATTGAGCAATAATTGGTTTCATGGATTAGATTATGTTCTGATATACATTAGTTTATACTACACATCCCCTCCAATTTTACTCTGCAAGCAGGAAATCAAAAGTCTGTTTTTCTGCTACATAGCGTTAACATTATTTCCCCTGCAAAATTTCCCTTATATATGAGGCTGTCTAGTTGTATGTCAATTAGTTTCTCTATTGCACGTCCCCTGCAAAAGTCCTCTATCTATGATGGACTAATGCTCTATTCCTAAGCTGTACTTCATTGGCACTGATTGTATGAGAGTAATCCAAAAGCCATAGAGTGCCCTGTAAGACACTTATTTCTTTCTTTTTCTCCCTGTATATATATATATATATATATATATATATATATAACAGTATTGCATTTTATAAGATGCATGTATCTTTTGAGCCAGCTGGTCAGATTGAAATCAAGTACAAACAATAAAATTGATGATGTCTACTTAAGGCTACATAGAGGACATACATGTGATATGCCAGGTTACACATGCAAATGTAGATTTGACAACCATGATTAAAACACTGAGCTTTCCACAGTTTTCTCACTCATTTATATTATTTGTAATAAAATTTACAATTTTATTGTGTGTTAGTTATTTAGTTCTATTATAATACAAGGATTGGTAACCCTTCACGGGTTCCTGACCCCCCTTTTGCACCCACAATATAAAGGAGTATATTATTTTTAGTTAGGATTGCCTCCCACAGGTACTTTCTTTTCTTTTGAGGTTTTATATGCTATATATACTACAGGGAGAGCACCCTAGCAAGGTTAAAATTTGCCTTCATATCGGTGTATCAGTTATGATAAAATATTGTCTGTCTGTCTGTGTGGGTGTGTTAGGGAATTTAGACTGTAAGCCCCAATGGGGCAGGGACTGATGTGAATAAGTTCTCTGTACAGCGCTGTGGAATCAGTGGCACTATATAAATAAATGTTGATGATGATGATGATGAATATTGAAATATGATATTAAAGCACATTAAGAAGTGGGTTTCAAGTATACAACTTTTGGTGCGGAGGGTCTATACATGTGCAGTTTCATGTTTAAGGGCTGCTCATGCGATGTCAGCAGGACTCGTAGAAACACAGATAAGTTTACGTTTATTTTGCTTTGCTATGTTGAAGTTATTTAAGTGAGACATCAAACTGCTTTATTAAAGCCTCTGACCGGACTGTAATATTGCTATTGAGATGTGTTGTAACAGTGTCTGAAGGAAAAGTTTATTCCAACCAAATCTGCTGTATTTAAAGTTATCTGCTATCTAGAGAGCAATCATGTTATCACAAGAGTCTGTTTATATTGCATCAGAAGTTTGATTATATTGTGAAACTGCCTAAAATGGTTCCTGAAGATAGAGTTGCTAGTTGTCTAACCGTACAGTTGTTGGGAGAGATCTGCTTAGTTCATTAGATGGATTGCTAAGCAGACACAGTTCTTTACAGTGGAAATTGTTTATTAAGCAGAATTGTTGTTTACAATGAGCTCGGGAGTCACACATGCCTCAAGTTGTTTACTGATTTCATCTTGTACAAGTAAATAAACTTCATGTGGATTACAATTTACCTCTTTAAGTTCTCTCTATCATAAAGTGACCCTAGTCTGCAGTCATTTCCTCTAAATAATCTAACCTGAACAAACTGGATTAATCCTAGTTGCATCTCCACTGATTTTTGTGTGATAAGTATAATCTGTATATATGAACTAAAAGTCTATTGTGATTCATTTGTCTAGATAATCTGCTGCAGAAGCATGTAGTGTAATGGTCTAATTAACTCATTATCAACCAATTGTCTCCCAAAGTATTTATCCAATGAAATTCATTTCACTGAAGCACAGTGTCTAAATTTTAAAGTGAGATATATTTTTTCAGTGAGCTATTTTTTCCGGTGATTTATTTTTGAATATTAGTGATATTGTGGAAACAAGATTTCTAAAATGTTATTTATTTTGTGACATGTTCAATAATATTGTATTTTGATGGTATTGCTTCCCTACACTACAGCTACTTATCTGCCACTGTGGTTAACCTTATGCCACAATCAAAGAGAATAAACCCACGAGTTTATGCAGGTTTAGCCCTGTGTTCCTTGTTTTATTCCAAAACAATTGTGTGCACCTCTGCCTCTCTACTATACCACCGGGCCTGTAGTATCCTTCATTACACTTCTGAACATTTCACACAGGTGGCAGGACATTAAGCAACACCTTAAAGACAAAATCTGAGAGATTCGCAAACATGGGAGGGGGGGACAGGTGGTGCTCCGATGGTTTCTTTGGACTTCTCTGGATTCTCAGCATTGGCCTGAAACTGGTGCAGGATGTGGGACCATTAGACACTGGTGAGAGACATCCACAATTCACACAACAATCCCTTCAGCATTGATTTTAATGTGGTGACTAAATAAATATTGCTACACTAGTAAATGTTTGTGTAAAATATGTAACACTGTTTTATGTAATTAAGTGATCGTACATGTGAAGTTATCAATTTCAAATTATGCTATCAAAACCTTATCAAGGTACCTAATCATTTTATGAACACTACAGCAGTTATTTTGTATTATACATAAAACATTGTCAAGCAGGGCCTGATTAATGGTTCAGGCCATCCTAGAAAACACACTCATAGGGGGAGATTCAATGGCAGGCGATGTGCCATGCAGTGATATCCAGTTGTGCACATTGCCAGCCAATACAGTAAGAAACTTCACTAATTTTTCTGTCCATGTCTATGGGGTAAGAGGGAACATGAACCGAGATTCCTGCCATAACATTGGTGCAGAGATACATCACGCTGAATTGAATGGCCCCCCCATAGGGTCCCTGTTTCCACGCCAGGCTAATATGCTCCATGTAAATACGAGCCCTTCTTTAGTTTTCCTGCTTCCTTTACCCCCCATCAATTTTTATGTTTTCGTGTTCTGGAAACTCATCTCCACTTGGCTTTTTAAATTGGTCACTACAATTTTGCACAGCTGGTTATCCAAGAGCCCTAGTCAGCCTATTGGATAACTAGGCCCTGTGGTAAAGTTTACTATGTATTTTCTGTGATTATTCCTTGGAAAATATCTAATTAAAATAGATGCATATATAAAATTGCAGTTTATGCATATCGCCAATCCATTTGGGCGTTTTCGTTTTCTCTATATTACCTCATATATATACATATGAAAGAGTGTATACATTTCAAATGTGAAATTATTAATGTGTGGAATAAAGTTTACTTGTAAACTAATCTACATATATGATGCTAAATGTTGGATAGATTAGATTAGAATGTTTATGACGAATGTAGAAGCCATGTCATGGACTAAAACATATATGATTTCAATTTTAATTTTTTTTTAGGTTCCATTATGTGAGCTGTACATGGTGAGGATCCCAGTGACGGTGGAGGTCAACCCCGAGCCAAAGAACCACATGACAGTGATGGTGATCAAGCGGTGCCTCAGGTCAGCCCAAGAACTGCAGCTCTATCTCTTGAGAGGGAACCCATGAACCTCATACAACAACTCATGAGCCAGATGAATGTGCCCAGTAACAACTTACAGAATACAATGAATGAGATATGTCACCACCTAAATGAAATGAAAGAGTCTAAGATCAAAATGCAAATTACTTTTGAAAAATTGTGTGGGGCAATAATTTGTTATTTGGAGAAGCAGATTGGTGTGATACCAGCCCCCGTGTCACCTGCTGCTTCGGGGAACCTGAGCAGGCAGATCCAGAGGCTGTACCATGCGGTGGTAGTCATATATTCAGTGGTGAAACTTCAGACGGAAGAAATCCCGATGTGAAAAGCCCGAATTTGAAAATAAAAATAATCCCAATACATGACATGAAGAAAATCTAGACAAACCTGTAATGTCGACATAGATAATGTCGCCATCTTTAAAATACCTAAACATGAAATGCAAACCCATAAAAATCCCGACATGTGAATAATGTTTGCAACCATTTAACGCGACTTAACATCCTGCCACCGTGTCTAACTCATTATTGTAAAGTAAATGACAATCCAATAATAATTAATATAGATTACATGAGTACATCTATTAAATTCTTATAACTCGTACAAACTTTGAAAGAAAGTCAAATTTAATCATGTAGATTACCAATAATAGAACACTTTTACACCCCATAGTGTTTTCAGTTTTTAAAGTATAAATAAGTCCAATTCTGTCATTAGCTCTGTTAAAATAATACGATGCCATCAGGAAAATATGGATGTATTTAAACCATCCTATGTGAGTAAGAGGATTTGTATAATATTGATACTTATTCGCGCCTCACATCAGCCCTAATAACATCTCTTTGCTGGTTGTTGTGGTGTCTTTGCTGATTTCCGAATCTCCTGTCTGCAGAGACCTGTTTCCTGATTCCGGTTTTATCGTGACGGGCTTGTTTTCAGCCTCAACTGCTTTTTTAAAAGCAATCCTTTTACTACTTTATTTCTTAAAATATATAAATTAGACAGTATACCTGGGATGCGTAGGAGGTGTGTTTTCCCACAGGAGCAGATAGAGGAAGAGCTACTTCTAGTGATGAAGAAGTGGACCAGAACTGTATTGTCCCTGAACCTTTCACAGTAGCTGCAACACCTGCATCACCTGCCATTCTGCAGGAGGAGAAGGAAGAGGACATGGAGGACAAGGAGCAAACTGAAGAAGACGATCCAGAAGAGGGTTCCAGCACTGCACACAAAGGACCGCCATTTACTGAGGCAGAAAGCAAAGTTTTCTTTTCACAGATACCGATTTGTCATAAAGGGCTCACCGTGTATGTTCCCATAACTTCACATCAACCTTAAAATATAAACATTTGCATGCAAATAAACACACGGAGACATGTATATCATTTATTAAAAAATGTCAGAACTTTTATTATTAGGATTTTATATTAAACTAAACCTATGAAAGGGCACTGCGGAGCAGCTCTCAAGCTGATAACACTAGATCTCTTTGGGGACTGGCGCAAACCGCCGTAAGTCCGCAAACCACGGGGAACAAATCCCTACATAACTTGCGCTGAGTTGGAGTCAGAGTGACTGCCCCTTTCAAACTCACGCTGCCCTCCTTCACGCGAGCTGGACAGGGACCCTCCTCACCGAAGGACCAAAAGGAGTTACTGGTGCCTCTAAGGGGGCAGTGACCTACGACCAACTACCTGTGCGCCCACTAATCAGCCGCTGAACGCAGTGCCTTCCTACCACAACGTTAACACAAAAATACTAAATTGAGGAGTGGGTGGGTGGGATCTCGTGCTTCAAAGTGATGCAGAGCAGGAAGTACAGCCTGCTATATTCAATCAAGGTCCCTCCCACGGGAGCAACCATTGGTCGGTCCCCACCCTTTGTTAACCCCTTAAGGTAAGTGTTCAGCTTGCTATAAACCCTGTCGCCCTTTAAGTGCGTTCATCCTAAAAGCCTCACTTGTCATTATTGACACCCACTGTTATAAGTATTTTTAAAAATTGCCATTCTCCTTATTAAAATGATAATTGAAGAACTCTTATTAAAAGTCACCTATGTAGCAATACAATGATAGCTGTCATCTTATGCCCGTGTATTTTGTAGTCCATTAAATGTTGATGTCTCCATTCAGTTTTTAACTCCATTGTAATATGTAATATTATATATAAAGCCAATTTCATTTTTACATCTACTTTTTAAATAGTTCATTATTTTTTTGTTTAGACCTTTTTCTTTTCATAATGGGCAAATGTATTGGTATATAACTAAGGTGACACATATTTTTTTTACTGGTTATTCATGTTTAAATGAAAATGCTGAATTATTGTTATGGACTTTATTAACCAATTAAATTCATATTAAAATGCCGTGTATTGAATTAATATTTGTTTATGCTGATTTCTACATGTATTCTCATTTACATATTTGATCCTTGTATAATATTCATATTTCCTAATTTAAGTTATTGGGAGTTCATGAACAAATCTTAGTTCCAACGTGTCTCAAAAAAAGCCACCATGTGAGAATGAAGATATGGAAATCGATTTCCAAAGCGGCTACAGTGGTACATGGCACCTTTAGGAGTAAGGAGACATGTAAGAAGAGATTCTGGGATTGCAGGAAGCTCACCAAGGAGAAGATAGCCAAGTCAGCAAGATTGTCCGGCTGTAAAAATCGACCCAAGATCCAATTGAAGGGATTGCAGGAGAAGCTGAGGTATCATCTGACCACATCTGATGAAGATTCATCGCCTGTCAAAACCCACAAAAGACCTTCCAAATCTCATGGTAAGATTTGTAATTATGTTTTCATACAATAACTATATATATATATATATATGTTTTCATACAATAACTAGCCATAAACCCACCTCAAACTGTAATCCAAGCCTGGGCATAAACCCAATTCAAACTCTAATCCAAGACTAGCCATAAACCCACCTTAAACTATGAACCAAGACTAGCCATAAATCTGACTCAAGATCTCCTCTGAGTTATACAAGTTTTTTATTTTTCTGGCAATTGTCTGAAAAGGACATGTGTTTTGAGATGGTCCTAATTTCTTCAAATATGTAGTTAAGTAGGGTATAATATTTTCAATTTATATTCCCATATGGTAAGTTTCCACAAAAGGTTGTTATCACTTTTTGGACTTGTAATAGTGTCTTTTATATATGTTTGAAAATATTACTTTCTTATTTAAGAATAGTAGTTCCACTCCCTGCACACAGGGTAACAAATTGTTACACCCTTTAATAATGTCTAGTACAATACTCAAAGTATACTAATTACTTCTAGTTTACTAATACTCAGCGCTTTCTGGTTAGAGTTAGTCTCTCCATATAACCTGCAGTCAGTATGTGTGATATGATTGGTAATGCCATCTTGTGTATATCGGGTACTATATATGCACTTCTGAAACAAGTGTCTGATGGTGAATACTGTTGTGCAAGATGTGAGCGAGTTACTCATCTGGAAGCCCAGATTCGGGTTCTATGGACTCAGTGTAGAAGGAGGTGGAGACATGGGAGAGCAGGATCCTAAGGTAGGTATCTGGGTCACGGTTAGAAGGGGTAGAGAAAGTATATCAGGGAGATCAGTCCTAATTTAACACATGCTTATAAAAATGGTAAATTAGCTAGTAGTGTGAATGTTGCTTTAGAAGTAGCATTGCTGCAGGCTGATACGTCCATCTAGTTAAGATAGTAACAAGATTGTAGTGGAATTTATTCGGTCAGAAGTTATCAAAAGACCGTAAATGTTGAACGCTTTGCTGTCCCCTAGGTAAACAGCAAAGGTATATTGTGGATCGGATGAATAGATTGATGGGAAAGGGTGGTACAGTTGTCATAGTATATATTGGTACCAATTAAAAAGTTGGAGTTAAATGTAGTCATCAAAAACTATTTCATAGAATTAGACTTAAATAGAAAGTAAGGATCTGCACGATAGCATTACATGAAATACACCTTGTGCCATACACTGTGCCGGAAATCAGTGGGAGTTTAAGAAGATGAATAAATGGCTGAGAAGATGGCATAGGAAGGAGGGATTTGGGAGATATATTATAACTTCTCTCTCAGCTACAGGCTCTACACTAAGGATGGACTTCTCCTTGATGGGGAAGATGCAGATGTAATGGGGGAGAAGGGAGTTAGACAGCTAGAGGAGGTATTCAATTAGGCAACAGGGGCAGGGTGAAGGTAGAAGCTGGTTACAAGATGGGAGCAGGCCCAGTCTACAGAAATGGGGGAAAGTGGACAGAAGGTTTACAATATTTAGAAGGTGCATAATATTTAAAGTGTGAAATGTCTGGTATTAAATGTTGGAGTCTTCCAAACAAAACAGGAGAACTAGAGTGAATGATGTTGGAGGATAATGATGAAATAGTTGGTATATCTGAGATGTGGCTGGATGATATTCATTACTGGTCAGTGAATTTAGAAGGTTCTGACATGTTAATACAGGATGGGAAAATATGTAAAAACCTGTACAAGACCTGCTCAGTAGGAGGACATCTTTGAAGACTGTGACAATGCAGAGTCTTTATGGATAAATATACATGGAGAAAAAGATACCGGTAAAATGCAGACTGGGATTTGTTATATGTCACCTATTATAATTGATTTGCTAAAATTCTATTTTTATTGCAAAGCTAAGAGGGAAGCAAAGAATAATGTGGATACTAGGGGATTCTATAGATGATAACGCAGTTTGTCCGGCTGGTGGTACATGCAGTCTATTCTCATCATCATCAACATTTATTTATATAGCGCCAGCAGATTCCGTAGCGCTTTACTATTCTCCCATCCTTTAAGACACAGCCACATTTATGCACTTTAAAGCAAAGAAAAAAGAGAAGAGGTAAATATAGAGTAGAACGAAAACAACACTTTGAGAACAGTGCATTGATCTCTTTCCACTGAGGCTATTTTCACCCCTATGCTGACCCTATTTTGGCCTGGTCACATTCCAAGATCAATATCAGTAATATGTTTATGCAGAGCCCACATAAAGTATCCCTTGAGGTTTTTTTCCAGAAAACTTTGAATTTGCAGAAAAAACATTAGTCTGCTTATACACTATATGGACAAAAGTATTTGGCCACACATGTTAATTATTGCATTGAGCTGTTTCAATCAGACCTGTTGCCAGAGGTGTATAAAATCAAGCACCTAGCCATGCAGTCTCCATTTACAAACATTTGTGATACAAAAAGGGTCATCCTGAAGAGCTCAGTGAAGTCAAGCTGTAGTACTGTGATAGGTGTCACCTGTGCAATAAGACGGTTCGTGAAATTTCATCCCTGCTGGATATTCCACGGTCAACTGTAAGTGATATGATTAGAAAGTAGAAGCGTTTAGGAACAACAGCAACTTGAACAGCCACGAAGCGGTAGACCACGAGAAATCACAGTGCTGGGTCAACGACTGCTGAGGCGCATAGGGCATAAAAGTTGACAACGCTCTGCTGATACCATAGCTGAAGAGTTCTGAACTTCCACTGACATCAATTTAAGCACAAAAACTGAGAAGCAGGAGCTTATATGGCCGAGCAGCTGCATGCAGCCTCACATCACCAAGACCAATGCAAGCGTCAGATGGAGTGGTGTAAAGCACACTGACACTGGTCTGTGGAGCAGTGGAAACATGTTCTGTGGAGTGACGAATCACGATTCTGCGCATGACTGTCAGAGTCTGGGTTTGGCAGATGCTGGTACAACGCAACCTGTCTGACTGCATTATGCCAACTGTGAAGTTTGGTGGAGGAGGGATAATGGTATGGGACTGTTTTTCAGGGTTTGGACTAGGCCCCTTATCTCCAGTGAAGGGCAATCGTAATGCTTCAGCGCACCAAGTCATTTTGTACAATGCTATGCTTCCAACTTTGTGACAACAGTTTGGGGAAGGCCCTTTTCTACTGCAACATGACTGTGCCCCAGTGCACAAAGCAAGGACTACAAGGACATGGTTTGATGAGTTTGGTGTGGAAGAACTTGACTGGCCACACAGAGCCCTGACCTCAACCCCATCGAACACCTTTGGGATGAACTGGAACGGAGACTGCGAGCCAGGCCTGCTCGTCCAACATCAGTGTCTGACCTCATAAATGCTCTACAGAATGAATGGGCACAAATTCCCACAGAAACACTCCAACATCTTGTGGAGCCTTCCAAGGAGAGTGGAAGCTGTTACCGCTGCAAAAGGGGGACCAACTCCATATTAAAGTATATGTATTTGATAATATTGTCATTACAGTCCCTGCTGCTGTAATGGTCAAACATCCAAATACTTTTGACCATATAGTGTATCTCCTGGCACAGCAAATACAATCTATCCAAAATGGACAAAAATGTGTTTTGTTTTATTTTTTAAAATGAATTTTTTTTTGAAACACCACCAGTTCTTGCTTTGGCATCAATCCTTCATCTCATTAACCCCTTCATCTCCTCCACTCGCTCTCTCCCTTGCCTCATCTGGCTCCCCTTGTGCCTGTTCTGTTTTCCCTCCCTTAGGATGTAAGCTCACTTGAGCAGGGCCCTCTTCCCTCCTGTCTCCTCACCTGTTCTTCGGCTCCGTGTTTATTGCTTTAACCTGCCTGGAGTTCCTGAAGTACTGGTATCTCTGTTTATTGTTCTGTACTGTTATACCCTGTATAGTGTACTGTTTGTATGGTGTACGGCGCTGTGGAAATCTTGTGGCGCCTAACAAATAAAGGATAATAATAATAATAATCCACCTTTCCGAAAAATCAAAAGCAGGATTCTACGCATTTTCATAATAAAACCATTTATTGCTAATTTGCAATGTCTTGAATGAAATGCATCAAATAATATATGTAGCCCAAGAACACTTATCATTTTGAAACTTATACCACATACAGCATCAAGCCCTGAGTTTATTGAAGGCAGGATGGGGGTACAGGAATGGTGAATATTACCTTTTTTAATCTTTGAAGCCCAGTAGTGCAGAGGACTAGTGGGACTTAGTGATTCCGCTCATCATTAGCACAGAATGGGTTAAAGAATAAACTCTTCGGTTTTACATAAGAACCATACTCAGGAAACAGCAAACAGGATGTGTAGCAGATGGTTGCAGCACTACATGTAAACTTACATTATAAGAGTTATACAAGAGAACTGAATGTGTGTTCATTTCAAGGTCAAAACCTATTTAAAAAATACCTTCTTACAATATCAGGAAAGGAAAGCAAAAAAATGAGTAACTTTGGCAAAACCATGTTGTATTACTGGGGAAGGGAGATTTAAAATGTGATGGCAGATTTATAGTTGGGGTAGCACATATTCTAGATCAACTTTAAAGTCAGTGTACAAATAAAGTTATCAAGTATTTGTGTGTTACATGAAAAAGCAGCCAGTATTTAGCTTATGTGCAAAATAATAAACTAATATGCATCCCTTGTATTGTAACATGGTTTTGTCCAGGAGAAAACTTACTCCTTTTTTTGCCTTACTTTCCTTAATGAATCAGACTACAGCTATGTTATCGTATCCCGTCTTGGTATAAAAGTGTTTCTTCAATTAAGAATCTAAAACTTACAATGTTTAATACAAGCAGAATATATTGTGATGTATATATACTAATTCCTGCACCTATCAATTAAAATGTAACAGGTACGGTAAAGCCTTGCGTTGCATATATATGTATTTAAGCTTAATGCAATGGTCATTGTGCATTAAAACTCTACTTCTCTAACAGTTTCTATAATAACAAATTTAGGATTGTGGCCTTAATAATAGCCATTGACAAACACTGAAAATAATACAGTGAATAACATATTTCACAAAAATAGCAATCATGATGAGAAAAGAATAAAACAACATCAATCCATCATTGGTATTTAAATTGAAACAGTAAAAACATGTAAAAATAAAATAATTAATCATGGAAAATACTGTTACTCAATTAAATAGGAAGGCGAGTAACAAAAAATAAACATCTATGGTTTTGGTGTGTTGACTTGATATATAGGAGAACCCAAAGAGTATCTAGATAACACGGAATTCTGTGCTAGTGGTAAAGTTTTCAGTGAATTTATCAATTTCATTCAAACGGCTGTGTGTCCCTTCACCTCAGCTCTACAGGGGACGTACTGTGGAGTGAAGAATGAGAGGCACACTGGATGTAAGTTAAACTGGATGTGAGATGTGCTGGATGTGATGTGTGCTGGATGTGAGGTGAGCTGGATGTGAGATGTGCTGGATGTGAGATGTGCTGGATGTGATGTGTGCTGGATGTGATGTGTGCTGGATGTGAGGTGTGCTGGATGTGAGGTGTGCTGGATGTGAGATGTGCTGGATGTGATGTGTGCTGGATGTGATGTGTGCTGGATGTGATGTGTGCTGGATGTGAGGTGTGCTGGATGTGATGTGTGCTGGATGTGAGATGTGCTGGATGTGAGATGTGCTGGATGTGAGGTGTGCTGGATGTGAGATGTGCTGGATGTGAGATGTGCTGGATGTGAGATGTGCTGGATGTGAGGAGTGCTGGATGTGAGGTGTGCTGGATGTGAGATGTGCTGGATGTGAGGTGTGCTGGATGTGAGGTGTGCTGGATGTGAGGTGTGCTGGATGTGATGTGTGCTGGATGTGAGATGTGCTGGATGTGAGATGTGCTGGATGTGATGTGCTGGATGTGAGGTGTGCTGCATGTGAGATGTGCTGGATGTGATGTGTGCTGGATGTGAGGTGCTGCATGTGAGGTGTGCTGGATGTGAGGTGTGCTGGATGTGATGTGTGCTGGATGTGAGGAGTGCTGGATGTGAGATGTGCTGGATGTGATGTGTGCTGGATGTGAGATGTGCTGGATGTGATGTGCTGGATGTGAGGTGTGCTGCATGTGAGATGTGCTGGATGTGATGTGTGCTGGATGTGAGGTGCTGCATGTGAGGTGTGCTGGATGTGAGGTGTGCTGGATGTGAGATGTGCTGGATGTGAGGTGTGCTGGATGTGAGGTGTGCTGGATGTGAGGTGTGCTGGATGTGAGATGTGCTGGATGTGAGATGTGCTGGATGTGAGGAGTGCTGGATGTGAGGTGTGCTGGATGTGATGTGTGCTGGATGTGATGTGTGCTGGATGTGAGGTGTGCTGGATGTGAGGTGTGCTGGATGTGATGTGTGCTGGATGTGATGTGTGCTGGATGTGAGGTGTGCTGGATGTGAGGTGTGCTGGATGTGAGATGTGCTGGATGTGAGATGTGCTGGATGTGAGGTGTGCTGGATGTGAGGAGTGCTGGATGTGAGGTGAGCTGGATGTGAGATGTGCTGGATGTGAGATGTGCTGGATGTGAGATGTGCTGGATGTGAGGTGTGCTGGATGTGATGTGTGCTGGATGTGATGTGTGCTGGATGTGAGGTGTGCTGGATGTGAGGTGTGCTGGATGTGAGGTGTGCTGGATGTGAGATGTGCTGGATGTGAGATGTGCTGGATGTGAGGTGTGCTGGATGTGAGGTGTGCTGGATGTGAGATGTGCTGGATGTGAGATGTGCTGGATGTGAGGTGTGCTGGATGTGAGGTGTGCTGGATGTGAGGTGTGCTGGATGTGAGCTGTGCTGGATGTGAGCTGTGCTGGATGTGAGGTGTGAGATGTGCTGGATGTGAGGTGTGCTGGATGTGAGAGGTGCTGGATGTGAGGTGTGCTGGATGTGAGATGTGCTGGATGTGAGGTGTGCTGGATGTGAGGTGTGCTGGATGTGAGATGTGCTGGATGTGAGATGTGCTGGATGTGAGATGTGCTGGATGTGATGTGTGCTGGATGTGAGGTGCTGCATGTGAGGTGTGCTGGATGTGAGGTGTGCTGGATGTGATGTGTGCTGGATGTGAGATGTGCTGGATGTGAGGTGTGCTGGATGTGAGATGTGCTGGATGTGAGATGTGCTGGATGTGAGATGTGCTGGATGTGAGATGTGCTGGATGTGAGGTGTGCTGGATGTGAGGTGTGCTGGATGTGAGGTGTGCTGGATGTGATGTGTGCTGGATGTGAGGTGTGCTGGATGTGAGGTGTGCTGGATGTGAGGTGTGCTGGATGTGAGATGTGCTGGATGTGAGATGTGCTGGATGTGAGATGTGCTGGATGTGAGGTGTGCTGGATGTGAGATGTGCTGGATGTGAGGTGTGCTGGATGTGAGGTGTGCTGGATGTGAGGTGTGCTGGATGTGAGGTGTGCTGGATGTGAGATGTGCTGGATGTGAGATGTGCTGGATGTGAGATGTGCTGGATGTGAGATGTGCTGGATGTGAGCTGCGCTGGATGTGAGATGTGCTGGATGTGAGATGTGCTGGATGTGAGCTGTGCTGGATGTGAGGTGTGCTGGATGTGAGATGTGAGATGTGCTGGCTGTGAGATGTGCTGGATGTGAGGTGTGCTGGATGTGAGGTGTGCTGGATGTGAGGAGTGCTGGATGTGAGATGTGCTGGATGTGAGATGTGCTGGATGTGAGAGGTGCTGGATGTGAGAGGTGCTGGATGTGAGAGGTGCTGGATGTGAGATGTGCTGGATGTGAGATGTGCTGGATGTGAGGTGTGCTGAATGTGAGGTGCGCTGGATGTGAGATGTGCTGGATGTGAGATGTGCTGGATGTGAGATGTGCTGGATGTGATGTGTGCTGGATGTGAGGTGCTGCATGTGAGGTGTGCTGGATGTGAGGTGTGCTGGATGTGATGTGTGCTGGATGTGATGTGTGCTGGATGTGAGGTGCGCTGGACGTGATGTGAGGTGTGCTGGATGTGAGGTGTGCTGGATGTGAGATGTGCTGGATGTGAGATGTGCTGGATGTGAGATGTGCTGGATGTGAGATGTGCTGGATGTGAGGTGTGCTGGATGTGAGATGTGCTGGGTGTGAGATGTGCTGGATGTGAGATGTGCTGGATGTGAGGTGTGCTGGATGTGAGGTGCGCTGGATGTGAGATGCGCTGGATGTGAGATGCGCTGGATGTGAGATGTGAGATGCGCTGGATGTGAGATGTGCTGGATGTGAGATGTGAGGTGCGCTGGATGTGAGATGTGCTGGATGTGAGATGTGAGGTGTGCTGGATGTGAGATGTGCTGGATGTGAGATGTGCTGGATGTGAGATGTGCTGGATGTGATGTGTGCTGGATGTGAGGTGCTGCATGTGAGGTGTGCTGGATGTGAGGTGTGCTGGATGTGATGTGTGCTGGATGTGATGTGTGCTGGATGTGAGATGTGCTGGATGTGAGGTGTGCTGGATGTGAGATGTGCTGGATGTGAGATGTGCTGGATGTGAGATGTGCTGGATGTGAGATGTGCTGGATGTGAGGTGTGCTGGATGTGAGGTGTGCTGGATGTGAGGTGTGCTTGATGTGATGTGTGCTGGATGTGAGGTGTGCTGGATGTGAGGTGTGCTGGATGTGAGATGTGCTGGATGTGAGATGTGCTGGATGTGAGATGTGCTGGATGTGAGGTGTGCTGGATGTGAGATGTGCTGGATGTGAGATGTGCTGGATGTGAGGTGTGCTGGATGTGAGGTGTGCTGGATGTGAGGTGTGCTGGATGTGAGATGTGCTGGATGTGAGATGTGCTGGATGTGAGATGTGCTGGATGTGAGCTGCGCTGGATGTGAGATGTGCTGGATGTGAGCTGTGCTGGATGTGAGGTGTGCTGGATGTGAGATGTGCTGGATGTGAGATGTGAGATGTGCTGGATGTGAGGTGTGCTGGATGTGAGGTGTGCTGGATGTGAGGAGTGCTGGATGTGAGATGTGCTGGATGTGAGATGTGCTGGATGTGAGAGGTGCTGTATGTGAGAGGTGCTGTATGTGAGAGGTGCTGGATGTGAGATGTGCTGGATGTGAGATGTGCTGGATGTGAGGTGTGCTGGATGTGAGGTGCGCTGGATGTGAGATGTGCTGGATGTGAGATGTGCTGGATGTGAGATGTGCTGGATGTGATGTGTGCTGGATGTGAGGTGCTGCATGTGAGGTGTGCTGGATGTGAGGTGTGCTGGATGTGATGTGTGCTGGATGTGATGTGTGCTGGATGTGAGGTGCGCTGGACGTGATGTGAGGTGTGCTGGATGTGAGGTGTGCTGGATGTGAGATGTGCTGGATGTGAGATGTGCTGGATGTGAGATGTGCTGGATGTGAGGTGTGCTGGATGTGAGGTGCGCTGGATGTGAGATGCGCTGGATGTGAGATGCGCTGGATGTGAGATGTGAGATGCGCTGGATGTGAGATGTGCTGGATGTGAGATGTGGTGGATGTGAGGTGTGCTGGATGTGAGGTGTGCTGGATGTGAGGTGTGCTGGATGTGAGGTGTGCTGGATGTGAGATGTGGTGGATGTGAGGTGTGCTGGATGTGAGATGCGCTGGATGTGAGATGCGCTGGATGTGAGGTGTGCTGGATGTGAGATGTGCTGGATGTGAGATGTGCTGGATGTGAGATGTGCTGGATGTGATGTGTGCTGGATGTGAGGTGCTGCATGTGAGGTGTGCTGGATGTGAGGTGTGCTGGATGTGATGTGTGCTGGATGTGAGGTGCGCTGGACGTGATGTGAGGTGTGCTGGATGTGAGGTGTGCTGGATGTGAGATGTGCTGGATGTGAGATGTGCTGGATGTGAGATGTGCTGGATGTGAGGTGTGCTGGGTGTGAGATTTGCTGGGTGTGAGATGTGCTGGATGTGAGATGTGCTGGATGTGAGGTGTGCTGGATGTGAGATGCGCTGGATGTGAGATGCGCTGGATGTGAGATGCGCTGGATGTGAGATGTGAGATGCGCTGGATGTGAGATGTGGTGGATGTGAGGTGTGCTGGATGTGAGGTGTGCTGGATGTGAGGTGTGCTGGATGTGAGGTGTGCTGGATGTGAGGTGTGCTTGATGTGAGGTGTGCTTGATGTGAGATGCGCTAGATGTGAGGTGTGCTGGATGTGAGGTGCGCTAGATGTGAGGTGTGCTGGATGTGAGGAGCGCTGGATGTGAGGTGTGCTGGATGTGAGATGCGCTGGATGTGAGATGCGCTGGATGTGAGGTGGCTGGATGTGAGGTGTGCTAGATGTGAGATGCGCTGGATGTGAGATGCGCTGGATGTGAGATGTGCTGGATGTGAGGTGCGCTGGATGTGAGATGCGCTGGATGTGAGATGTGCTGGATGTGAGGTGTGCTGGATGTGAGATGTGCTGGATGTGAGATGTGCTGGATGTGAGATGTGCTGGATGTGAGGAGAGCTGGATGTGAGATGTGCTGGATGTGATGAGTGCTGGATGTGAGATGTGCTGGATGTGAGATGTGCTGGATGTGAGATGCGCTGGATGTGAGGTGTGCTGGATGTGAGATGTGCTGGATGTGAGATGTGCTGGATGTGAGATGTGCTGGATGTGATGTGTGCTGGATGTGAGGTGCTGCATGTGAGGTGTGCTGGATGTGAGGTGTGCTGGATGTGATGTGTGCTGGATGTGATGTGTGCTGGATGTGAGGTGCGCTGGACGTGATGTGAGGTGTGCTGGATGTGAGGTGTGCTGGATGTGAGATGTGCTGGATGTGAGATGTGCTGGATGTGAGATGTGCTGGATGTGAGATGTGCTGGATGTGAGGTGTGCTGGATGTGAGATGTGCTGGGTGTGAGATGTGCTGGATGTGAAATGTGCTGGATGTGAGATGTGCTGGATGTGAGGTGTGCTGGATGTGAGATGCGCTGGATGTGAGATGCGCTGGATGTGAGATGCGCTGGATGTGAGATGCGCTGGATGTGAGATGTGAGATGCGCTGGATGTGAGATGTGCTGGATGTGAGATGTGGTGGATGTGAGGTGTGCTGGATGTGAGGTGTGCTGGATGTGAGGTGTGCTGGATGTGAGGTGTGCTGGATGTGAGATGCGCTAGATGTGAGGTGTGCTGGATGTGAGGTGCGCTAGATGTGAGGTGTGCTGGATGTGAGGAGCGCTGGATGTGAGGAGCGCTGGATGTGAGATGCGCTGGATGTGAGATGCGCTGGATGTGAGATGCGCTGGATGTGAGATGCGCTGGATGTGAGGTGTGCTGGATGTGAGGTGTGCTGGATGTGAGGTGTGCTGGATGTGAGATGCGCTGGATGTGAGATGCGCTGGATGTGAGATGTGCTGGATGTGAGATGCGCTGGATGTGAGGTGTGCTGGATGTGAGATGTGATGGATGTGAGATGTGCTGGATGTGAGATGTGATGGATGTGAGATGTGCTGGATGTGAGATGTGCTGGACGTGAGATGTGCTGGATGTGAGATGTGCTGGATGTGAGATGTGATGGATGTGAGATGTGCTGGATGTGAGGTGTGCTGGATGTGAGATGTGCTGGATGTGAGATGTGCTGGATGTGAGATGTGCTGGATGTGAGGAGAGCTGGATGTGAGATGTGCTGGATGTGATGAGTGCTGGATGTGAGATGTGCTGGATGTGAGATGTGCTGGATGTGAGATGCGCTGGATGTGAGATGCGCTGGATGTGAGATGCGCTGGATGTGAGATGCGCTGGATGTGAGGTGTGCTGGATGTGAGATGTGCTGGATGTGAGGTGTGCTGGATGTGAGATGCGCTGGATGTGAGATGCGCTGGATGTGAGGTGTGCTGGATGTGAGATGTGCTGGATGTGAGATGTGCTGGATGTGAGATGTGCTGGATGTAAGATGTGTGCTGGATGTAAGATGTGTGCTGGATGTGAGATGTGCTGGATGTAAGATGTGTGCTGGATGTGAGATGTGCTGGATGTGAGGTGTGCTGGATGTGAGATGCGCTGGATGTGAGGTGCTGGATGTGAGGTGTGCTGGATGTGTGATGTGCTGGATGTAAGATGTGCTGGATGTGAGATGTGCTGGATGTAAGATGTGTGCTGGATGTGAGATGTGCTGGATGTGAGATGTGCTGGATGTGAGGTGTGCTGGATGTGAGGTGTGCTGGATGTGAGATGTGCTGGATGTGAGGTGTGCTGGATGTGAGATGTGCTGGATGTGAGGTGTGCTGGATGTGAGATGTGCTGGATGTGAGATGTGCTGGATGTGATGTGTGCTGGATGTGAGATGTGCTGGATGTAAGATGTGTGCTGGATGTGAGGTGCTGGATGTGAGGTGTGCTGGATGTGAGATGTGCTGGATGTGAGGTGTGCTGGATGTGAGATGTGCTGGATGTGAGATGTGCTGGATGTGAGGTGTGCTGGATGTGAGATGTGCTGGATGTGATGTGTGCTGGATGTGAGATGTGCTGGATGTAAGATGTGTGCTGGATGTGAGATGTGCTGGATGTAAGATGTGTGCTGGATGTGAGATGTGCTGGATGTGAGGTGTGCTGGATGTGAGATGTGCTGGATGTGAGATGTGCTGGATGTGAGATGCGCTGGATGTGAGATGCGCTGGATGTGAGATGCGCTGGATGTGAGATGCGCTGGATGTGAGGTGCGCTGGATGTGAGGTGCTGGATGTGAGGTGTGCTGGATGTGAGATGTGCTGGATGTGAGATGCGCTGGATGTGAGATGCACTGGATGTGAGGTGTGCTGGATGTGAGATGCGCTGGATGTGAGGTGTGCTGGATGTGAGATGCGCTGGATGTGAGGTGTGCAGGATGTGAGGTGTGCTGGATGTGAGGTGTGCTGGATGTGAGATGTGCTGGATGTGAGGTGTGCTGGATGTGAGGTGTGCTGGATGTGAGATGTGCTGGATGTGAGATGCGCTGGATGTGAGATGTGCTGGATGTGAGATGTGAGGTGTGCTGGATGTGAGGTGTGATGGATGTGAGATGCGCTGGATGTGAGGAGTGCTGGATGTGAGGTGTGCTGGATGTGAGATGTGCTGGATGTGAGATGCGCTGGATGTGAGATGCGCTGGACGTGAGGTGTGCTGGATGTGAGATGTGCTGGATGTGAGATGCGCTGGATGTGAGATGTGCAGGATGTGAGATGTGCTGGATGTGAGATGTGCTGGATGTGAGATGTGCTGGATGTGAGGTGAGCTGGATGTGAGATGTGCTGGATGTGAGATGTGCTGGATGTGAGGTGTGCTGGATGTGAGGTGCGCTGGATGTGAGGAGCGCTGGATGTGAGATGCGCTGGATGTGAGGTGTGCAGGATGTGAGATGCGCTGGATGTGAGGTCTGCTGGATGTGAGGTGTGCTGGATGTGAGGTGTGCTGGATGTGAGATGTGCTGGATGTGAGATGTGCTGGATGTGAGATGTGCTGGATGTGAGGTGTGCTGGATGTGAGGTGTGCTGGATGTGAGATGTGCTGGATGTGAGATGCGCTGGATGTGAGATGTGCTGGATGTGAGATGTGAGGTGTGCTGGATGTGAGATGTGCTGGATGTGAGATGTGCTGGATGTGAGATGTGCTGGATGTGAGATGTGCTGGATGTGAGGTGTGCTGGATGTGAGGTGTGCTGGATGTGAGATGTGCTGGATGTGAGATGTGCTGGATGTGAGATGTGCTGGATGTGAGGTGTGCTGGATGTGAGGAGCGCTGGATGTGAGATGTGCTGGATGTGAGGAGTGCTGGATGTGAGGTGTGCTGGATGTGAGGTGTGCTGGATGTGAGGTGTGCTGGATGTGAGATGTGCTGGATGTGAGATGTGCTGGATGTGAGATGTGCTGGATGTGAGATGTGCTGGATGTGAGATGTGCTGGATGTGAGGTGTGCTGGATGTGAGGTGTGCTGGATGTGAGGTGTGCTGGATGTGAGGTGTGCTGGATGTGAGATGTGCTGGATGTGAGATGTGCTGGATGTGAGGAGCGCTGGATGTGAGATGTGCTGGATGTGAGGAGTGCTGGATGTGAGATGTGCTGGATGTGAGGAGCGCTGGATGTGAGGAGTGCTGGATGTGAGGAGTGCTGGATGTGAGGAGTGCTGGATGTGAGGTGTGCTGGATGTGAGGTGCTGGATGTGAGGTGCTGGATGTGAGATGTGCTGGATGTGAGATGTGCTGGATGTGAGATGTGCTGGATGTGAGATGTGCTGGATGTGAGGAGAGCTGGATGTGAGGTGTGCTGGATGTGAGATGTGCTGGATGTGAGATGTGCAGGATGTGAGATGTGATGGATGTGAGGTGTGCTGGATGTGAGGTGTGCTGGATGTGAGATGTGCTGGATGTGAGGTGTGCAGGATGTGAGATGCGCTGGATGTGATGTGTGCTGGATGTGATGTGTGCTGGATGTGATGTGTGCTGGATGTGAGGTGTGCTGGATGTGAGGTGTGCTGGATGTGAGGTGTGCTGGATGTGAGGTGTGCTGGATGTGAGATGTGCTGGATGTGAGGTGTGCAGGATGTGAGATGTGCAGGATGTGAGATGTGCAGGATGTGAGATGTGCTGGATGTGAGATGTGCAGGATGTGAGGTGTGCTGGATGTGAGGTGTGCTGGATGTGAGATGCGCTGGATGTGATGTGTGCTGGATGTGAGGTGTGCTGGATGTGAGATGTGCTGGATGTGAGATGTGCTGGATGTGAGGTGTGCTGGATGTGAGATGTGCAGGATGTGAGATGCGCTGGATGTGAGATGCGCTGGATGTGATGTGTGCTGGATGTGATGTGTGCTGGATGTGAGATGTGCTGGATGTGAGATGTGCAGGATGTGAGATGCGCTGGATGTGAGATGTGCAGGATGTGAGATGCGCTGGATGTGAGATGTGCAGGATGTGAGATGTGCTGGATGTGAGGTGTGCTGGATGTGAGATGTGCTGGATGTGAGATGTGCTGGATGTCAGGTGTGCTGGATGTGAGATGTGCAGGATGTGAGATGCGCTGGATGTGATGTGTGCTGGATGTGATGTGTGCTGGATGTGAGATGTGCTGGATGTGAGGTGTGCTGGATGTGAGATGTGCAGGATGTGAGATGCGCTGGATGTGATGTGTGCTGGATGTGATGTGTGCTGGATGTGATATGTGCTGGATGTGATGTGTGCTGGATGTGAGATGTGCTGGATGTGAGATGTGCTGGATGTGATGTGTGCTGGATGTGAGGTGTGCTGGATGTGAGATGTGCTGGATGTGAGATGTGCTGGATGTGAGATGTGCAGGATGTGAGATGTGCAGGATGTGAGAGGCGCTGGATGTGAGATGTGCAGGATGTGAGATGTGCTGGATGTGAGGTGTGCTGGATGTGAGGTGTGCTGGATGTGAGATGTGCTGGATGTGAGATGTGCTGGATGTGAGATGTGCAGGATGTGAGATGCGCTGGATGTGAGATGCGCTGGATGTGATGTGTGCTGGATGTGATGTGTGCTGGATGTGAGATGTGCTGGATGTGAGGTGTGCTGGATGTGAGATGTGCAGGATGTGATATGTGCTGGATGTGATATGTGCTGGATGTGATGTGTGCTGGATGTGATGTGTGCTGGATGTGAGATGTGCTGGATGTGATGTGTGCTGGATGTGAGGTGTGCTCGATGTGAGATGTGCTGGATGTGAGATGTGCTGGATGTGAGATGTGCAGGATGTGAGATGTGCAGGATGTGAGAGGCGCTGGATGTGATGTGTGCTGGATGTGAGATGTGCTGGATGTGAGATGTGCAGGATGTGAGATGTGATGGATGTGAGGTGTGCTGGATGTGAGGTGTGCTGGATGTGAGATGTGCTGGATGTGAGGTGTGCAGGATGTGAGATGCGCTGGATGTGATGTGTGCTGGATGTGATGTGTGCTGGATGTGAGGTGTGCTGGATGTGAGGTGTGCTGGATGTGAGATGTGCTGGATGTGAGATGTGCTGGATGTGAGATGTGCTGGATGTGAGGTGTGCTGGATGTGAGGAGCGCTGGATGTGAGATGTGCTGGATGTGAGGAGTGCTGGATGTGAGGTGTGCTGGATGTGAGGTGTGCTGGATGTGAGGTGTGCTGGATGTGAGATGTGCTGGATGTGAGATGTGCTGGATGTGAGATGTGCTGGATGTGAGATGTGCTGGATGTGAGATGTGCTGGATGTGAGGTGTGCTGGATGTAAGGTGTGCTGGATGTGAGGTGTGCTGGATGTGAGGTGTGCTGGATGTGAGATGTGCTGGATGTGAGATGTGCTGGATGTGAGGAGCGCTGGATGTGAGATGTGCTGGATGTGAGGAGTGCTGGATGTGAGATGTGCTGGATGTGAGGAGCGCTGGATGTGAGGAGTGCTGGATGTGAGGAGTGCTGGATGTGAGGAGTGCTGGATGTGAGGTGTGCTGGATGTGAGGTGCTGGATGTGAGGTGCTGGATGTGAGATGTGCTGGATGTGAGATGTGCTGGATGTGAGATGTGCTGGATGTGAGATGTGCTGGATGTGAGGAGAGCTGGATGTGAGGTGTGCTGGATGTGAGATGTGCTGGATGTGAGATGTGCAGGATGTGAGATGTGATGGATGTGAGGTGTGCTGGATGTGAGGTGTGCTGGATGTGAGATGTGCTGGATGTGAGGTGTGCAGGATGTGAGATGCGCTGGATGTGATGTGTGCTGGATGTGATGTGTGCTGGATGTGATGTGTGCTGGATGTGAGGTGTGCTGGATGTGAGGTGTGCTGGATGTGAGGTGTGCTGGATGTGAGGTGTGCTGGATGTGAGATGTGCTGGATGTGAGGTGTGCAGGATGTGAGATGTGCAGGATGTGAGATGTGCAGGATGTGAGATGTGCTGGATGTGAGATGTGCAGGATGTGAGGTGTGCTGGATGTGAGGTGTGCTGGATGTGAGATGCGCTGGATGTGATGTGTGCTGGATGAGAGGTGTGCTGGATGTGAGATGTGCTGGATGTGAGATGTGCTGGATGTGAGGTGTGCTGGATGTGAGATGTGCAGGATGTGAGATGCGCTGGATGTGAGATGCGCTGGATGTGATGTGTGCTGGATGTGATGTGTGCTGGATGTGAGATGTGCTGGATGTGAGATGTGCAGGATGTGAGATGCGCTGGATGTGAGATGTGCAGGATGTGAGATGCGCTGGATGTGAGATGTGCAGGATGTGAGATGTGCTGGATGTGAGGTGTGCTGGATGTGAGATGTGCTGGATGTGAGATGTGCTGGATGTCAGGTGTGCTGGATGTGAGATGTGCAGGATGTGAGATGCGCTGGATGTGATGTGTGCTGGATGTGATGTGTGCTGGATGTGAGATGTGCTGGATGTGAGGTGTGCTGGATGTGAGATGTGCAGGATGTGAGATGCGCTGGATGTGATGTGTGCTGGATGTGATGTGTGCTGGATGTGATATGTGCTGGATGTGATGTGTGCTGGATGTGAGATGTGCTGGATGTGAGATGTGCTGGATGTGATGTGTGCTGGATGTGAGGTGTGCTGGATGTGAGATGTGCTGGATGTGAGATGTGCTGGATGTGAGATGTGCAGGATGTGAGATGTGCAGGATGTGAGAGGCGCTGGATGTGAGATGTGCAGGATGTGAGATGTGCTGGATGTGAGGTGTGCTGGATGTGAGATGTGCTGGATGTGAGATGTGCTGGATGTCAGGTGTGCTGGATGTGAGATGTGCAGGATGTGAGATGCGCTGGATGTGATGTGTGCTGGATGTGATGTGTGCTGGATGTGAGATGTGCTGGATGTGAGGTGTGCTGGATGTGAGATGTGCAGGATGTGAGACGCGCTGGATGTGATGTGTGCTGGATGTGATGTGTGCTGGATGTGATATGTGCTGGATGTGATGTGTGCTGGATGTGATGTGTGCTGGATGTGAGATGTGCTGGATGTGATGTGTGCTGGATGTGAGGTGTGCTCGATGTGAGATGTGCTGGATGTGAGATGTGCTGGATGTGAGATGTGCAGGATGTGAGATGTGCAGGATGTGAGAGGCGCTGGATGTGATGTGTGCTGGATGTGAGATGTGCTGGATGTGAGATGTGCAGGATGTGAGATGTGATGGATGTGAGGTGTGCTGGATGTGAGGTGTGCTGGATGTGAGATGTGCTGGATGTGAGGTGTGCAGGATGTGAGATGCGCTGGATGTGATGTGTGCTGGATGTGATGTGTGCTGGATGTGAGGTGTGCTGGATGTGAGGTGTGCTGGATGTGAGATGTGCTGGATGTGAGGAGTGCTGGATGTGAGATGTGCTGGATGTGAGGTGTGCTGGATGTGAGATGTGCTGGATGTGAGATGTGCTGGATGTGATGTGTGCTGGATGTGAGATGTGCTGGATGTAAGATGTGTGCTGGATGTGAGGTGCTGGATGTGAGGTGTGCTGGATGTGAGATGTGCTGGATGTGAGGTGTGCTGGATGTGAGATGTGCTGGATGTGAGATGTGCTGGATGTGAGGTGTGCTGGATGTGAGATGTGCTGGATGTGATGTGTGCTGGATGTGAGATGTGCTGGATGTAAGATGTGTGCTGGATGTGAGATGTGCTGGATGTAAGATGTGTGCTGGATGTGAGATGTGCTGGATGTGAGGTGTGCTGGATGTGAGATGTGCTGGATGTGAGATGTGCTGGATGTGAGATGCGCTGGATGTGAGGTGCGCTGGATGTGAGATGCGCTGGACGTGAGGTGAGCTGGATGTGAGATGCGCTGGATGTGAGGTGTGCTGGATGTGAGGTGTGCTGGATGTGAGATGTGCTGGATGTGAGGTGTGCTGGATGTGAGATGCGCTGGATGTGAGATGCGCTGGATGTGTGATGTGCTGGATGTGAGATGCGCTGGATGTGAGATGCGCTGGATGTGAGATGCGCTGGATGTGAGGTGCGCTGGATGTGAGGTGCTGGATGTGAGGTGTGCTGGATGTGAGATGCGCTGGATGTGAGATGCGCTGGATGTGAGATGCACTGGATGTGAGGTGTGCTGGATGTGAGATGCGCTGGATGTGAGGTGTGCTGGATGTCAGATGCGCTGGATGTGAGGTGTGCAGGATGTGAGGTGTGCTGGATGTGAGGTGTGCTGGATGTGAGGTGTGCTGGATGTGAGGTGTGCAGGATGTGAGATGTGCTGGATGTGAGATGTGCTGGATGTGAGGTGTGCTGGATGTGAGGTGTGCTGGATGTGAGATGTGCTGGATGTGAGATGCGCTGGATGTGAGATGTGCTGGATGTGAGATGTGAGATGTGCTGGATGTGAGATGTGCTGGATGTGAGATGTGCTGGATGTGAGGTGTGCTGGATGTGAGATGTGCTGGATGTGAGGAGCGCTGGATGTGAGATGTGCTGGATGTGAGGAGTGCTGGATGTGAGGTGTGCTGGATGTGAGGTGTGCTGGATGTGAGGTGTGCTGGATGTGAGATGTGCTGGATGTGAGATGTGCTGGATGTGAGATGTGCTGGATGTGAGATGTGCTGGATGTGAGATGTGCTGGATGTGAGGTGTGCTGGATGTGAGATGTGCTGGATGTGAGGTGTGCTGGATGTGAGGTGTGCTGGATGTGAGATGTGCTGGATGTGAGATGTGCTGGATGTGAGGAGCGCTGGATGTGAGATGTGCTGGATGTGAGATGTGCTGGATGTGAGATGTGCTGGATGTGAGGAGCGCTGGATGTGAGGAGTGCTGGATGTGAGGAGTGCTGGATGTGAGGTGTGCTGGATGTGAGGTGTGCTGGATGTGAGGTGTGCTGGATGTGAGGAGTGCTGGATGTGAGGAGTGCTGGATGTGAGGAGTGCTGGATGTGAGGTGTGCTGGATGTGAGGTGCTGGATGTGAGGTGCTGGATGTGAGGTGCTGGATGTGAGATGTGCTGGATGTGAGATGTGCTGGATGTGAGATGTGCTGGATGTGAGATGTGCTGGATGTGAGGAGAGCTGGATGTGAGGTGTGCTGGATGTGAGATGTGCTGGATGTGAGATGTGCAGGATGTGAGGTGTGCTGGATGTGAGATGTGCTGGATGTGAGGTGTGCAGGATGTGAGATGCGCTGGATGTGATGTGTGCTGGATGTGATGTGTGCTGGATGTGATGTGTGCTGGATGTGAGGTGTGCTGGATGTGAGGTGTGCTGGATGTGAGGTGTGCTGGATGTGAGGTGTGCTGGATGTGAGATGTGCTGGATGTGAGGTGTGCAGGATGTGAGATGTGCAGGATGTGAGATGTGCAGGATGTGAGATGTGCTGGATGTGAGATGTGCAGGATGTGAGGTGTGCTGGATGTGAGGTGTGCTGGATGTGAGATGCGCTGGATGTGATGTGTGCTGGATGTGAGGTGTGCTGGATGTGAGATGTGCTGGATGTGAGATGTGCTGGATGTGAGGTGTGCTGGATGTGAGATGTGCAGGATGTGAGATGCGCTGGATGTGATGTGTGCTGGATGTGATGTGTGCTGGATGTGAGATGTGCTGGATGTGAGATGTGCAGGATGTGAGATGCGCTGGATGTGAGATGTGCAGGATGTGAGATGCGCTGGATGTGAGATGTGCAGGATGTGAGATGTGCTGGATGTGAGGTGTGCTGGATGTGAGATGTGCTGGATGTGAGATGTGCTGGATGTCAGGTGTGCTGGATGTGAGATGTGCAGGATGTGAGATGCGCTGGATGTGATGTGTGCTGGATGTGATGTGTGCTGGATGTGAGATGTGCTGGATGTGAGGTGTGCTGGATGTGAGATGTGCAGGATGTGAGATGCGCTGGATGTGATGTGTGCTGGATGTGATGTGTGCTGGATGTGATGTGTGCTGGATGTGATGTGTGCTGGATGTGAGATGTGCTGGATATGAGATGTGCTGGATGTGATGTGTGCTGGATGTGAGGTGTGCTGGATGTGAGATGTGCTGGATGTGAGATGTGCTGGATGTGAGATGTGCAGGATGTGAGATGTGCAGGATGTGAGAGGCGCTGGATGTGAGATGTGCAGGATGTGAGATGTGCTGGATGTGAGGTGTGCTGGATGTCAGGTGTGCTGGATGTGGGATGTGCAGGATGTGAGATGCGCTGGATGTGATGTGTGCTGGATGTGATGTGTGCTGGATGTGAGATGTGCTGGATGTGAGGTGTGCTGGATGTGAGATGTGCAGGATGTGAGATGCGCTGGATGTGATGTGTGCTGGATGTGATGTGTGCTGGATGTGATATGTGCTGGATGTGATGTGTGCTGGATGTGAGATGTGCTGGATGTGAGATGTGCTGGATGTGAGATGTGCTGGATGTGAGGAGAGCTGGATGTGAGGTGTGCTGGATGTGAGATGTGCTGGATGTGAGATGTGCAGGATGTGAGATGTGATGGATGTGAGGTGTGCTGGATGTGAGGTGTGCTGGATGTGAGATGTGCTGGATGTGAGGTGTGCAGGATGTGAGATGCGCTGGATGTGATGTGTGCTGGATGTGATGTGTGCTGGATGTGATGTGTGCTGGATGTGAGGTGTGCTGGATGTGAGGTGTGCTGGATGTGAGGTGTGCTGGATGTGAGGTGTGCTGGATGTGAGATGTGCTGGATGTGAGGTGTGCAGGATGTGAGATGTGCAGGATGTGAGATGTGCAGGATGTGAGATGTGCTGGATGTGAGATGTGCAGGATGTGAGGTGTGCTGGATGTGAGGTGTGCTGGATGTGAGATGCGCTGGATGTGATGTGTGCTGGATGTGAGGTGTGCTGGATGTGAGATGTGCTGGATGTGAGATGTGCTGGATGTGAGGTGTGCTGGATGTGAGATGTGCAGGATGTGAGATGCGCTGGATGTGAGATGCGCTGGATGTGATGTGTGCTGGATGTGATGTGTGCTGGATGTGAGGTGTGCTGGATGTGAGATGTGCAGGATGTGAGATGCGCTGGATGTGAGATGTGCAGGATGTGAGATGCGCTGGATGTGAGATGTGCAGGATGTGAGATGTGCTGGATGTGAGGTGTGCTGGATGTGAGATGTGCTGGATGTGAGATGTGCTGGATGTCAGGTGTGCTGGATGTGAGATGTGCAGGATGTGAGATGCGCTGGATGTGATGTGTGCTGGATGTGATGTGTGCTGGATGTGAGATGTGCTGGATGTGAGGTGTGCTGGATGTGAGATGTGCAGGATGTGAGATGCGCTGGATGTGATGTGTGCTGGATGTGATGTGTGCTGGATGTGATATGTGCTGGATGTGATGTGTGCTGGATGTGAGATGTGCTGGATGTGAGATGTGCTGGATGTGATGTGTGCTGGATGTGAGGTGTGCTGGATGTGAGATGTGCTGGATGTGAGATGTGCTGGATGTGAGATGTGCAGGATGTGAGATGTGCAGGATGTGAGAGGCGCTGGATGTGAGATGTGCAGGATGTGAGATGTGCTGGATGTGAGGTGTGCTGGATGTGAGATGTGCTGGATGTGAGATGTGCTGGATGTCAGGTGTGCTGGATGTGAGATGTGCAGGATGTGAGATGCGCTGGATGTGATGTGTGCTGGATGTGATGTGTGCTGGATGTGAGATGTGCTGGATGTGAGGTGTGCTGGATGTGAGATGTGCAGGATGTGAGACGCGCTGGATGTGATGTGTGCTGGATGTGATGTGTGCTGGATGTGATATGTGCTGGATGTGATGTGTGCTGGATGTGATGTGTGCTGGATGTGAGATGTGCTGGATGTGATGTGTGCTGGATGTGAGGTGTGCTCGATGTGAGATGTGCTGGATGTGAGATGTGCTGGATGTGAGATGTGCAGGATGTGAGATGTGCAGGATGTGAGAGGCGCTGGATGTGATGTGTGCTGGATGTGAGATGTGCTGGATGTGAGATGTGCAGGATGTGAGATGTGATGGATGTGAGGTGTGCTGGATGTGAGGTGTGCTGGATGTGAGATGTGCTGGATGTGAGGTGTGCAGGATGTGAGATGCGCTGGATGTGATGTGTGCTGGATGTGATGTGTGCTGGATGTGAGATGTGCTGGATGTGATGTGTGCTGGATGTGAGATGTGCTGGATGTAAGATGTGTGCTGGATGTGAGATGTGCTGGATGTAAGATGTGTGCTGGATGTGAGATGTGCTGGATGTGAGGTGTGCTGGATGTGAGATGTGCTGGATGTGAGATGTGCTGGATGTGAGATGCGCTGGATGTGAGGTGCGCTGGATGTGAGATGCGCTGGACGTGAGGTGAGCTGGATGTGAGATGCGCTGGATGTGAGGTGTGCTGGATGTGAGGTGTGCTGGATGTGAGATGTGCTGGATGTGAGGTGTGCTGGATGTGAGATGCGCTGGATGTGAGATGCGCTGGATGTGTGATGTGCTGGATGTGAGATGCGCTGGATGTGAGATGCGCTGGATGTGAGATGCGCTGGATGTGAGGTGCGCTGGATGTGAGGTGCTGGATGTGAGGTGTGCTGGATGTGAGATGCGCTGGATGTGAGATGCGCTGGATGTGAGATGCACTGGATGTGAGGTGTGCTGGATGTGAGATGCGCTGGATGTGAGGTGTGCTGGATGTCAGATGCGCTGGATGTGAGGTGTGCAGGATGTGAGGTGTGCTGGATGTGAGGTGTGCTGGATGTGAGGTGTGCTGGATGTGAGGTGTGCAGGATGTGAGATGTGCTGGATGTGAGATGTGCTGGATGTGAGGTGTGCTGGATGTGAGGTGTGCTGGATGTGAGATGTGCTGGATGTGAGATGCGCTGGATGTGAGATGTGCTGGATGTGAGATGTGAGATGTGCTGGATGTGAGATGTGCTGGATGTGAGATGTGCTGGATGTGAGGTGTGCTGGATGTGAGATGTGCTGGATGTGAGGAGCGCTGGATGTGAGATGTGCTGGATGTGAGGAGTGCTGGATGTGAGGTGTGCTGGATGTGAGGTGTGCTGGATGTGAGGTGTGCTGGATGTGAGATGTGCTGGATGTGAGATGTGCTGGATGTGAGATGTGCTGGATGTGAGATGTGCTGGATGTGAGATGTGCTGGATGTGAGGTGTGCTGGATGTGAGATGTGCTGGATGTGAGGTGTGCTGGATGTGAGGTGTGCTGGATGTGAGATGTGCTGGATGTGAGATGTGCTGGATGTGAGGAGCGCTGGATGTGAGATGTGCTGGATGTGAGATGTGCTGGATGTGAGATGTGCTGGATGTGAGGAGCGCTGGATGTGAGGAGTGCTGGATGTGAGGAGTGCTGGATGTGAGGTGTGCTGGATGTGAGGTGTGCTGGATGTGAGGTGTGCTGGATGTGAGGTGTGCTGGATGTGAGGAGTGCTGGATGTGAGGAGTGCTGGATGTGAGGAGTGCTGGATGTGAGGTGTGCTGGATGTGAGGTGCTGGATGTGAGGTGCTGGATGTGAGGTGCTGGATGTGAGATGTGCTGGATGTGAGATGTGCTGGATGTGAGATGTGCTGGATGTGAGATGTGCTGGATGTGAGGAGAGCTGGATGTGAGGTGTGCTGGATGTGAGATGTGCTGGATGTGAGATGTGCAGGATGTGAGGTGTGCTGGATGTGAGATGTGCTGGATGTGAGGTGTGCAGGATGTGAGATGCGCTGGATGTGATGTGTGCTGGATGTGATGTGTGCTGGATGTGATGTGTGCTGGATGTGAGGTGTGCTGGATGTGAGGTGTGCTGGATGTGAGGTGTGCTGGATGTGAGGTGTGCTGGATGTGAGATGTGCTGGATGTGAGGTGTGCAGGATGTGAGATGTGCAGGATGTGAGATGTGCAGGATGTGAGATGTGCTGGATGTGAGATGTGCAGGATGTGAGGTGTGCTGGATGTGAGGTGTGCTGGATGTGAGATGCGCTGGATGTGATGTGTGCTGGATGTGAGGTGTGCTGGATGTGAGATGTGCTGGATGTGAGATGTGCTGGATGTGAGGTGTGCTGGATGTGAGATGTGCAGGATGTGAGATGCGCTGGATGTGATGTGTGCTGGATGTGATGTGTGCTGGATGTGAGATGTGCTGGATGTGAGATGTGCAGGATGTGAGATGCGCTGGATGTGAGATGTGCAGGATGTGAGATGCGCTGGATGTGAGATGTGCAGGATGTGAGATGTGCTGGATGTGAGGTGTGCTGGATGTGAGATGTGCTGGATGTGAGATGTGCTGGATGTCAGGTGTGCTGGATGTGAGATGTGCAGGATGTGAGATGCGCTGGATGTGATGTGTGCTGGATGTGATGTGTGCTGGATGTGAGATGTGCTGGATGTGAGGTGTGCTGGATGTGAGATGTGCAGGATGTGAGATGCGCTGGATGTGATGTGTGCTGGATGTGATGTGTGCTGGATGTGATGTGTGCTGGATGTGATGTGTGCTGGATGTGAGATGTGCTGGATATGAGATGTGCTGGATGTGATGTGTGCTGGATGTGAGGTGTGCTGGATGTGAGATGTGCTGGATGTGAGATGTGCTGGATGTGAGATGTGCAGGATGTGAGATGTGCAGGATGTGAGAGGCGCTGGATGTGAGATGTGCAGGATGTGAGATGTGCTGGATGTGAGGTGTGCTGGATGTCAGGTGTGCTGGATGTGGGATGTGCAGGATGTGAGATGCGCTGGATGTGATGTGTGCTGGATGTGATGTGTGCTGGATGTGAGATGTGCTGGATGTGAGGTGTGCTGGATGTGAGATGTGCAGGATGTGAGATGCGCTGGATGTGATGTGTGCTGGATGTGATGTGTGCTGGATGTGATATGTGCTGGATGTGATGTGTGCTGGATGTGAGATGTGCTGGATGTGAGATGTGCTGGATGTGATGTGTGCTGGATGTGAGGTGTGCTGGATGTGAGATGTGCTGGATGTGAGATGTGCTGGATGTGAGATGTGCAGGATGTGAGATGTGCAGGATGTGAGAGGCGCTGGATGTGATGTGTGCTGGATGTGAGATGTGCTGGATGTGAGATGTGCAGGATGTGAGATGTGATGGATGTGAGGTGTGCTGGATGTGAGGTGTGCTGGATGTGAGATGTGCTGGATGTGAGGTGTGCAGGATGTGAGATGCGCTGGATGTGATGTGTGCTGGATGTGATGTGTGCTGGATGTGAGGTGTGCTGGATGTGAGGTGTGCTGGATGTGAGATGTGCTGGATGTGAGGTGTGCTGGATGTGATGTGTGCTGGATGTGAGATGCGCTGGATGTGATGTGTGCTGGATGTGATGTGTGCTGGATGTGATGTGTGCTGGATGTGAGATGTGCTGGATGTGAGATGTGCTGGATGTGATGTGTGCTGGATGTGAGGTGTGCTGGATGTGAGATGTGCTGGATGTGAGATGTGCTGGATGTGAGATGTGCAGTATGTGAGATGTGCTGGATGTGAGATGTGCAGGATGTGAGAGGCGCTGGATGTGATGTGTGCTGGATGTGAGATGTGCTGGATGTGAGATGTGCAGGATGTGAGATGTGATGGATGTGAGGTGTGCTGGATGTGAGGTGTGCTGGATGTGAGGTGTGCTGGATGTGAGGTGTGCTGGATGTGAGGTGCTGGATGTGAGATGTGCTGGATGTGAGGTGTGCTGGATGTGAGGTGCTGGATGTGAGATGTGCTGGATGTGAGGTGTGCTGGATGTGAGATGCGCTGGATGTGAGATGCGCTGGATGTGAGGTGTGCTGGATGTGAGATGTGCTGGATGTGAGATGTGCTGGATGTGAGATGTACTGGATGTGAGATGTGCTGGATGTGAGGAGCGCTGGATGTGAGATGTGCTGGATGTGAGGAGTGCTGGATGTGAGGTGTGCTGGATGTGAGGTGTGCTGGATGTGAGGTGTGCTGGATGTGAGATGTGCTGGATGTGAGATGTGCTGGATGTGAGATGTGCTGGATGTGAGATGTGCTGGATGTGAGATGTGCTGGATGTGAGGTGTGCTGGATGTGAGATGTGCTGGATGTGAGGTGTGCTGGATGTGAGGTGTGCTGGATGTGAGATGTGCTGGATGTGAGATGTGCTGGATGTGAGGAGCGCTGGATGTGAGATGTGCTGGATGTGAGATGTGCTGGATGTGAGGAGCGCTGGATGTGAGGAGTGCTGGATGTGAGGAGTGCTGGATGTGAGGTGTGCTGGATGTGAGGTGTGCTGGATGTGAGGTGTGCTGGATGTGAGGTGTGCTGGATGTGAGGAGTGCTGGATGTGAGGAGTGCTGGATGTGAGGAGTGCTGGATGTGAGGTGTGCTGGATGTGAGGTGCTGGATGTGAGGTGCTGGATGTGAGGTGCTGGATGTGAGATGTGCTGGATGTGAGATGTGCTGGATGTGAGATGTGCTGGATGTGAGATGTGCTGGATGTGAGGAGAGCTGGATGTGAGGTGTGCTGGATGTGAGATGTGCTGGATGTGAGATGTGCAGGATGTGAGGTGTGCTGGATGTGAGATGTGCTGGATGTGAGGTGTGCAGGATGTGAGATGCGCTGGATGTGATGTGTGCTGGATGTGATGTGTGCTGGATGTGATGTGTGCTGGATGTGAGGTGTGCTGGATGTGAGGTGTGCTGGATGTGAGGTGTGCTGGATGTGAGGTGTGCTGGATGTGAGGTGTGCAGGATGTGAGATGTGCAGGATGTGAGATGTGCAGGATGTGAGATGTGCTGGATGTGAGATGTGCAGGATGTGAGGTGTGCTGGATGTGAGGTGTGCTGGATGTGAGATGCGCTGGATGTGATGTGTGCTGGATGTGAGGTGTGCTGGATGTGAGATGTGCTGGATGTGAGATGTGCTGGATGTGAGGTGTGCTGGATGTGAGATGTGCAGGATGTGAGATGCGCTGGATGTGATGTGTGCTGGATGTGATGTGTGCTGGATGTGAGATGTGCTGGATGTGAGATGTGCAGGATGTGAGATGCGCTGGATGTGAGATGTGCAGGATGTGAGATGCGCTGGATGTGAGATGTGCAGGATGTGAGATGTGCTGGATGTGAGGTGTGCTGGATGTGAGATGTGCTGGATGTGAGATGTGCTGGATGTCAGGTGTGCTGGATGTGAGATGTGCAGGATGTGAGATGCGCTGGATGTGATGTGTGCTGGATGTGATGTGTGCTGGATGTGAGATGTGCTGGATGTGAGGTGTGCTGGATGTGAGATGTGCAGGATGTGAGAGGCGCTGGATGTGAGATGTGCAGGATGTGAGATGTGCTGGATGTGAGGTGTGCTGGATGTCAGGTGTGCTGGATGTGAGATGTGCAGGATGTGAGATGCGCTGGATGTGATGTGTGCTGGATGTGATGTGTGCTGGATGTGAGATGTGCTGGATGTGAGGTGTGCTGGATGTGAGATGTGCAGGATGTGAGATGCGCTGGATGTGATGTGTGCTGGATGTGATGTGTGCTGGATGTGATATGTGCTGGATGTGATGTGTGCTGGATGTGAGATGTGCTGGATGTGAGATGTGCTGGATGTGATGTGTGCTGGATGTGAGGTGTGCTGGATGTGAGATGTGCTGGATGTGAGATGTGCTGGATGTGAGATGTGCAGGATGTGAGATGTGCAGGATGTGAGAGGCGCTGGATGTGATGTGTGCTGGATGTGAGATGTGCTGGATGTGAGATGTGCAGGATGTGAGATGTGATGGATGTGAGGTGTGCTGGATGTGAGGTGTGCTGGATGTGAGATGTGCTGGATGTGAGGTGTGCAGGATGTGAGATGCGCTGGATGTGATGTGTGCTGGATGTGATGTGTGCTGGATGTGAGGTGTGCTGGATGTGAGGTGTGCTGGATGTGAGATGTGCTGGATGTGAGGTGTGCTGGATGTGATGTGTGCTGGATGTGAGATGCGCTGGATGTGATGTGTGCTGGATGTGATGTGTGCTGGATGTGATGTGTGCTGGATGTGAGATGTGCTGGATGTGAGATGTGCTGGATGTGATGTGTGCTGGATGTGAGGTGTGCTGGATGTGAGATGTGCTGGATGTGAGATGTGCTGGATGTGAGATGTGCAGGATGTGAGATGTGCTGGATGTGAGATGTGCAGGATGTGAGAGGCGCTGGATGTGATGTGTGCTGGATGTGAGATGTGCTGGATGTGAGATGTGCAGGATGTGAGATGTGATGGATGTGAGGTGTGCTGGATGTGAGGTGTGCTGGATGTGAGGTGTGCTGGATGTGAGGTGTGCTGGATGTGAGGTGCTGGATGTGAGATGTGCTGGATGTGAGGTGTGCTGGATGTGAGGTGCTGGATGTGAGATGTGCTGGATGTGAGGTGTGCTGGATGTGAGATGCGCTGGATGTGAGATGCGCTGGATGTGAGGTGTGCTGGATGTGAGATGTGCTGGATGTGAGATGTGCTGGATGTGAGATGTACTGGATGTGAGATGTGCTGGATGTGAGATGTGCTGGATGTGAGATGTGCTGGATGTGAGATGTGCTGGATGTGAGATGTGCTGGATGTGAGATGTGCTGGATGTGAGATGTGCTGGATGTGAGATGCGCTGGATGTGAGATGCGCTGGATGTGAGATGCGCTGGATGTGAGGTGCGCTGGATGTGAGGTGCGCTGGATGTGAGATGCGCTGGATGTGAGATGCGCTGGATGTGAGATGCGCTGGATGTGAGATGCGCTGGATGTGAGATGCGCTGGATGTGAGATGAGCTGGATGTGAGATGCGCTGGATGTGAGATGCGCTGGATGTGAGATGCTCTGGATGTGAGATGCGCTGGATGTGAGATGCGCTGGATGTGAGGTGTGCTGGATGTGAGGTGTGCTGGATGTGAGGTGTGCTGGATGTGAGGTGCGCTGGATGTGAGGTGTGAGGTGCGCTGGATGTGAGGTTCGCTGAATGTAAGCTTTAGACTCTTCTGCGCTATCTCTTGTTTGTACCATATTGAAGTGAGTGTATGTTACTTTTTATTGTGGTTGAAGAAGGAATATACCACATTCTTTAGATTTTTTGCAGTGCTCAGAAGATAATTTGTGGGATTATTTCCCTGATCATCAGGTAGCACCACTTCTCCTTTCTGAATTTTCTCTAACAAATCAGCACCTTTTCTGACCTCCTTCAGTGACTTGATTCTCTCCTGATATCCTTGTTTGGCTTCTTGTTCCTCACTCTGTATCATCAGATCAATGTATTCTGTGGTTGACAGCGGGTTTGGTCTTAGAGCGATTTCACGGAGACGCTTCAGACTCTGAGAAGAATTGTTAATAAGAACGTATACTGCATCTTTCACATAACGATAATCCACGTTTAGTTTTTTGGCCAAATTTTCTACAGTCATCACCTCTCCAGAAGCTGCTTCATATTTTTTTTTCAGCTCTTCATAAGTTCTTTTCTCTTTTTTAGTCACATAATCCCACTTATATTTTTGATTGAAATGAACATTCCAGACACATTTACCTGGACATTGTGTACAGGATCCATCACGCATAGCAGAACACCCATGCTTGTCTTTGTCATCAGGAATCATACAGGGATAGTGACATGTAAAGTGACATTGTTGGCAGTTTGTTATGAAGTTATTAACCACTTGCTTTTCTGGAACAGTTATCTCTACCTCATACTCAAAGTCTTTATTTGCAGCCATAAGAGCTTGGTTCTGTTTCACAGCTTCTTGTGTTTTTCTTATTTCATCCAGTTTTATTAGTCCAGCCTTTATCTGTGGCTGTAAAGTTTGCACAGTAATCTCAAGCAGTTTCCGTTCCCTGAGAACTTCTTTGGTCAACTTCAGACTTTTGGTTTCTATTTTACTCAGATGGATGAAAAATGTTTTCATACTGTGCGCTCCCATGTTCCAGAACATTTCAGTAAAACTCACATTACTGCCTTGATTGTTGGCAAATAGAGCTGAATTGTTGAACTTGAAGTGAATGGGGTCACCATTACTGCCCAGAGTGCAGGGGATGTCAGCATCTTTAATAGCCTCTAGTACTGGAGGTCTCTCACCATCTGAGAAGTTGATGAGAATAAATATGTTGTCTTTGATATCTTTTCCAAAGATAGAAAATACAGAATTAAAAATATATCTTTGGGTGTGTGTCAAACGAGCCAAAGAAGACTGAACTACAAAGCACACAGCATCAATCTGATCAATGCCATTGTCAGCTGTAAAAAATGTATCAATGTCCGCTGTGATCTTCTTGTCGTGTTCTATTCCTCGCGTGTCTCCAAATCCTGGTGTATCTATCAAGGTGAGGGAAAAAGGGATTTGGTACCCACTTTCATAATTCATCTTGTAGGCTGTAACTACATAGGTTTGGCTATGAGCTTGAGATTTATTTGTAACCTCGTGTACAAGTTTGTACCTAAGGTCATCTTTCCATTCCACACCCAAGATGTAGTTGGCCATTCCATTGATCAGTGTTGTTTTTCCTGTTCCTGTAGCTCCTACTAATAGAATCACTTTATTAGGTATCTGAAGGTTTTCTTCTCCCAAGCTGTACTTACGATATCCAGAATCACACAGACATGTTTTCAGATGATAGACAGAAGGTTTTCCTTTTTCCTTTTCTTTTCTTAGCATACTATTATCTTTGAGTTGATGTTTCAGATTAGTGTTTTTTTCTTTTTTTGTCATAACTACAATCTTATCACTTGGAGCACTGATCCCACAGTCACCACAAATGGCAGAGACACGTATACTGTAGGATGTCATGGGATTTAGCCCCTCAATTGAACATTTTTCTACTTTCTTTCCTGATCTATTTTCCAACCATTCCCCTGCTTGCTTTTCCTCTTTGAATTCAACTTTATAGTCCTGTATTGTTGCTCCATCTCCAATTATAGTCGGTTCCTTGATGTGTAGTATAAGAGATGATGGTTCAGCAGTGACTTGTGTGACTTCAGGTGGACTAGTGGGAAGGGTTCTCTCATCTTCTGTAACATCACTGGCTGCACTGAGTCCTGGTTTACACACTGCAGAGTATCTGAACTGATACTTTGTATTAGGTCTTAATCCTGTAATTGTGATCTTCTCATTGTTATCTTTTGTTATACAAGTGGTCCAGGTCTCCTCCTCAGCAGATCTATACTGTATGTTGTATCCTTCTATGAACTCTTTCCCATAGTCTGCAGGATTGAGGATGAGATCCATACTATCATGGGTCCTACCGCTGATAACTGGAAGATTAGGTTTAGTTGGTGGCTCAAATGTTGTACTCACCAAATCCCCATCTTCATACAGATAGATAGAAACTCCAGGATTACGTTGGTCTGGGACAGATGAGATAATGAATCGGGTCTCTTCCAGGGATACATTGACTTCAGCAATTTCTTGAAACGCTCTCACACATTTCCTGGCCCTTTTAGAGACATCTTTGTTGTTGAACCATTGTGAGATCTTTTTACTCTCATAGACAGTTTGTTTAGGAGTTTGGAGCCAATCGCACATATCAGATACATATGTATCCTCTTCATTTAATGATGTAAAATTATAACACACAACATATTCAATCATTGGGTCAAAAATTAGTCTATTTATTTCACTCTCAGATGGTAATATGTTTATATTGGGCAGCACTTTCAGATAAGAACTCACAATGTTCATCTCCTGTTGTTTTCTGCTCAAAAACTTTGTAATATGGAGATTATCAAATGGAGATTGTTTTATTTTAAGTAAAATGTCTCCAAGTGCAGCTTCCTCTAATCCCCCCCCACGAATAGAGGGTAAGGTTTGTGCAAGTTGCTTCTGAAATGTGAGTGTAAATTGCTCACACTGCTCTCTGAACTGGATGATGTTACTCTTGATGTCTGGAAAGGTCTCTCCAGCCGGATGTTTCATCAGATCATTACACTGTATGGTAACGTCTACCATTTGCTGTATCACCTTTTCTGTCTTGAATACAAGATTTGCACTAATTTCTCGAACCAGCTGGGCAGCTTTACTGTCCAGTTTGCTCAGTGGATACAGCCAGACTTTCACAGGTACGGCCTTCTCCCCATTCTCTCCTAGTAGATTCGGGAGATCAGTATAAATTTTTATGGCATCTTCATAAGTGACCGGATTTCTCTCCAGAGCAAAGTCTCCATGAAACTTACAGCTAAATTTTCTAACATCTTCCTTATCTTTATCATTCATGTTCAGTTCTCCTTCTCCTTCAATTGAAACTATTTTTTCAATAATGACCTGGAGATTTCCTTGTATATCCTGTTTTTTTTCTGATATAGACACCTCACGATCAAATATAAAGAAAGCCTGAGCACCATATAAAATCCCAGTGACCACATGAGTGGCCGTCTCTTTGTCAATCACATCATGGTAAGTCATGTTCTGGACTCCTAGATGGTCCATACTCAGCTGGTCAAACCTTGTAGTTCTTGAGTATTTTAGAGTGACTCTGACTTGGTTGTTAGATGTCTTGGTGTCATTAAGGTAACTTGCAGATCCATCAACTTCTATCAGACCAGAGATGAAACTGGCTTTCAAAGATCCTGTCATATTTAGAGCTGATGATTTATCAGAAACAGTGTCTGAAGATATAAATTCAAATGATGTCTTTGGTTTAGGTGTTGATGCCACATTATCTCTCAATGCTTGTTGGTCCCACAAAGTGACACCTGTATAATAACAAAATATATACAGTACCGTCATCCATGCTAAACAATTCAATGGTGTCCTATGTATTGTATAATATATTTTGTATTACAATTTATCAAACAAAAACAGTTGCTAGTAAGAACAAGCTATATCTATACCAGTGCACTACGACAGAGGAAAAAGAACATAAATAAAGATAGAGGATGAAAGAAATGGGAAATATAGATAAAGATAGAAAGAAAGGGCGATTGCATGTTAAAAAGAGGAGGGATAAGTCCAGTACTAGATCAGAAGAGGCTGAAATTGAGTTTGGGAATTGGAGTAATAAGAAGAGAATTGAGGAATTGTAAGAGGAGGAGGAGGAGAGCGACAGAGACACTTCTTGCTCTGTGACCGTAACCTTCTTTGCGTTACTGAAACCTGGCTCTCCGATTCTGACACTACTTCCCCCGCTGCCCTCTCCGATGGTGGCCTCTCCTTCACCCACTCCACCAGGCCTGGTGCCCGCCCAGGCGGTGGAGTGGGCCTCCTCCACCTGTACTTTTCGTGTCATTCCCCCTGAACCCTCCCTCTCCTTCTCCTCCTTTGAAGCCCACTCCACCCGCCTCTTCTACCCCATCCACCTCCGCGTCACTGTCATCTACCGCCCCCCTGGCCCCACCTCCCTCTTCCTTGACAACTTTGCTAGCTGGCTTCCTCACCACCTCTCCTCCAACCTCCCCTCGATCATTCTCGATGACTTTAACTTCCCCATCGACAACCCCACTGACCCTGCTTCCAGCAAACTGCTCACCCTCTCTTCCTCCCTTGGTCTCACCCAATGGACCTCCTCCGCTACCCACTGCCTTGGTCACTCCCTTGATCTTGTCTTCTCCTACCTATGTAGTCTCTCCGACTTCTCCATCTCTCCCTTCCTCTATCCGACCACCATCTCCTCTCCTTCTCTCTCTCCTCTTCTCCTGCTTCCCTCCCCCTGCCCAAACCTACTCTGTCCATACGCAACTTCGACGCTCTTGACCCTGCCTCTCTGTCCTCCTCTCTCGATACCCTCCTTTCTCCCCTTTCCTCCCAGGCCTGCCCCAACCAGGCATTCTCCCTCTACAATCACACCCTCACCTCCGCTCTGGACGCGGTCGCCCCTGCCCACTCCGTCCACCCCCGCTGCTCCAAACCCTAACCCTGGCACTCAAAATTTACCTGCTTCCTCCGAAAATGCTCCTGTACCGCCGAACGTCACTGGAGAAAATCCCGCTCCCTGGCTGACTTCCTCCACTTTAAATTCATCCTTTCATCCTACAGCTCTGCCCTCTCACTCGCTAAACAATCTTTCTTTAAATCCCTCATCTCTTCCCAGTCCTCTAACCCCCACCGCCTCTTCGCCACCTTCAGCACTCTCCTGGCCCCCTCCCCTCCCCTCCCCCCCTCCCTCCTCCCTGACTGCCTCCGATTTCGCCTCCTTCTTCTCCTCTAAAATCGAGGCCATCCGACTTGAAATCTCCTCCTCCACTCTCTCTTCCACCCCTCCCACTCTTCCCCCCCCAACCAACTTCCCCTCCACTCCTTTCGCCCCACCACCGGCGAGGAAGTCCACTCTCTCATTTCATCCTCCCCCCCCACTACCTGTACCCTGGATCCCATCCCCTCCCACCTTCTTTGCTCCCTTTCCCCCACCACCTGCTCCCACCTCGCTCACCTCTTTAATCTCTCCCTCTCCTCTAGCATCTTCCCCTCCTCCTTCAAACATGCTCTCGTATCCCCCATTCTTAAGAAACCTAATCTCGACCCCACTTCTCTCTCGAACTATCGCCCCATATCTCTTCTCCCCTTTGCCTCCAAAATTCTCGAGAGGCTCGTCTGCAGCCGTCTCACCTCCTACCTTTCTGAACACTCCCTCCTTAATCCTCTCCAGTCTGGTTTCCGCCCCCTCCACTCCACTGAAACTGCCCTGGCTAAAGTCACCAATGACCTCCTCTCTGCTAAAGCCAGGGGCCACTTCTCCCTTCTCATCCTTCTTGACCTCTCTGCAGCCTTCGACATCATTGACCACCCCCTCCTCCTTCACACCCTCCAGTCTTTCGGCCTCTCCGGCCCAGTCCTGTCCTGGTTCACCTCTTACCTTACTCACCGATCCTTCTCTGTCACCACCTCTGGGTCTCTCTCCCCCCCGTCCAGTTGGGGTCCCTCAGGGCTCTGTTCTGGGACCCTTACTCTTCTCTCTATACACCTCCAACCTGGGTGAACTCATCAGCTCCTTCGGCTTCAGCTACCACCTTTACGCTGACGACACTCAACTATACCTCTCCTCTCCTGATCTCTCTCCCTCCCTCCTCTCTAGGGTGTCCGCCTGCCTCTCTCCCATCTTCTCTTGGATGTCCTCTCGATTCCTCAAACTCAACCTCGCCAAAACTGAGCTCATAGTTTTTCCTCCCTCTCATACCTCATCCACTTCTGACCTCTCCATCACTGTCGACAACACCTCTATCTCCCCTGTCCCCCAACTTGGCTGCCTTGGTGTCATCCTCGACCCCTCTCTCTCCTTTGGCCCCCACATCCTCTCTCTTGCTAAATCCTGCCACTTCCAGCTGCGTAACATTGCTCGCAAACGGCCCTTCCTCTCCCAAGATGCCACCAAATGCCTTATCCACTCTCTGATCATCTCCCGCCTGGACTACTGCAACCTCCTCCTCACTGGCCTCCCCCACTCTCATCTCACTCCCCTTTGATCTGTTCTTAACGCTGCCACTAGGCTTATTTTCCTTTCTCGCCGCTCCTCTTCTGTCTCCCCCTTCTACCTAGCCCTTAACTGGCTCCCATTCCCCTTCAGAATCCTCTTTAAGCTCCTCACACTCACCTACAAGGCCCTCGCCAACTCCACTGCCCCCTACATCTCCACCCTCCTCTCTATTCATGCTCCATCCCGCCCTCTCCGTTCTGCCTCTGACCGTCGCCTCTCTTCCCCCCTTATAACCTCCTCCCACGCGCGTATCCAAGACTTCGCCCGCGCTGCCCCCCTCCACTGGAACAAGCTCCCTCCCTCCATCAGAACTTCCCCTAATCTGTCCAGTTTCAAACGGGCCCTAAAAACCCACCCTTTTCTTAAAGACTTTCAGTCTCCCACTTAACTTCCTACCTTATCTTCTGCCTCCGTCCCCCTACTCTCCCTCTCTCCCCTGCGTCTCTCTGTCTGTCCACCCCTCCCCTTAGATTCTACGCTCCTCTGAGCAGGGCCATCTCTCCTCCTGTTTCCACCACTTCTAACTCTGCTCTCCAGCTACTTAGCCCTCCTCCTCGAGGGTCCTCCACCCCACGTCCACTCTCGCTCCCTCCTCCCCCCTGGGTGTCTCCCTGTCTTCCGCGCCCTCCTTCTTGGGCCCCGCCGTTTGCGGATCCTCCCTCCCCCTTCCCCGCCCTCTCTAGCTGTGCAGTGAGCTTACTGAGTTACTGTGTTTACTGTACTGTGCTGTCTCCCATTGTATTGTAATTCGTTTGTTCCTGTACGGCGGTACGGACACCTTGTGGCGCCTTATAAATAAAAATTAATAATAATAATAATAATACCAGGTATATAGTGAGGAAGATAATTTATCCATATACTCAACTCATTAAGAAGAACAGAAAATCAAGGATTTGGGACATGTAATATTGACTAGCAAGCATAAATTATACAGTATATTTACCTGGGATGATCTTATCGCTACAACAATCATACAGCATCCCAAGAGAGAACGGGCGTCCTAGAGCCGGCATTTCCATGGTCATTGTGTCCACTGTTCCATGTGACCGCCCAGAGCCAATAATCCTTGACTGATTGAATGTCAGATCCATAATCTGTTCAGGAAGCTAGACACCTATAATATAAAATCCCATTCATCAGGTACACACTGACATTAAAAAACAATTATTTGAAATATTTCAAAAGATATATAAGAGCATCATATGGTCTAGTCTTGGTGGGCTGCAAATTACGTTGTGTAATAGAGATTTGAGGACTGAGTAGGAAGTAGGGACTGTTTAGAAGGGATGATCTTTTGTTCTACGTAGCTGCTCAGACCTTTAACTGTATAGACTACATTATTTAAATGGCAGCAATCTGAGTCCATGGTACTGCAGAAGCTGGACCTAACCACAGCATGTGACGTCACATCTGTTGTGTGTAAGGAATGTGTACATTAGGGGGTAAATGTATTATGGTCCAGTTTTTTCATCTCGCCGGAAATCGGCGGGTTTACAGCTAAAATTTAAAGCGGCACTGGCTTGTAAAGGCAAACTTGCCTTTACAAGCCAGCGCCGCTTTAAATTTTAGCTGTAAACTCACCGATTTCCGGCGAGATGAAAAAACCGGACCATAATACATTTACCCCTAGGACTTTGGTCTTAATGATTGCAGTTTTTGGGGCAGAGCTTGAACCTGAGAAGCCTCAGCCTGCTGAAAGATTTTTTTTCTTGTTAGAGTTTTATGGGTTTTAGTAAAGAATAAGTTATTATATATTGGAAACTTCAATTCATCCATAGATGTATCTATATGTGTATGTGGTTTAATCTGTGTGTGTATTTATATCGACTCTAGTCTTGGGGGTGCCCCAGGCAACACCCAACCCTCCCCCTGCACCCCCATCATCGCTGGTTACCTTACCAGGAGGGAGTGACATCCTCTCCTAGGAACATCGACATGGGGAACCAGCAGCCAGCGTTCCATGTGTGAGTGTTGTTGGAGTATTTAACACACCGAATGAGTGAAATGATGTCACTCATTCTGCGCTTTAGGTGCCCCCTGACTATCTGAGCTCTAGGCAACCCCCAAGGTCATCAAATTGTACATGTATGAGTCACTGTATAAACAATGTCACACACATACAGAGCAGAGTGTATCAGTGGCTTTTGATGGTTGGAGGTCTGTAATAGTGGGTGCATTGCTGCAGTAACAAGAGTGCTCGCTCATTGTCAGAGGTTCTGTGTCTCGTGCCACTGAGGATCATTTATAGGGAAAGTGATGCGTGTCTATTACTGTAAATTTATTATTCTTTATAAAAAATACATTTTTAAAACACCTAAGCATGAATGTCGTACATTCAAAAGCGTAGTCACATGGTACTTTACAACCGGTCACGGTAAATATTGGAACTACCAGCTAAAATCATGATAAGTACCCTACCGTATCACTTTTTCTAAAAGCTTTTGAATATTTTTATGATTTCATTATTTTTGCTAATGCAGTCCTGATATAAGTATTTTGCATATATATGTGACACCTCCAAGTGGTGTTTTAGTACACCACGCACCCCAGTGACTACAAGCAGGGGTCACCGGGGCGGCGCGTCAGATGTTTGCGGTAAGAGCTGTGGCTCAGACTGGTTGCTATGATGACAACCTAGCCCAGTCTGCTAGTGAAAGAGAGAGAAGAAAGAGAGGCTGTCAGCAAGGGGGGTTTGGAGAGGATTAAGGCAGAGAAAAGTGTGGGGAGACAGAAGGAGAAATTAAGACACAGTGAGAGAGAAACATTGAGACACAGAGACCAGAAAAGTGCTGTGACAGCTGGGGATCTGGGACTAAAGAAGGAGGAAGTCCCAGGTTCCCCCGGTATTGTCTGGGAGCGCAAGCGCATTGGCTGCACAAGGGCAAGTAACGTGTGCCCTGAATAAGGGGAGAGTCCCCAGAGCAGAGACCCCAGGAGAGATGAGGGGATTGCTGCAGGTGACAGCATGCATACACTGAGGGAGGTAAGAGCAGAGACCCCTGGAGAGAAGGGGGATTGCTGCAAGTGGCAGCATGCAGACACTAAGGGATGTAAGAGCAGAGACCCCTGGAGAGAAGGGGGATTGCTGCAAGTGGCAGCATGCAGACACTAAGGGATGTAAGAGCAGAGACCCCTGGAGAGAAGGGGGATTGCTGCAAGTGGCAGCATGCAGACACTAAGGGATGTAAGACCAGAGACCCCTGGAGAGAAGGGGGAATTGCTGCAGGTGACAGCATGCAGACACTAAGGGGGGTAAGACCAGAGACCCCTGGAGAGAAGGGGAGAATTGCTGCAAGTGGCAGCATGCAGACACTAAGGGATGTAAGAGCGGAGACCCCTGGAGAGAAGGGGAGAATTGCTGCAAGTGGCAGCATGCAGACACTAAGGGATGTAAGAGCGGAGACCCCTGGAGATGAGGGGATTGCTGCAGGTGGCAGCATGCAGACACTAAGGGATGTAAGAAGAGAGACCCCTGGAGAGAAGGGGAGAATTGCTGCAAGTGGCAGCATGCAGACACTAAGGGATGTAAGAGCGGAGACCCCTGGAGATGAGGGGATTGCTGCAGGTGGCAGCATGCAGACACTAAGGGATGTAAGAGCAGAGACCCCTGGAGAGAAGGGGGATTACTGCAGGTGGCATCATGCAGACACTAAGGGATGAAAGAGCAGAGACCGCTGGAGAGAAGGGGGATTGCTGCAGGTGGCAGCATGCAGACACTAAGGGATGTAAGAGCGGAGACCCCTGGAGAGAAGGGGGAATTGCTGCAAGTGGCAGCATGCAGACACTAAGGGATGTAAGACCAGAGACCCCTGGAGAGAAGGGGAGAATTGCTGCAAGTGGCAGCATGCAGACACTAAGGGATGTAAGACCAGAGACCCCTGGAGAGAAGGGGAGAATTGCTGCAAGTGGCAGCATGCAGACACTAAGGGATGTAACGGCAGAGACCCCTGGAGAGTAGGTTATAGCAAAGAGAGGCAGTTGTGGAGTTGTGGGAAACCCAGGAGGACATAGAGAGAACAATAGAGAAGAATGCTATATCCCAAGGGATTTTACCCCTGCTTGCAAAGCTGAGAACTACACAGAAAGATTCAGATCTACAGGTGTGTGTTGGAGATAAACTACACTATGAATCCTGCATGTGTGTACTGGAAACAGACAGAGGCTGAACTGTGAGTGGCTGTGGAACTACTGTGACCAGGAGAACCTGGTGTGTACTGTGATAACACCAGCGGTGTAAGAACTGTGCAGGAGGAGTAAGGAGATGTACATGCAACAATATTCATATTGCTCGTTAAGAACTGCTGGAGAGAGTAACGAGCTGTATATATATTTCTGTATTGCTGCGACCACTATGATTATTGTGCTGGAGGAAGAGGAGTGTAAATAAAGAGTTCAGTTTCTCATAGAGATGGTCTGGTGGTCAAATTATAATGATGTTTATTGCACCACACAGAGACATCACCTGTGTCCCATTACCTACAAAGAGACCCCTGCAGGGACCCCCTGGTCATTTACACCCATGTCCATCAGCTAGCCTGGGCTGGAGAAAGCGATGCACTGCCTGACCTGTGCACCTCACACTACACACTGTGAAAAGGGGTTATATATATATATATATATATAGATGAACGCATAACAATTTTTTGGGTTTTTTGTCCGCTGAGCTGTTCCTGTATTAGACTGTCGATGTTTATACAATTCAGAGATCATCTACTGTTCACTTTACATTATGGAGAGTATTCTAGCTACAATTATACAATACAGAGAGTATCTTAGTGATCACTATACAATACATAAAGCATTATAGTGACCGCTATACAATACAGAGAGTGTCATAACCGCTGCACAAGTTGCTTTGACAAGGGAGTGAAAAGCCTTATTTGATAAGAGAAACTTACTATACATTCATAGGCAAAAGGTTTGAGAATGACACAAGTATTATTTTTCACAAAGTCTGCTGCCTCAATTTTTATGATGGCAATTTGCATATACTCCAGAATGTCATGAAGAGTGATCAGATGAATTGCAATTAATTTCAAAGTTCCTTTTTCCCATGACAATGAACTTTTTCCCAAAAACAACATTTCCACTGCATTTCAGCCCTGCCACAAAAGGACCAGCTGACATCAGGTCAGTGATTCTCTTGTTAACACAGGTGAGAGTGTTGACAAGGACAATGCTGGAGATCACTCTGTCATGCTGTTTGAGTTTGAATAACAGACTGGAAGCTTTAAAAGGAGGGTGGTGTTTGAAATCATCATCATCATCACCATTTATGTATATAGCGCTGTACAGAGAACTCATTCACATCAGTCCCTGCCCCATTGGAGCTTACAGTCTAAATTCTCTAATATAGACACACATAAACAGATAGAGAGACTAGGGTCAATTTTGATAGCAGCCAATTAACCTACCAGTATGTTTTTGGAGTGTGGGAGGAAACACGAAGAAAACCCACGCAAACACAGTGAGAACACACAAACTCCACACAGATAAGGCCATGGATGGTAAATGAACTCAAGACCCCAGCACTATGAGGCAGAAGTGCTAACCACTAAGCCACCGTGCTGCAAATCATTGTTCTTCCCCTGTTAACTATGGATATCTGTAAGGAAATACATGCAGTCATCATTTCTTTGCACAAAAAGGGCTTCACAGGCAAGGATATTGCTGCCTGTAAGATTGCACCTAAATCAACCATTTATCGGATCATCAAGAACTTCAAGGAGAATGGTTCAATAGTTGTGAAGAAGGCTTTAGGGAGCCCAGGAATGTCCAGAAAGCGCCAGAACCATCTCTTAAAGTTGATTCAGCTGCAGGATCGGGGCACCACCAGTGCAGAGCTTGTTCAGGAATGGCAGCAGGCAGGTGTGAGTGCATCTGCACGCACAGTGAGGCAAAGACTTTTGGAGGATGGCCTGGTGTCAAGAAGGCCAGCAAAGAAGCCACTTCTCTCCAGGAAAAACATCAGGGACAGATTGATATTCTGCAAAAGGTACAGGGATTGGACTGCTGAGGACTGGGGTAAAGTCATTTTCTCTGATGAATCCACTTTCAGATTCTTTGGAGCTTCTGGATAAACACTTGTCCAGAGAAGGAAAGGTGAGCGCTACCATCAGTCCTGTGTCATGCCAACAGTAAATCATCCTGAGAACATTCATATGTGGGATTGCTTCTCAGCCAAGGGAGTGGGCTTACTCACAATTTTACCTAAGAACACAGCGATGAATAAAGTATGATACCAAAACATCCTCCAAGAACAACTTCTCCCAACCATCCAATAACAGTTTGGTGATAAACAATGCCTTTTCCAGCATGATGGAGCACCTTGCCGTAAGGCAAAAGTGATAACTAAGGGATCAAAACATCGACATTTTCGGTTCATGTCCAGGAAGCTCCCCGTCCTTAATCCCATTGAGAACTTGTGGTCAATCCTCAAGAGGCGGTGGACAAACAAAAACCCACAAATTCTGACAAACTCCAAGCACTGATTAGACAAGAATGGGCGGCCATCAGTCAGTATGTGGCCCAGAAGTTGATTGACAGCATGCCAGGGCGAATTGCAGAGGTCTTCAAAAAGAAGGGTCAACACTGCAAATATTGACTCTTTGCATAAACTTAATGTAATTGTCAATAGAAGCCTTTGACACTTATGAAATGTTTGTAATTTTACTTCAGTATACCATAGACACATCTGACAATAAGGTCTAAAAACACTGAAGCAGCAAACTGTGTGAAAACCAATACTTGTGTCCAGGGCCGGATTAACCAAAGGGCTTTATGGGCTACAGCCCAGGGGCCCTGAGCAGCTGGGGGCCCTAGAGATTTTAAAATGTTTTTTTTTGTTTTTTTTAAAAAACGTCAGCTTTTTCTTCATCGGGTTGGGGGCCAGGGGCGGATTAGCCATCCATACACTGCCTCATGTGTTTTCCGTACATTTTTTTTATAATTTGTTTTCCGGCGGCGCGGGGGATGGTCGTGGGTGATAGGCGAATCTCTCGTATTTGGTTTGACCTGAAGGGGCGGATCCGGCAGTGACGCTGTCCAGCGAATAAGGAGGCTGCCTGTCACAGATAGGGGACTGCAGAGGCTCTCGCGTGACTTCCTTAGCTTCAGCCCAGACGGATGCCTCCTGCTTCATGAAGCTGAGCAGCGCCAGCACAGGTAAGTAGTTAGCAAACGAATCAAAAAAGTGCGTGATAGTGACAGTGAGGGTGTGTGTTGATGTTCCCTGGCTTTTTAAAATGTTATGTTATGATATTTAATGGTCACTTTCTATATAGTGAAATAGGAAATCCATGCATAAAATAACACAAGCATAGAAGCTTGGTCGGATTAGATAGATTGCAGGGTATACTGATTTTATTGTTACCCATGAACTATTTTGGTTAAACAGCTCTGACATTTTTGGAACACTGATGGTAAAGAGTAAATAGACTGGTGTGACAGCCATTTGGAGAAGTGACAACCACCACAAGGAGGGAAAAGTCAGAGGAAAAGCACAAGGATATATATATATATATATATATATACATATATATATACATACATACACAGTAGATATATAGATATATATAGATATATATATATATATATTGCACTTGACCTGTTATCCAGAAATACAAGTGAGCTTTGTGAATATATTCTCTTCCGCAGGCCTTAGAGCCATGAAACACACTGGGATTGTACTTGGTTAGGGTTAGGCAGATTCATTTGAAGTTGGGGTTCATTCATTTACAGTTTAGTGGTTCCATGGGGGAGCTTTGAGTAGGTAAGAGCATAGGGGTAGGCTAAAAGGAGGTAGGAATAGGTTAGAGTTAGGTTGTGATGAGGTAGGAGAAGGTTAGGTTTAAGATGTGGTGGAAAAATTAGGGTTAGATTGTGAGAAGGTAGACATGCCCAATACCATATTACTGAGGGGGGCCCCAATATCGGACTGGGCATAAATTGCTTGACAAATGGGGGCCTCACAGAATCCCAAGCCCAGGGGCCTACAATGTCTTAATCCAGCCCTGCTTGTGTCATTCTCAAAACTTTTGGCCATGACTGTAGAAAGCTGTCAGTGAAATACCAATCCTCCGCCTTGGCAGCCCTAGCTGACAGAGTAAGGAATCATGGCTACAGATGAGCAATGATGTCAACAAGGGAATAGGCAGGTGTTATAAAAGCCTGACTCCACAGTTGCCAGATTTAATGATCCTTGCTGCCTCTGATACCCTGGTAAATCCAATGCCTGTAATCATTGAATCCAGTACTGCATAGATAGCCACAAATTTTAATTTCTGAATCACTCTGGTGTCAGGTTTTATGAACACTTTTGTCTTTGCACCATTCATTCTACTTGCTGTTCTGCTGAATTGGACTCTGTCTATACCACAGTCTGCATTTTTACTTTCTGATCACAGCTTGGACATTGAAGTGTTTTCAACTAGTCTGCATCTGAAACCTGGTTCATTCCACAGCCTATGTATGGACTGGTGCTCATTATCTTGTATATGAACTTGCTTATAACCACAGCTGTATTGCCTGAAGCATGCTATTATATTCCATGGGGCCAATTCAATTTGGACATGTTATTCTAGGAATAACGTGGCGCTAATGTTATTACCGGTAATCAGGTAATTTTAACCCGGATTACTGCGAGCAAAAATCTGAGTTAAAATTACCGTACTATGGTAATACTGCACACTATTACTGTAGTAAGGGTAATAGTGCACTGGCCACGTTATTCATAGAATAACGCGGCCAAATTGAGTCTGGCGCTATTTGTTCATGGGCGTCCCAGTCTGCATCCTTGCCATGCTCATTATCCTGCATATTATTAGTAACTCTGCATAAGGTCTTGTGCTGTTCAACCTGACCTGCATTATATTGTATCTTCTACTATACCAGTGTTATTGAATTATATATCTATTGGGGCTTCAGCCATTAGGATCCTGTCCAGGAAAAGACTACTGTGACAGAGAGCATTCTAGTGATGCTATACAATACAGAGAGCATCCTGACAATATAGTGACTATTGTAGTGTCTGCCATATGATGCTGAGCTATGGTCATACTAAAGAGAGAAAAGTCTAATGACCGCTGTACAATACAAAGAGCATTCTAGTGACTACAATATAAGACAGGAACATTGTAGTGACCGCCGTACAATGCACAGAACATTCTAGTGACCACCATACTATATAGAAAGCATTCTAGTTACCACTATATTATGTAGAAAGCATTTTAGTGACTTCAATGCAATATATATAGCAGAATACAATACAATACAATACAGAAAGCATTATTTTGACCACACAGTTGCTAGAATGCTTTCTGCATTGTATTTTGGACACATGAATGCCCTCTCAGCCATGGGTAGTTGTAGGTCTACAAACGCCAGTGTACCCAAGGCAGTTTATGGCTGCTAGGGTTTGATGGGACCAATAGTCACACACATTGAAATACAACTTTTTTATTTATTTACCATTTTTACATTACTATTCTAATCAACCACCATCCATGGGTGTTGGGAAAAGCCCCAGTGCTATCAGCACAGGACTAATTTTTTCTTGAGGGGGTAAACACATTTTTTTGATGGGCCAGATTCCCAAAGGAACAGAATGGGAAAGTCCCACTATGACAGGGGGAGCTAAAATTGTGGATTTCTCAGCCCAGCTAGTTATGCCTGGTGGTGGTTGCATCTTTTATGTGGGGCCTCGTACTGTTTGTCCCCCCTGTCAGGCGTCGTCCCCGCACTCACCATCTGTGCCAGGGATGGACGCCTTCCTCTGTCGGCAGCTCACCCCATTGCTAGGCAATAGGACGCTTCCTCCTTCTGCTGGGTCTCGCATTGCCACGTGCATGTGCAGTTCGCTCGCATCTCCATTGCTAGGCAACGGGACGCTTCTCTGCCCTTCCTGTCGGCGATCAGCTGTTCTGACTGCCGATCCCACTGCCACTAATCAGGGAGTTGGCTCCTCTATTTAAACCTGCCTCTTACACTAATTAGGTGCCAGAGTATCTAGGCCTTCCTATACTCCCTGCTCTCTGACTGACCTCCTGTACCGACCCGGCTTCCTCTAGTTCTGTTTCTGGATCTCCCTTTGGCCTGACTGCTCCTGCTGTATCTGACCTTTGGCTTGCTGACTCCAAATTGCCTTCTACTTTAATACCACATTTGCCCGAATGGTTTGACCTCTGCCTGCACCACCACGTCTGTTCACCATCCACTCCGCTGGAAAAGACCGGGGGCGTGTTTTGGCTCTGCGCCTCCTAGCTTAGCAGCGCACATATCAGCAAGTGGACTTCAGTCCCTTTGTGACACATTAGCTGCACTGAGTCCAGGCTATGACCACTAGTTTTATTTTTTAAATACTGTAAAGATTTGTACTGCTGCTGATCATGAAAATCATCATCATGGAGTTTTGCACCAGGGATCGAGCACCTACAAGAGATATGTCTGGAAATAGATGTATCTAAAGCTGCTGCCTCAGACTACTACTCAGTAAAACTAAGTGAAATTTTGTTCTTGGAAGTTCATACGCACAACTCTAAGAGCAGGTAAATATAGAGGACGTAACAGAGGTGCAGAGATACCCTTCATTTCACTTACTGCACAGTCCTCTATATATGATGTGCAGACCATGATGTGTTGGGTGTAGACCCATACGCATAGCTTAAAATATGCAAATTTGTCAGTATATAGATCTCTCAGTTGCACCTTTCCGCTTGTAGAGGCGGAAAGGGGGATGAAAAAGGTGTGCAAACACAGATCAAGTACCGTTAGGGCATGTTCACATAAGTGCAAACTGAGGCACCGAGATGGAGACACGAATACGCCTGTCAGTAGTCGTATCATTTGCAGGTGCCTGAGGGCAGGTGCAGATACACACTGATGATGGTCACCAACACTAGCTAGCCGCTTCTGATTGACTGGTTGTGGATTGACTTCTGAAGCTTTCTTCATTGACTGCCTATATGATATGATTTTGTGGGTATATTTTATTTTTGTAAATCAATCCTATCAAAACAAATGACTTTGTTGGCTGTAAATATATTTGGGTAAAAGTACGCCTGATGTATTATGGTGATTATGCTAATGGTGCAGAGCTGAATAACCACTCCTTACGGAGCTGCGCCTTGAGTGACAGGTAAGTGGCCTGTCAGCTTCTATTTAATACAGAGCGGCATTGCTATGATTGCCCAGAGTATGGGAAAGCTGCTCTGTATTGAATAGTATTAATTTCATTCAAGCTCATTTCACAAAAGTTGTTATCCCATTTGCTGTGCACTAAAGTACAGTAATATTTCGCCCAGCATTTGTGTCGTTCCTTTTGTTTTTGCAATAATAATTTTTATTAACATTTGTAATAACTGGGTACAAAATAAACACTAAAGTGTGGGGGGAGGGGGGGGGTAGTAGGGCAGTACATATAAATACAAACAGAAGTTGCAAATCACAGTAAATTCACATATTGAAAACCATTAGGAATATACATTGGGAAAACAATCTCCAAGGACTACTAAGAAGAGAGAAATATTCGGGACGTTGGGAGAGACTGAGGTTTTGGAGACATATTGAATCCAAGCAAACCACTTCATGTGGGGAGAAGAAGCAGTGGAAGCATACGGCACTACCATGGTCTCCATATCGCAACTTAACTGGACTGTAATTATCCTAGCAGTGGGTGGCAGAGTGGAAGTTCTCCATGCCTGGGCTTTCACCGCACGAGTAACTATAAAAATGTGGCTTATAACATAGAGATATCCTTGTGGGGGGAAAAAGTGTAAAAGTGCTACCTCCAGAGTTATAAGGAACAGGAGTTTGAGTGATCTTTGATATTAAGGTAAAAACCTCGGACCAGAGGGTTTGTACAACCGGACAGCTCCATAAAATATGAAAGATGTCACCTATCTCCCCACGCTCTCTCCAGCAGGCCCTGGTCTGACTTGGCCAAATCTTATGAAGTCTATCTGGGGTCATATAGAGCCTGTGGAGTAGTTTGTATTGCATCTCTGTGTGATTCAAACACCTCGACATCCGATGGGCATTTTGATAAATAGTGTCCCATTGAGTCAGATCAAAAACCTGAACAAGATCTCTCTCCCATAGTTTGGGAAGAGGATTTTACCTATTGGTTTCTTAAGTTGAGGTGAGTGTACCAAAATTAGATGGCCGCCTTGTTAATCCCAGTTGTCAGTCTGGCATAGAGGAGGGCTGGGGGGTGTTGTAGGGAAAGATGCTGCATGCGTAAGGAGGTTAACCAATGTCGGACTTGAAGGTACTTATAAAAGTCTTGGTTTGGGATCTAGCAAATGTGAGAAGGATAATAAAGACCGGTCAGAATGAAGCGTTTTGTGGTATTCTAGAGGTAATACCTCTAGAATACCACACGGACAGGTTTATATTAGGCATAAATTTAGCTAAGGCAAGTAGGGAGAGATTGGAAGTGGGGAGAGTGGCAAGGTCCATTGTCTTTAGAGTCTTGTCCCAAATTAGGGGAGGGTCTCTCGTGAGACGGGGTAGGTCAGACTGTGGGGGCCGCCAGGACTTAGGAATCCACAGGAGGTCAGCCAATGAAAATGTATGGTTAAGGCCTCTCTCGAGATCAGCCCACAGTTTATCTAGATCAGGGAGAGACCAATATCATAGCTGTGCTAATATGGCCGCTTCCTGATGATTAGCTATATCGGGGAAGGCTAGACCTCCTGGTTTTTTTGGACGAGACATAGTAGAGTGGGCAAGTTTAGGTGGTTTGCCCTTTCAGACATAGGAGGTAATTACGAGGCAAAGCTTATCCATATAGGACTTGTGGAGAGAAAAAGGAAGTGTCCTAAATAGGTACATCATTTTGGGTAAGAGAGACATTTTAAACACAGCAATTCTGTCCAGCCAGGAGATCTCGTGACACTGCCACGATTTTGCTAGTGTTCAAATGTATCAATAGAGGAATATAATTAGCCTCGAGCAAGTCTATTTGGGGAGTAATCATAATCCCTGGATATGACATAGAAGAGGTTCTCCAAGAGTATGGGAAGGTTGCCTTCAGGTACACCAGGAGAGTGTCCTATATGTTAATAGGGAGGGCACCTGTTTTGGACGTGCTTAATTTGTAATAAGAAGCCCATCTATATTGCTGTAGCAAATCGTGTTCAGATTGGTAGCGAGGTCTTCGGACTAGTGACATATAGCAAAATGTTGTCTGCAAAAAGACATCATTTGTGGATACTCGAGGCTAGGGTAATGTCCGGGAGCTGAGGATGTTGACTAATTCGCTCGGCCAGAGGTTCAATAGCTAGGAGGAAAATGAGGGACGAAAGAGGGCAACATTGTCTGGTACCATTGGAAATTGTGAACTTATCTGATGTATATATAAAGCTAATATAGAATTGAGTATTTCACCACTGAATCCAAACAGGCAAGGACCCCAGTCATATAGCCCCAATGTAGCCTGTTATAGACCTTCTCCCGGTCCAATTACATAATTAATGATTCATAATGGACTTTGATTGCTTGCTCGATAATATTGATAGTTTTACGTGTATTATTAGATGCTTGGCGTCCGAGGACAAAGCCAACCTGATCCGGGTGGATCAAAGACGGAATATGAGGACTAAGACTATTAGCGATCCGTTTAGCTTAAATTTTTATGTCTGAATTGAGATGGGCAATTGGTGTATAGTTCTGGCAGAGGGTTGGGTCCTTAGCCGGTTTAGGTATTGTTACAATTCGGGACTCCAACATTTCAGGAGGGAAACTCCCTTGTTGGGTACTAGCGTTAAATAATTGTTCAAAGAGTGGGGTAAGCTCAGTCTGAAACATAGAATAGAAGTTGTTGATAAATCCATTAAGTTAGGTAAGGATTTAATAACATACATAATCTCAGATTGTGTTAAAGGGGCATTCAAGGCTATTTTGGAATCAGAGTCCAGAGTCCAGAGAAGGTAAATTTAGCTCACTTAAAAAGTTCTTAATCAGGGCAGGGGTGGAGTGGAATCACAGTCGCAGAGATTGTACAATTTGGAATGGTAGGCCGCAAATTTATTAGCTATAACTCGGGGGTTAGAGATTCTGGCTCCTGAATCTTCAACCAATTATTTAATACGATTTTGGGCACTTTGACCTCGCAACTTTCTGGCAAGCAATCTCCCCGCTCTGTTTCCTGATACATAATATTTATGACGAAGTCTACTTAACGCTTGCTGAGTATGGGCAAGTAATAGTTTATGTAATTGACTTCTAATTTGGGTTATATGGGACTTAAGGTCTCCAGAGGAATGAGTTTCATTAAGGGACAGTTCCGCCTCCAACTTCGCTTGGTAGCTAAGAGACACACATTTGAGTCTAGCTCCAATCTGAATGGCTGATCCACGCATGACAGCTTTGAGCGTACACCGGCAGTTAAAGATGGACGTGTCCCCCGGTGAGTTAGTAGCAATGTACATATCAAGCATCTCTTTAAGAGCAATCTTCACTTCCAGTAGCATCAGAAGATATGGGGACATTCGCCATGAACCAGGGGGATCACCTGATGGGGGAACCGCCAAGTCCAAACCACAGGGGCATGGTCGGACCACGATATCGGGAGGATCTCAACTGATTTAGTATTCTGTAGATACCATTTAACTGACAGTATCAGATAAATTTTAGAATAAGAGTTAAGCACCGAGCAGTAGTACGTATATTTGCGTTTCAGCGGGGCTTGGGTCCTCCAGACATAGTAAAGTCTGAAGGATCTGTCTTGTTTGGGGTCTGCTACAATGTTAAAGTCTCCCATGAAAATAAGGGTGCCCTGTTTGTGTTTATCAATAAGGCGTAAAGTGGATCTAAGAAAGGAGACTTGCCACGAATTGGGTGCATATAACGATATAATCGTAACTAGTTTGCCATCAAGTGATCCTATCACAATGAAATATCTACCATTTTTATCTTCAATAGTAAAGCTAAGAGTAAAGTTAGATTTGGAGCTAAACAAAAGAACCAACCCATTTTGTTTAAAAGGAGCATTGGTAGCAAAGCACAGTGGAAAGCTATTGTTTTTAAAAATAGGGGGAGCTTTGGCCAAAAAATGCATCTCTTGTACTGCTACAACATCAGCTTTTTGCTTGTGAAAAAATGATAGCGCTAACCGCCGTTTAGCAGGGGAGTTCAAACCCCTCACTTTTAATGATAAGAACTTGACCATTTGAGCTTAGTGTAGAACCTCGGAAGCAAAGTGGATACAGTGAAGTTAAGATGAAGGATGATGTACATGCCTAAATGGGGAGGGTGACCAAGGGAAGGAGGGGAGGAATAGTAGGGGGAAAGAGGAGACAGGAAAAGAATATAGACATAAATAACTGCAGTCCTGGGGTTAAAGTAGTTTCTGTAGGGGGAATCGTCTAGCAAAATCAGTAACTGTGAGGACATGGCCGTAATTTGGGGGTACCCGCCCATACCTATAACACAACTAGGTAAAAAACATCTCCCCTGTAAAGTCAACATGTCAAGAAACATAGAAAATTTTAAGTAACTTCAAGATGTTATACAAGGTAAAATAAAATGAAATAAAAAAGGGAGAGGTCAGTGTGTCCTGATGACTGTGTATTATGAGGAGGGGGAGGTTAGTGTCTCCTGATGACTGTGTATTAGGAGGAGGGGAGAGGTCAGTGTGTCCTGATGTCTGTGTATTAGCAGGAGGGGAGAGGTCAGTGTGTCCTGATGACTGTGTATTAGGAGGAGGGGAGAGGTCAGTGTGTCCTGATGTCTGTGTATTAGGAGGAGGGGAGAGGTCAGTGTGTCCTGATGTCTGTGTATTAGGAGGAGGGGAGAGGTCAGTGTGTCCTGATGTCTGTGTATTAGGAGGAGGGAGAGGTCAGTGTGTCCTGATGTCTGTGTATTAGCAGGAGGGGAGAGGTCAGTGTGTCCTGATGTCTGTGTATTAGGAGGAGGGGAGAGGTCAGTGTGTCCTGATGTCTGTGTATTAGGAGGAGGGGGGAGGTCATTGTGTCCTGATGTCTGTGTATTAGGAGGAGGGGAGAGGTCATTGTGTCCTGATGACTGTGTATTAGGAGGAGGGGAGAGGTTAGTGTGTCCTGATGTCTGTGTATTAGGAGGAGGGGGGAGGTCAGTGTGTCCTGATGACTGTGTATTAGGAGGAGGGGGGAGGTCATTGTGTCCTGATGTCTGTGTATTAGCAGGAGGGGAGAGGTCAGTGTGTCCTGATGACTGTGTATTAGCAGGAGGGGAGAGGTCAGTGTGTCCTGATGTCTGTGTATTAGGAGGAGGGGAGAGGTCAGTGTGTCCTGATGTCTGTGTATTAGGAGGAGGGGAGAGGTCGGTGTGTCCTGATGTCTGTGTATTAGGAGGAGGGGAGAGGTCAGTGTGTCCTGATGTCTGTGTATTAGGAGGGGAGAGGTCGGTGTGTCCTGATGTCTGTGTTGTAGGAGGAGGGGAGAGGTCATTGTGTCCTGATGACTGTGTATTAGGAGGAGGGGAGAGGTCAGTGTGTCCTGATGTCTGTGTATTAGGAGGAGGGGAGAGGTCAGTGTGTCCTGATGTCTGTGTATTAGGAGGAGGGGAGAGGTCGGTGTGTCCTGATGTCTGTGTATTAGGAGGAGGGGAGAGGTCAGTGTGTCCTGATGTCTGTGTATTAGGAGGAGGGAGAGGTCGGTGTGTCCTGGTGTCTGTGTATTAGGAGGAGGGGAGAGGTCGGTGTGTCCTGATGTCTGTGTATTAGGAGGAGGGGAGAGGTCAGTGTGTCCTGATGTCTGTGTATTAGGAGGGGAGAGGTCGGTGTGTCCTGATGTCTGTGTTGTAGGAGGAGGGGAGAGGTCATTGTGTCCTGATGACTGTGTATTAGGAGGAGGGGAGAGGTCAGTGTGTCCTGATGTCTGTGTATTAGGAGGAGGGGAGAGGTCAGTGTGTCCTGATGTCTGTGTATTAGGAGGAGGGGAGAGGTCGGTGTGTCCTGATGTCTGTGTATTAGGAGGAGGGGAGAGGTCAGTGTGTCCTGATGTCTGTGTATTAGGAGGAGGGAGAGGTCGGTGTGTCCTGGTGTCTGTGTATTAGGAGGAGGGGAGAGGTCAGTGTGTCCTGATGACTGTGTATTAGGAGGAGGGGAGAGGTCAGTGTGTCCTGATGTCTGTGTATTAGCAGGAGGGGAGAGGTCAGTGTGTCCTGATGACTGTGTATTAGGAGGAGGGGAGAGGTCGGTGTGTCCTGATGTCTGTGTATTAGGAGGAGGGGAGAGGTCAGTGTGTCCTGATGTCTGTGTATTAGGAGGAGGGGGGAGGTCATTGTGTCCTGATGTCTGTGTATTAGGAGGAGGGGAGAGGTCAGTGTGTCCTGATGTCTGTGTATTAGGAGGAGGGGGGAGGTCATTGTGTCCTGATGTCTGTGTATTAGGAGGAGGGGGGAGGTCATTGTGTCCTGATGTCTGTGTATTAGGAGGAGGGGAGAGGTCGGTGTGTCCTGATGTCTGTGTATTAGGAGGAGGGGGGAGGTCATTGTGTCCTGATGTCTGTGTATTAGGAGGAGGGAGAGGTCAGTGTGTCCTGATGACTGTGTATTAGGAGGAGAGGAGAGGTCAGTGTGTCCTGATGACTGTGTATTAGCAGGAGGGGAGAGGTCAGTGTGTCCTGATGTCTGTGTATTAGGAGGAGGGGGGAGGTCATTGTGTCCTGATGTCTGTGTATTAGGAGGAGGGAGAGGTCAGTGTGTCCTGATGACTGTGTATTAGCAGGAGGGGAGAGGTCAGTGTGTCCTGATGACTGTGTATTAGGAGGAGGGGAGAGGTCAGTGTGTCCTGATGTCTGTGTATTAGGAGGAGGGGAGAGGTCAGTGTGACCTGATGTCTGTGTATTAGGAGGAGGGGGGAGGTCAGTGTGACCTGATGTCTGTGTATTAGGAGGAGGGGAGAGGTCAGTGTGTCCTGATGTCTGTGTTGTAGGAGGAGGGGAGAGGTCGGTGTGTCCTGATGTCTGTGTATTAGGAGGAGGGAGAGGTCAGTGTGTCCTGATGTCTGTGTATTAGGAGGAGGGGAGAGGTCAGTGTGTCCTGATGTCTGTGTATTAGGAGGAGGGGAGAGGTCAGTGTGTCCTGATGTCTGTGTATTAGGAGGAGGGGAGAGGTCGGTGTGTCCTGATGTCTGTGTATTAGGAGGAGGGGGGAGGTCAGTGTGTCCTGATGTCTGTGTATTAGGAGGAGGGGAGAGGTCAGTGTGTCCTGATGCCTGTGTATTAGGAGGAGGGAGAGGTCAGTGTGTACTGATGTCTGTGTATTAGGAGGAGGGGAGAGGTCAGTGTGTCCTGATGTGTGTGTATTAGGAGGAGGGGGGAGGTCAGTGTGTCCTGATGTCTGTGTATTAGGAGGAGGGGAGAGGTCAGTGTGTCCTGATGCCTGTGTATTAGGAGGAGGGGAGAGGTCGGTGTGTCCTGATGTCTGTGTATTAGGAGGAGGGAGAGGTCAGTGTGTCCTGATGACTGTGTATTAGGAGGAGGGAGAGGTCAGTGTGTACTGATGTCTGTGTATTAGGAGGAGGGGAGAGGTCAGTGTGTCCTGATGACTGTGTATTAGGAGGAGGGAGAGGTCGGTGTGTCCTGATGTCTGTGTATTAGGAGGAGGGAGAGGTCAGTGTGTCCTGATGACTGTGTATTAGGAGGAGGGGAGAGGTCAGTGTGTCCTGATGTCTGTGTATTAGGAGGAGGGGAGAGGTCAGTGTGTACTGATGTCTGTGTATTATGAGGAGGGGAGAGATCAGTGTGTCCTGATGACTGTGTATTAGGAGGAGGGAGAGGTCGGTGTGTCCTGGTGTCTGTGTATTAGGAGGAGGAGAGAGGTCGGTGTGTCCTGATGACTGTGTATTAGGAGGAGGGAGAGGTCAGTGTGTCCTGATGTCTGTGTATTAGGAGGAGGAGAGAGGTCAGTGTGTCCTGATGTCTGTGTATTAGGAGGAGGGGAGAGGTCAGTGTGTCCTGATGTCTGTGTATTAGGAGGAGGGGAGAGGTCAGTGTGTCCTGATGTCTGTGTATTAGGAGGAGGGAGAGGTCAGTGTGTCCTGATGTCTGTGTATTAGGAGGAGGGGCGAGGTCAGTGTGTCCTGATGTCTGTGTATTAGGAGGAGGGGAGAGGTCAGTGTGTCCTGATGTCTGTGTATTAGGAGGAGGGAGAGGTCAGTGTGTCCTGATGACTGTGTATTAGCAGGAGGGGAGAGGTCAGTGTGTCCTGATGTCTGTGAATTAGGAGGAGGGGGGAGGTCAGTGTGTCCTGATGTCTGTGTATTAGGAGGGGAGAGGTCAGTGTGTCCTGATGACTGTGTATTAGGAGGAGGGGAGAGGTCAGTGTGTCCTGATGTCTGTGTATTAGGAGGAGGGGAGAGGTCAGTGTGTCCTGATGTCTGTGTATTAGGAGGAGGGAGAGGTCAGTGTGTCCTGATGTCTGTGTATTAGCAGGAGGGGAGAGGTCAGTGTGTCCTGATGTCTGTGTATTAGGAGGAGGGGAGAGGTCAGTGTGTCCTGATGTCTGTGTATTAGGAGGAGGGGAGAGGTCAGTGTGTCCTGATGTCTGTGTATTAGGAGGAGGGGAGAGGTCAGTGTGTCCTGATGTCTGTGTATTAGGAGGAGGGGAGAGGTCAGTGTGTCCTGATGTCTGTGTATTAGGAGGAGGGGAGAGGTCAGTGTGTCCTGATGTCTGTGTATTAGGAGGAGGGGAGAGGTCAGTGTGTCACTTCAGTCTCCTCCTGCCGTCTCGGACGTCTCCATGAGGACCGGGACATCACCTCCTGTATTCGGCCCAACTGTTGCCAGGACAACGTCTGGATGCCGAATTGACAGCCATCACGCCCCAGCAACACAGAGCAGCCTGGCGCGTGCCTCCAAGCCTGCGGGCTAATTAAGCTGTCCATTAATGATCACGGCCTGGGGGTGATTTCAGAACAAAGCCCTGATTGGCTACCATCAGTTTTTGGATCTTAACCTTCCTGCTGGATATAGTGTGGACTGTCTGTTTGCTGACCTGCTGCTGTCCTGTTCCTGCTTTGTCCCAGGTATCCTCTGGATACTCTGCCCTTTTACTGTTGGACCTCCTGTCGTGACCGTTTTGCTCTGTTCTTGGATTCTGCTGTCGTGCTGTTGACCCTGACCCTTTGGCATGTTATTTGACTATTCTACTTGCTTCTGACTCCTGACCTCAGCTTACGTCTGACAATCCGTTACCATCTACTCAGCCTCCTCTGGCCCTGCCACTGCGGTGTTGTTAACAAACTTAAACTACGCTAAGAGTTAAGTCCTGGGGGCATCCGAGTACCTGTGAGCACATAAAGCTCTACGGCTGCTATAGGTGAAGACCTCTTCCATCAGTTCTGTAAGTTCGTTATCAGACCGGCAGCCTAAAAAATATCCACATCTTTTGAGGTATAATATACTTTTTCATATCGAAAAGTACAATAAAAAGAAGAAAGAAGCCCTTTCACCACTGAGGCTTTGCTGCCCCTGTGCTGAGCCTATTTGGCACTTTTTGGGCTGGTCACATTCCAACATCAATATTTGTCATTTATTTATGCCGTACTCACACACATTATGCCTTGTTTTTTTCAGAAGACTGAATTGTCAGAAACTACCACTAGTTTGCTTATACCTCCTCACACGGTAAAAAAAACTAATTTGCTTTGGTTTTTTAAATTGCAGGACAGTGAAATAAAAGCAAATGTGTGTAAATTTTCTCTAAACATCACCAACAAATACTTTGTGGTTCTTGCTTTGACAACAAATCATCTTTCCAAATGGCAAAAAGCAGAATACTACACATAGGGGAAATTCTATAAACAAAAATACAAGCAATGTGTCTCCGGAACGAAGCGGAGACAGCTTGCGCGTAATTTTTTGGTGAAATATCCGCAGATTTTTACCGTAGTACCTGTTCCTGAGAACATTGCGGCTAATTGAATTCCCCCCATAGGTTTTTAAAATAAAATCTGAATTTGATTACAATGCATTTTTTTATTAGTTTGAATGAAATGTACAATATGTCTAGTAATAATATGGGTAGCCCAACAAGGCACATCATTATGAACACTAAACCAGCTAACGCATTAAACGAGGGCAGTACTAAGTTTATTGAAGCAAAGATGAGGGAGATCTGGGCATTTTAACTCTATAGGCAACATGTCCAATTTTTCAAACCCGCAGCTTGATAAATTTACCACCTTATTTACCTGAACTGGCAGTTCTGATAAGCTGATCCAACTCCTGTTACTGGGAAACAAAGGATTGGCAGCTATGCATAGTTATAAATGTATTATAATGTTTATCAGACACTGTATCCTGGGTTACATGTGTGTGTGTGTGTGTGTGTGTGTGTGTGTGTGTGTGTGTGTGTGCATCTGCACATTAGTGAGCTTACATTCTAGGTGGAAGAGGGCACCACTGAAACAAGAGGAGCGAGTGTGGCTTAGAGTGGAGATTGGGACAGATGTGAGGGTGTGTTAGTGTGAATAGTATCATCAGGGATAAGGTAAGATTGAAATAGAGATGGGTGTTTAGAAAACATCTAAGGTTCTTAAACTACAATTTTTCTCTGCCCCTGTCTTGAGACAGGGGCAGAGAAAGCATAAGCACAGCAGAGGAAAGGAACAACAGGATGGGACAACAATAACCAGCAATGTGTGCTGGGAGTGACAGGTATATATAAGGAAAATGAGAACACACCCAGGTGCATGAGATAATTGGAGAACGGGTTAACCCCTAATGCAAACATGAAAGGCACGATAGCAGCACCTCTGGTGATCAGAGGTACTGCTGCAAAAACACACTAATAAAGTCAAATAGTCCAGGTGGCAGGAGCTGCCAGGCAAAGCAGTATGCACTGCAAGGGGCTTGCAGTCAGATCCTGACACCATGACATTGGGAAAGGAGGGTGGATGTATTTCACTCTTGCACAGTGGGGAATCCTTTCAGAGCTGTGCAAGGTGCTGAAACCATTTGAAGTTGTGACGTGTGAAGTGAGTGCAGATTCTGCTAGCTTGAGCCAAGTCATTCCTTTAATTAGACTATTGGAAAAGCAGCTTGAGAAACTGAAGGAGGAGATGAAAACAAGCAATTCCGCAAAGTATGTTGGCCTTGTAGATCAAGTACTTAATTCGCTTCACAATGATCCTCGAGTTATTAAGATCTTGAACTCGGATCAGTACGTTTTGGCCACTGTGCTTGATCCAAGGTTTAAGACCTACATTGAGTCTTTGGTTCAAAATGAACGAGATTTGAACTTTTGCAAGGAACTATTGCTCAGCAAGTTGTCCGCTGAACTGGGCCTTGGCTTGACGACGTGTCCTCCTTCAGTTTCTCAAGCAGCTGCTGCTCGTAAAAATTAAATTTTCCAAAAAGAAGCAGGGAAGACGCAGGGGGCAGACCAGAGCAGTTTAACATCTGGGCTGGTTTGAAGAATTTTTCCAAAAAATGTGTTACCTTGCCCATAACTCCATCCAATATGAGTATAACCATGCAAAGGATGGTGGAGGATTATTTTCAAGAGGTAATTGATATGGAAATGTCAGACAGTCCCTTTCCTTACTAGGTGGAAAAGCGTGCCATTTGGAAACCCATGTACAAACTTGCTTTGCAATACCTAAGCTGCCCATCCTCCAGTGTGTACTCTGAACGAGTATTCAGCACAGCCGGGAACTTAGTCAGTGATCACCGTAGAAGGATACTTCCCAAAAATGTGGAGAAAATTATGTTTATAAAAATGAACTACATCTTCCACGAGGAAGGCCTTCACCATCCAAGACATCCAAGCACTGACTGTTCTCTAATGGCGGATTCAAGCGGCGATGAATTGATAGTCTGTGATGATGACGTACACACTGATGAGGGTGAGGATGAAGCTCCAGATGATGATGATAACATGTTTTTAAAACTTTCTATTTAAGTGTAGGGTGTAATCTACCCCCAAAGAGGAAAGGGACTTGGGGCATTTCTATATCACGTACCGTCTTGAAAGGCTGCTATTTTGGCAATTTCTCATTATGGGTAGGGTGTCATACACAGACTGACCCCAAACTGGCTTTGTCATTTCAATTAATATTGTACAGTCTATAACGGCTGATTTTTTTAAAATTTTCTACAACTGGAGGGGGGCCTAGAGAGAAAGAAACCAAACTGGCTTTCTCCATTTCAATAATATTGTTCAGTCTATAACGGATGAATTTTTTTTGTATTTTCTACAAGTGGAGGGGGGCCTAGAGAGACAGAAACCAAACTGTCTTTGTCCATTTCTTTAGATATTTAACTATAAGTGTAGCGTGTAATATACACCCAAAGACGATGGCTGCATTGCCAATATGCATAGATGGAGAGGAAGACAATCTGGTTTGTGTGTAGAATTAATGAAGGCCTACCAGGAATTAAACTGTTTTTTTGATAATTTATTAGCTTTACAATTACATTACTTATCCAAGAAACAGGTGGAGCACTAAATTTGGTTATTTTATGCCCCAAAACATTGATTTTTAAACAAAATAGCAAAACAAAACTAAACAAAACCAAAACCAAAATACGCAATAGTGTTTTGGCAAAACCAAAATCCAGATCCAAAACCAAAACCAAAACACAGGGGTCAGTAAGCATCTCTAGTTTATACTTTGAACGGAGAGTCCGACTGTATGAGATATAACACAGCAGTGTAACAGACTGCTTTTAATCATCTATCTAACCGGCAAATGTTCCACTCCTAACCCGTAGGTTAAAATTATATGAGTGGCTTGTAGCACTCCTAGATCACAGATTTATGTTCTGTAAAATATCTTTAGATCATTCATTTAGAGTGCTTTATGCTCTGAACAGAAAGTCTGACTATGTAAGATATAACAGGGTACAGGGTCCGAGGATGATTCTATGTGTTGCAAAGGGGTCAGAGGATGGCTCTATGTATTGTGCAGGGGTCTGAGGATGGCTCTATGTATTGTGCAGGGGTCAGAGGAAGGCTCTATGTATTGTGCAGGGGTCAGAGGATGGATCTATGCATTGTGCAGGGTCAGAGGATGGCTCTCTGTGTTGTGCAGGGTCAAAGGATGGCTCTCTGTGTTGTGCAGGAGTCAGAGGATGGCTCTCTGTGTTGTGCAGGGGTCAGAGGATGGATCTATGTATTGTGTAGGGGTCAGAAGATGACTCTATGTATTGTGCAGGGGTCAGATGATGGCTCTCTGTGTTGTGCAGGCGTCAGAGGATGGCTCTCTGCTGTGCAGGGGTCAGAGGATGGCTCTCTGTGTTGTGCAGGGGTCAGAGGATGGCTCTCTGTGTTGTGCAGGGGTCAGAGGATGGCTCTCTGTGTTGTGCAGGGGTCAGAGGATGGCTCTCTGTGTTGTGCAGGGGTCAGAGGATGGCTCTATATATTGTGCAGGGGTCAGAGGATGGCTCTATGTATTGTGCAGGGGTCAGAGGATGGCTCTCTGTGTTGTGCAGGCGTCAGTGGATGGCTCTCTGTGTTGTGCAGGGGTCAGAGGATGGCTCTCTGTATTGTGCAGGGGTCAGAGGATGGCTCTCTGTATTGTGCAGGGGTCAGAGGATGGCTCTCTGTGTTTTGCAGGGATCAGAGGATGGCTCTCTGTATTGTGCAAGGGTCAAAGGATGGCTCTCTGTATTGTACAGGGCCAGATGATGGCTCTCTGTATTGTACAGGATCAAATGATGGCTCTCTGTGTTGTGCAGGGTCAGAGGATGGCTCTCGGTGTTGTGCAGGGTCAGAGGATGGCTCTCGGTGTTGTGCAGGGGTCAGATGATGGCTCTATGTATAGTGCAGGGGTCAGAAGATGACACTATGTATTGTGCAGGGTTCAGAGGATGGCTCTATGTATTGTGCAGGGGTCAGAGGATAGTTCTCTGTATTGTGCAGGGGTCAGAGGATGGCTCTATGTATAGTGCAGGGGTCAGAGGATGGCTCTATGTATAGTGCAGGGGTCAGAGGATGGCTCTCTGTGTTGTGCAGGGGTCAGAGGATGGCTCTCTGTATTGTGCAGGGGTCAGAGGATGGCTCTCTGTGTTGTGCAGGGGTCAGAGAATGGCTCTCTGTGTTGTGCAGGCGTCAGTGGATGGCTCTCTGTATTGTGCAAGGGTCAAAGGATGGCTCTCTGTATTGTACAGGGTCAGATGATGGCTCTATGTATTGTGCAGGGGCCAGAGGATGGCTCTCTGTGTTGTGCAGGGTCAGAGGATGGCTCTCTGTGTTGTGGAGTACTCACTAGAAAGTATTCTGTATTGTGCAGGCATCACTAGACAGCTCTCATTATTGGGCAATTGTCACTAGAAGGTTCTATTCATTATACAGGGATCACCAGATTGTTTGCTGGAGTCACCAGAAGGTTCCCCATCTTATTAATATTGTGGAGGAGTCACCAGAAGGTATTCTGTAGTCAGTACGCAGCACTGGATAACTCTCTGTATTGTGCATGGGTCACTAGAAGGTTCTGTGGTTGTGCTGGGGTTAGATCATGGATTTATGTATTGTGCAGGTGTCACTGGAAATCTCTACGTGTTGTGGTTGGGTCACTAGAAGCTTCTCCATATTGTGTAGGAGTCACTAGAAGATTCTCTGTTTTGTACAACAGTCAGAGAAGGTACTTTGTATTGTGCAGTGCCATGAAAAGGCTCTCTGTATTGTTGAAAGTTCAGAGAAAGGCTTTCTGTTTTGTGCAAAGGTTACTGGGCAGGTCTCTGTGTTGTCCAAGGGCCAGAGGATGGCTGCCTGTGTTGTGCAGGGGTCAGAGGATAGGTCTATGTATTTCGCAGGGGTCAGAGGAAGGCTCTATGTATTGCGCAGGGGTCAGAGGATGGCTCTCTGTATTGCGCAGGGTTCAGAGGATAGGTCTAAGTATTGCGCACGGGTCAGAGGATGGCTCTCTGTGCTTTGCATGGCCAGAGAATGGCTCCTTGTGTTGTATATGGATAAGTGAAGGCGCTACCTATTGTGCAGCGGTCAGATGAAGATTTTGTTTATTATGGGATTCTCTATCATGTGTAGGGGTCACTAGAAGATTTGTGTGGTGCAGGTTTCACTAAAAGTCTCTTTTTTGCTCAGAGATCAGAGAAGGCTTTTTGAATTGTGAAGTTGTCACTGGCGGAGCAGAGGTTGGAATGTGAGAGAGTAGCTGGTATGCTGGGTGGTATGTGAGGGAAAAGCTGGTAGACATGGGGTAATGTGAGCGAAAAGCTGTTGGTTATGGGGTGGCATGTGATAGAATAGCTGATGTGCAGGGCAGATATTAGAAGCTTATGGTCAGGGAGTGGCATGTGAGAGACAATCTAGTTGATAGGTGGTGGCATATAAAAAGTAGCTGGTCAGCAAGGGCCCATATGTGTGAAAGGCTGATGAGCAGGAGATGGCATGTGAGAAAAGTGGGTGTCATGTGAGAGAACCTGGTTGGCAATGGGAGGGGCATGTAATAATTTAGGGGGCAGGGTGGCATGTGATAGAGAATTGTTGGTGGGCAGAGAGTGGATGATTTCACATTTAGATACATAGAATTTGAAAATTATAAATATTTTCAAAAAACTATAAAATTCCATAGACAAAAAAACTTACAGTTTAACATGTCCGATTAAGGTTCCTTACACACCATCTAAAATTTAAGAACACTTTTGAAACTCTTCCACTCAAACTCCAAAAAGCAATGAAATTACGATGATTAAGGCAGGAACCTTAATGGACGTGTTACTTGCGCAATACAGACATGGTGCCATCACATCCTGCGGTTAGCTGCAGATTCAGCACTATCATGGAGTGAGATTACTGTCACTCTCACAATACAGACATGGTGTCATCACATCCTGCGGTTAGCTGCAGATTCAGCACTATCATGGAGTGAGATTACTGTCACTCACACAATACAGACATGGTATGTCATCACATCCTGTGGTTAGCTGCAGATTCAGCACTATCATGGAGTGAGATTACTGTCACTCACACAATACAGACATGGTATGTCATCACATCCTGCGGTTAGCTGCAGATTCAGCACTATCATGGAGTCAGATTGCTGTCACTCACAAAATGGTGGATCTGCCAATTCACAGATTTGTGTGTTCACTGGAATACACACATACAGTACTATTACATTTTCTTAGTTTAGCTTTATTGTAGTTTAGGGCCTGGGTGTCTTAGAAAGAGACATTAGAGCAACGTCATAAAAAAGTAGAACTACAAAATTACATTACAGTTAAATTACATTAAAATGGTGTATAAGCTCCTGCTTAGCTTGGTTTTCAATGAGCAATGTTTGACATTTCATTCTTTTACAAGTTCTAAGCTTTTTTTCGGCTTGAGTTCTATTAACACCACTTTCCAATCTGTGGATGCATTTTTTTAATGCCCTTGGTTACTGTATGATGATCCTTGTTCACAAGGCCTCCGCTGAATCGCTCCTGAGATCTCTAAAACATGGACAGCGGACGCTGAACAATATCATGCAGAATTCAGGTGCTGGTACACTGACAACAAGTGGAATGATCAAGCTCTTCGAAGCCAGTTTCGTCCTAGTTTATACGATCAGATTAAGGATTCTCTGGTGCAGTATCCCTCTCCTACTTTGTTTGAGAATCTTATGCAGCTTGCTATTAAGATTGATAGGTGAAATGAGGAGAGAAAGGTGGCGAAGGAATCACCATCATCCTATACACCCTTGGCCTCCTTTCCCATACTGATGGAACCCATGCAGCTAAGGGCATACTGTCTTTCTCTGGAAGAAAGATCTAGAAGACGTTACCCGGGCCTTTCTCTGTACTGTGGCAACAAGGGTCACCTTCGTATCTCTTTCCGTTCCTGAAACCAAGACTGTGGAGAGCTTTGTAGAGGTGAATCTAAAGCTTTATTTGACCTTCTAAATCCCGAGCCAGAGCCTTTTTTGTGGCCAAAAAAGACGGGAGTCTGTGGCCATGTATAGACTTTCGTGGTCTCATCAAGATCACCGTATAAAACACCTATCCGTTTACTCTCATTTCTGTCCTCTTCAACCAACTCAATGAAACTGCAATCTTTTCTAATATTGATCTCCGCGGTGCTTACAATCTTATCTGCATACGAGATGGCGACGAGTGGAAGACCGCTTTTATCACCCACTCTGGCCATTATGAATATCTGGCCATGTGCCAGCTGTCTTCTAAAGACAATGTTCTTTGTGACTTCCTGGGCAAGTTCGTTGTAGTATACTTGGAAGACATTCTGATCTATTCCCAGTCTCTGGCGCAACATCGTCTCCATGTCAGAGAGATGCTTCAAAAACTTAGAGAATGTGAATTCGAAGTCAAGAAGGTCTCCGCCCTGCATTATGTCATTTCCTCTGGTGGCTTCTCTACGGACCCAAGCAAAGTCCAAGCCATCCTGGACTGGATGCTCCCTACCAATCTGAAGGCCAGCCAGAGCTTTTTGGGTTTTGCTAATTATTAAATAAGATTTATCCATTCCTTCTATGATTTGGTGGCCTCGATTACTGCCCTTTACTTCCTTCAAGGCCTTTATTATGATTATTATTATCGTAGATTTGTAAGGTGCCACAGTGCTCTGCAGCACCGTATAGTAGGGAAAACAGGACATACATAAAACACTGACATACAAGGCAGACAAAATAAATGCATACATGAAAACAAAGTATAGGGAGGACCCTGCTCATTAGAGAGTTTACATTCTAAGTGGAAGAGGGCACAACTGAAATAAGAGGAGTGAGTGTGGCTCAGAGTGGAGATTGGGACAGATGTGAGGGTGTGTTAGTGTGAATAGTATCATTAGGGATGAGGTAAGTTTGAAAAAGAGATAGGTTTTTAGAGAACATCTAAGGCCCTTAAACTAGCCTTTTTCTCTGCCCCTGTCTTGAGACATCCTAACCCTTAGTTAACTTTTGTGGTCGAAGTGGATACTTTCGATGTTGATACGGATGCCATGCTATCCCAGAAGGACTTCATCCTGGTCCTTATTTCTCCCATAAATTTTCTTCTGCGGAAGCTAATTATGACGTGGGCAACCAAGAACTTCTGGCTATAAAGTGGGCTTTTGAAGAATGGCGTCACTGGCTAGAGGGGACTATTCATACCATTCCTGTTCTCAACGATCATAAGAACATGTTATATATCAAGTCGGCCAAGAAGTTGAATTCTAGACAGGCATGCTGGGCTCTATTCTTCAACTGCTTCAGATTTATCATCACCTTCAGACCCGCCTCTAAAATCACCAAAGCTAATTCTCTGTCTAATAGCTTCATCTCTCACCTTCTTCCTGCCACTGAACCTCTGTCGATTAAGCCACCTTCATCCATACTCACTGGGCTGGTTCAAGATCTGGATTCAACTCTCCACCAGCATCAGAACCTGGCTGTTCCAGAAATCCCTGCAGGCAAATTACTTTTTCTCGGTCATCTAAGAAAAGCAGTTCTTTCTGAGTCTCATGTTAGTAGGAACTCCGGACATCCTGGTATCTCCAAGACTATTGAGATTCTTTCCCGTCCAGTATGGTGGTATTCATTTTCTGTGGATCCAAGGGAATTTGTTCTCTCATGGAATGCGCTCGGAACAAGTCTTCTAGAAATTGTCCCTCAAGTCTATTGATGCCCTTTGTGACAAGCCTATCAAAATGGACACTGGACTCCATTTTGTAGTTTTTGTACTTGTGACTGGATCACTTACAAGTAACTTATGGTATAAATTTATTTAAAGGAAATAGCGCAGGGCGCTTAGTTATATAATTGCAAATGTACTTATTTTTGATATTGTGGGTGTTTTGGTAAAAGCAATCTTTATTTCTCAGACCAGGGGAAGAAATTTGTTTCTTGTTTAACCTTACGAAGGAAATGCATTATTTCTGAAGGTATAAATCTTCTGATACAATAAATCTTTGTGGATCGAAGTCTTTTGTGTATTGTGATGTGGGGAAATGGCTTGTTTTGGGGTCTGTACCTTTCTTTGGGAATGTGTATTCTGTGACTGTCTGAAGAAAGGATTCACGTTAATTAGACGCTTTGACTTGCTAGTAGATTAACTGCCTCTGAAATAAGATGCAGGAAATCACAGCAAGGTTTTAGGATATCACAGATAAGTGTAAATATTGTCAGCTTTGCATTGCAGGTAAAACCATGTTTTGGTAAACAGGTTACATCCTGATTCTAAAATAGCTCAGACATCGAGGGGGCTGGCTTACCAAGTGAGGCTGTGTTCAAATGTGTATAAAAACAGTGTTTTGTATTAAAAGTTGTTCTTCTGATGTCATCTGAGCTTAGCACTGGTACCTCCAATCAGTGTGACTGCAAATAAACATCACTTGCTTCAAAGACCTGCTTGAAAATATCTTCCATGCTGAAAATCCTGTGACCTGCAGATTAGACCCAAAATCGAATCCGTTCCCGGCTGTTTCTGAGGTTTGAACCTAAGCTTTTCCAGTACCACCGCTCTGCCTGCTACCTGCAGCTCTGGTCAGTGTGATAGGCCAGAGGGGATCCATCCACAGCAACCCTGATCCATAGTAAGAGGTCCGGAGTACCAGTCCAGGTACACCAGTAATGGGGTACACTCGCAGCGTCAGTTACCCAGAAGAAACCCGGTACTTGATGTCCAGTGGTGGCAGCATTGTAAGTCCCTCCTACTGTGGTTAGAGGGCACATTTGGGATAATGGAAGGGAATGGTGGCAAAGTAAACCCAGCCGGTTCCCAGCAACAACAGAAAGGGTGGCATAGGTGGTCCATCCTGTCACAGTACTTTTATGTTTGTGTGGCAAAAAGTTTATCTAACTAAGGCAGAGCTGAGACATCTCCACATATTTTGCTAGTGTGTTGTCTCAGATGCTTACTGCACATGTGCAGGACTCTATTCTTCTTATCAGTAATGTACCAATAAAGAGTCTGAAAATCATGTTTATACCCTAAAATATAAGTGAGTTCCGGGACGTTTGTCTTCTGATTATAAAAGCTGGAATGGAGCCAGACAGGTTTCAGCCTCATGACCAGACCTGACTGCAGAATGTGTCAGAGTTTATCCTGATTATTTTTCCAGCTTTCCTAACAGAAAGGCCGGGCCCTGGAATTTGACTGTTGCTTGAACATATTGCTGAGATTCAATATTGGCAGCTAAGTATTTAATTTACTTCCAATTTATATTTTATTGATTGTAAATAAACAATACACTTGTTGCAAACCCCGATGTCCCGTGTTATTAACTACTTGTAACCCGAATCTGATTGTTTCCACATGGAACCTTAATTTAGTTCGGCGTTACAAAGGGTTAATCTGTGACAATGTCGTTCTTTCAGAAGTTGCTTAAGAAGAACAGGGGTCAAGAAGAGTATCCAGCATAGTTTGTTAGTTCTGGGTTATGTCAAATTGTAATGCAGGAAGCTGTAAAATGCATTCAGCCTGTTAGATGTGAAATTTCTTGTACAACTTTGCAAAATGTTGATTTGTCTGTTTATTCAAGGAGGGAGGCTGATCAGTCGCCCATGGTGTTAAGTTTGACAGCACAATGCATCAGAGAGTTAGACTCTCAGTTGCAGGCTGTGAAATCTGAGCCGAACTCCACACAGGAGCAAAATGCAGTTTTGCAAAACCTGTGTGAGAATGCAGGAAACAGACACACACACAATGCAGAGGTAATTCCAAACCTACTTTGTAAATCCTGTAAACAAAAAACAGAGAAGGAGAAGGGAGATGAAACCCTCTTGTGTGAGAACTTTAGTTGGAAAACAAGATTGGAATCATATACAATCTTTTGTGGTAGATTCATCAGATGAGAATTTACAGAGGGAGCTGCTGGACAGTTATTCTCTATAGTCAATCAACATAGAAAGAAGGATTTGGAGTTGAGTAATGCAGGGTTGGCAACTTCTGTCCCTGAGACTACATATACAAGTTATGTTTGGGCTTCGGATCAGTTACACAGTCTGTCTTTATATGTGGAGGGCAAGAGATACCAAAGGTGTGGCATTATCTCTTACATTTGATACATGATTCTATAGCTCAGGTGTATAATCAGCCAGACTATTTGATGCAGAGAGAACCATGGCACAATTTAGCTGGGACAATACAAAGATTGAGAGAACTGAAATATTTATCTGGTTGTGAAAGGATGGAAGTGGAGACAAATGCAATGGGATTCTCAGTGCGGGTGGTATGGGTGGGTCCTGATCTTTCTAAATGTACCCCTCGCATGGTAAAACCATACTTTCCAACTTGCTGAAGACTTGCTCCGAGAGCTTGCCGGGGGAGGTGGGCGTGATGGGGGCGGGGCTCCAAAATTTGCGCCATTTTGGCCATTTTCCCGCAATTCACAGTGAATCGCGGCGTTTTGGACCTAAATTAAATTCTAAATTATCTAATTCTAATTAAAAAATCTAAATTCTGCCAGATGCGGGAGATTGCCACACTCTCCCGGGAGTCCGTGAGACTCTCGCAAAATGCGGGAGTCTCCCGGACATTCCGGGAGAGTTGGCAAGTATGGGTAAAACACCTATTGTTAACAGCCCCGTTGCATTTGAAAGCCACTCTGTTTGGAGTATTATCTCAAATGCAGATAAAACTGTATTTTACTTAAGCTCAACCCTCAGTCAATTAGCAGCTTTAGAGGATGCAGAAAAGAAAACAAGACCTGTACAACAAAATTCAATAACAGGACAGAAAGGACACAAGGAGGGGCACCCCGATACAAAGTGCTTAGGAAACAAATGTTTTTAGATTTACTAAATACTGGTACACTTAAAGAACAGATAGACAGGATTTCCAAAGCAGAAGTGTTTAAAAAGTGGAAGGCATTGCAGGAGAGTAAGAAAGGAAAGGGCGTGGGTTCAGTTCAGTCCAAGCACATAGCTAAGAGTGATGTGGATGAGGTATTGCTTGAGCAAGCCATTCCATCAGCACCTCCCCCTCCATGCCCCTCACCTTTTGAAGGTGCAAGAGCAGCATTACACAACATGGGATGGGACACAAGACAGGAACAGTCTACTTTGACAACAGCTTGGAAAGTCCCCAAGTCTCTCCCATGATGGGAAGATGGGTCTTTGGGACATCACCCACCAAGGGAGGTGATTAAATATGATTGTGACAGGATGGACCGCCTATGCCACCCTGTCTGTTTTGTTGCTGGGGACCAGCTGGGTTAACTTTGCCACCGTTCACTTTATTTATCCCAAATGCGCCCCTCTAGGTGCAGTAGGAGGGGCTTATAATGCTCCCACCACTGGACTCCTTAGCGGCATCCAGAACCGCATCCTTGTGGGTAACTCTCGCTGCTAGTGTACCCCTTTGCTGGTACACTTGGGCTGGTACCCCTGACCTCTTGCCTTTAGGTCAAGGATGCTGTGGATGATTCCCCCCGGCTTATCACACTGGCCAGAGCTGCAGGTAACAGGCAAAGCATTGGCACAGGAAAGCTGGGTCCAAACCTCAGAACAGCCGGAGAATGGATTAGATTTGTTCTAATCTGTGGTCACAGGAATTACAGCAGGTAAGTAGGGGTGTGCACCGGACACTTTTCGTGTTTTGGGTTCTGATTAACTTGAGGTTTTGGGTTCGAATGGGTTTTACCAAAACGCCCCACTCAAGGTTTTGGTTCTGATTTTTGGTTTTGGGTTCTGATTTTTTTTTTAAAAAGCATAAAAAGTGATAAAATCCAGATTTCTGGATTTGTTTCACTCCTACGCTATTATTAACCTCAATAACATTAATTTCCACAAATTTCCAGTCTATTCTGAACACCTCACACCTCACAATATTGTTTTTAGGCCAAAAGGTTGCACCGAGGTAGCTGGATGACTAAGGTAAGCGACACAAGTGGGCGGCACAAACACGTGGCCCATCTAGGAGTGCCGCTGCAGTGGCAGACAGGATGGCAGTTTGAAAAACTAGGCCCCAAAGAGCACATAATTCCAAAAAAAGAGGTGCAAGATGGAATTGTCTTTGGGCCCTCCCACCCACCCTTATGTTGGGGAAATAGGACATGCGCACTTTAACAAACCAATCATTTCAGCGACAGGGCCTACCAAACTACTATGGCTGAAATGATTGGTTTGTTTGGGCCCCCACACAAAAAAGCAATTCATCTCTCCCTGTACAAAGTGAACTGGCTCTACTGAGGCAAGATGTCATCCTCATCCTCATCCTCAGATTCCTTGCCCCCTTCAGTGTGTACTTCCTCATCCTCACACATTATCAATTCGTCCCCGCTGGACACCACAATCACAGGTCCCTCTGTAGTCTCTGGAGGCCAGTGCTGGTCTTGATTGAAGAATTGATAATTCATTTTTATGAACATCATCTTCTCAACATTTTGCGGAAGCAACCTCCTTCGCCGCTCACTGACCAGGTTCCCCGCTGCACTAAAAACTCTTTCGGAGTACACACTGGAGGGGGGACAACTCAGGTAAAATAGAGCCAGTTTGTACAGGGGCTTCCAAACTGCCTTTGTTTCCTGCAAGTAAAAATAAGGACTGTCTGACATGTCTACTTGGATGGTGTCAGCAAAGTAATCCTCCACCATTTTTTCAATGGTGACAGCATCCAATGCAGCGACAGTAGACATGTCTGCAATGGTTGGCAGGTCCTTCAGTCCGGACCAGATGTTTTCAGCATCCCCGCCAGCTGGTCGTTTATGAAATCTCAGCTGTTTCCTCGCAGCCACAGGTGTGGAAGAAAATGAAGGAGGAGCTGTTGGCATGTCACAGTCCTCTTCAGAGGACAATCTCCTGACTAGCAGGTCTTTGTACCGCTGTAGACTTGTGTCCGCCGGAAACAGAGACACAACATACGCTTTAAACCGAGGATCGAGCACGGTGGCCAGAATGTATTCCTCTGACTTTAAAAGAGTGACCACCCTCGGATTCTGGCAAAGCGTACAAAGGGCTTCATCCACAAGAGCTACATGCTTTGTGGAATCGCAATGCTTTACCAGCTCCTCCCTTACTTTCTCCAGCTGCTTCTGCAACAGCCTGATCAGGGGAATCACCTGACTCAAGCTGGCAGTGTCGGAACTGACTTCTCGTGTGGCAAGTTCAAACGGCTGGAGAACCTTGCACAACACGGAAATCAGTCTCCACTGCGCTTGACTCAGGCGCATCCCCACTCCTTTTCCTATGTCGTAGGTGGCTGTGTAGGCTTGAATGGCCTTTTGCTGCTCCTCCATCCTCTGCAGCATATAGAGGGTGGAGTTCCAGCGCGTCACAACCTCTTGTTTGAGGTGATGGCAGGGCAGGTTCAGGCTTTTCTGATGTTGCTCGAGTCTGCGGTAGGCAGTGGCAGAATGCCGAAAGTGTCCAGCAATTTTGCGGGCCACCGCAAGCATATCCTGCACACGCCTGTCCCTTTTCAGGTAATGCTGCACCACCAAATTTATTGTGTGGGCAAAACATGGCACGTGCTGGAAATTGCCCATATGTAATGCCCGCACAATGTTACTGGCGTTGTCCGACCCAGGAGAGTGTAAGTGGAGTAAGCAACTGCGAGATAATTTCCCTTAGTTTCTCTAAGAGGTTGTCAGCGTTGTGCCTCTTACTAAAACCGGTGATACACAACGTTGCCTGCCTTGGAACGAGCAGGCATTTCGGAGATGCTGCTACTGATGCTGCTGCTGTTGCTGCGGAAGGCGATGCATCTACCCAGTGGGCTCTCACAGTCATATAGTCCTTAGTTTGCCCTGAACCACTTGTCCACATGTCCGTGGTTAAGTGGCCAGTGGGTACAACCGCATTTTTCAGGGCACTGAGGACACTTTTTCATACTTCTCTGTACATCCCGGGTATCGCCTGCCTAGTGAAGTGGAATCTAGAGGGGATTTGGTACCGGGGACACAATACCTCCATCAACCTTCTAAATCCCACTCCACTGATGGCGGACACCGGACGCACGTCTAACACCAACATAGCTGTTAAGGCCGCAGTTATCCGCTTTGCCATAGGATGACTACTGTCGTACTTCGTGCTCATGGCAAACGACTGTTGTACGGTCAATTGTTTAGTGAAAGACATAGCGGTCTTACGACTTCCCCTCTGGGAAGATGACCGACTACCAGCAGCAACAGCAGCAGTGGCAGTCGTAGGCGTACTGCTGCAGGATCCTCCGGAAGAATCCCGGATTGAAGAGGACTCAGTCATGCCGGTGACATGGCCTGCAAGACTATCTCTGATCGAGATTGTGGAGGAAATTGACGAGGAGGGTTTTGCTGGTGTGGATACAACAGGACCAAGGGATTTAGGTGTCCCTGGACTACTGACGGTCCTAGCCCCAGTTCCTGAACTAAACACTGAATTATGAAGGTTCTTCAGGTGATGTATAAGGGAGGATGTCCCTAGGTGGCCAAGATCCTTACCCTTGCTTATTTGAGCTTTACATAAGGTACATATGGCAATACATTTGTTGTCCGGATTGGGATAGAAATAATTCCAGACCGAAGAGGTGGATTTCTTGGTCTTCTGGCCAGGCATGACGATGGGCTTTTTCATCCCATGGACAACAGCTGTTTTTTCCCCTGGTGCCTCATTTAAGATAACCACATCAGCATCCTCCTCGTCAAGTTCCTCCTCAGCGCCAGCTACATCAATATCCTCCTCCCGGCGTACAACATTGACACCTTCATTAGCCAAATCTGTAACTGCACTGTGGGTGATCCTTCCAGCATATGCAGAGGAAGGAGCCCTCTCTTCCCGTACAGTGATGGGAAGGTCAGGTTTTGCAACCACCAACACCCTTGGACTCGCCTTGGGGATTTGTGATGCCATGTCTTTAGAAGGCAGAGTTCTTTGCTGTGTTTTTGATGACAGCTTAACTCTTAAATTTTTTATAGGGGGGGAGGAGGAGGGCTTAGATCCTTGGGTGAAGCTGAACCACTAGTCATGAACACGGGCCAGGGCCTAAGCCGTTCCTTGCCATTCCGTGTCGTAAATGGCATATTGGCAAGTTTACGTTTCTCCTCAGATGATTTTAATTTATTTTTTTTGCTAATTTTAGTGAACTTTGGCTTTTTGGATTTTACATGCCCTCTACTAGGAGTTTGGGCATCGGCCTTGGCAGACGACATTGATGGCATTTCATCGTCTATGTCATGACTAGTGGCAGCAGCTTCAGCATTAGGAGGAAGTGGTTTTTGATCTTTCCCTACTTTATCCTCCAAATTTTTGTACTCCATTATATGTAGCACAAGAGAGCGTACCCCTAAACCACACACACATGGCAAAGGCTTTAAAAATGATATGTAGTTAGATTGAACGTAGTTAGATTGCAGTACCAATTTTTTTTTAGACTGCAGGAACAGTGAACGTAGTTAGATTGCAGTACCAATTTTTTTTTACTGCAGGAACAGTGAACGTAGTTAGATTGCAGTACCAATTTTTTTTGACTGCAGGAACAGTGAACGTAGTTAGATTGCAGTACGAAATTTTTTTTACTGCAGGAACAGTGAACATAGTTAGATTGCAGTACCAATTTTTTTTGACTGCAGGAACAGTGAACGTAGTTAGATTGCAGTACCAATTTTTTTTGACTGCAGGAACAGTGAACGTAGTTAGATTGCAGTACGAAAAATTTTTTACTGCAGGAACAGTGAACATAGTTAGATTGCAGAACCAATTTTTTTTGACTGCAGGAACAGTGAACGTAGTTAGATTGCAGTACCAATTTTTTTTGACTGCAGGAACAGTGAACGTAGTTAGATTGCAGTACGAAATTTTTTTTACTGCAGGAACAGTGAACATAGTTAGATTGCAGTACCAATTTTTTTTGACTGCAGGAACAGTGAACGTAGTTAGATTGCAGTACCAATTTTTTTTGACTGCAGGAACAGTGAACGTAGTTAGATTGCAGTACCAATTTTTTTTGACTGCAGGAACAGTGAACGTAGTTAGATTGCAGTACGAATTTTTTTTTACTGCAGGAACAGTGAACATAGTTAAATTGCAGTACCAATTTTTTTTGACTGCAGGAACAGTGAACGTAGTTAGATTGCAGTACCAATTTTTTTTGACTGCAGGAACAGTGAACGTAGTTAGATTGCAGTACGAAATTTTTTTTACTGCAGGAACAGTGAACATAGTTAGATTGCAGTACCAATTTTTTTTGACTGCAGGAACAGTGAACGTAGTTAGATTGCAGTACCAATTTTTTTTGACTGCAGGAACAGTGAACGTAGTTAGATTGCAGTACGAAATTTTTTTTACTGCAGGAACAGTGAACATAGTTAGATTGCAGTACCAATTTTTTTTGACTGCAGGAACAGTGAACGTAGTTAGATTGCAGTACCAATTTTTTTTGACTGCAGGAACAGTGAACGTAGTTAGATTGCAGTACGAAATTTTTTTTACTGCAGGAACAGTGAACATAGTTAGATTGCAGTACCAATTTTTTTTGACTGCAGGAACAGTGAACGTAGTTAGATTGCAGTACCAATTTTTTTTGACTGCAGGAACAGTGAACGTAGTTAGATTGCAGTACCAATTTTTTTTGACTGCAGGAACAGTGAACGTAGTTAGATTGCAGTACGAATTTTTTTTTACTGCAGGAACAGTGAACATAGTTAGATTGCAGTACCAATTTTTTTTGACTGCAGGAACAGTGAACGTAGTTAGATTGCAGTACCAATTTTTTTTGACTGCAGGAACAGTGAACGTAGTTAGATTGCAGTACCAATTTTTTTTAGACTGCAGGAACAGTGAACGTTGATATATAGCAGTACCTATGGACTTAGCAGGACAGAGCACAGGACACAGCACCACTGGACTCAGCAGGACAGGACAAAGCACCACTGCACTAACCAGGACAGAACAACAGGAATGACCAGGACAGAGGACACCATTAAAACACACCCTCCCGCTTCCCTGATCAATGACCGAGTGAAGAAGTAACTCTGTTACTCAGTGACTTGTATGCTTCCTGGCTCCTGATTCCTTGTGGATCTCTGTGACTCCTCTGTTCCAGTCCTGATTCCTGTGTACCAATTCTGCTTGTGTGGCCATTCTGATTTTCCTGCCTCTAGTGTACCGACCCGGCTTGCTGACTCTTCTCCATTGTTATCTTGTGCCCCTGACCTGGCTTGTTTGACGTGGCTTCTGTCTCCTGTCTTGTACCTCTGCCGCCTGTCTGTGTACCGAATATGGAAATTCCTCACGCCGAGTCTGCCCCCTGATTCAGTACTGCGTTTGCCCAATTGTGTACCAGTCCTGGCTGTCCGACTACTTTTCCTACTTGCTCACTCCTCCGCTAATATTACATCTTGAGGCGGACCAGAGGGACGCGACCTGCGGGCTCCCGATAGCTAAACCCATTCCGCCATGCGGCGGTTCTTGGTGAACACCGGGGAGTTCGTTAGACTCCGTGCCTCTGGTACGCCAGTTTCAATCGAGATTAGCATCAAGATCCAGCTACTCCATTACATACAATAAGTTATTTATAAGTGATCCAGCCACAATGATATTTGTACACTGAAAGCCAAAGATCACCACCCTTATGTAAACTGCAAGATCAAGTGGGGAAAAGAAGAGTCAGTGGCTACATGTACAGCGTTATTGGACACAGGAGCTGAAGCATCAATGTTTCATAGATCACACTTACCTAGCAATAACATTCGTTGGGTAGCAGTAAAAGGTTTACTAGGTACGCAGACATGGTCTGCCAGGATCCACTGTAAAAAGCAGACTGGACTTAGTCCATGGATCAATGCTGAGGTGTTGGTCTCTGTGTTACCAGGCAATATAATCGGGATGGTTATCCTGAGGGGGCAGTTGATAGATACCCCAAGTAGACATTATATGTTTGGCTGCTCTATAAAAGCCTTCACAATTTCTGCAATGAAACCTGTAGTCAGAGGGGATGCTACATGGGAACCAGTTTACATTCCCCCGCCAGCGGCACTAGAAAACCTCAAGCAATGTTGCAAACTTTGCAAGTACTGAAAAAGAGTTACCTCAACTCTAGATAGACGGAGGACCAGTGCAAGTGGCTGAAGCATATGCTGTACTTTCAGAAGAACAGTTGAAATATGCTTGGATAACAGATGGCTCAGCCATATTGACAGTCAATTGCTGCAGTTGGACAGCAGCAACCTACCAAACACAGACACAAGAGATTATTTATGAGTCAGGAGAAGGAGGTTCCAGTCAGTATGCAGAACTCAAAGCTGTACTGATGATAGTGGATGAAACAGATGGCTTAGTAATAATCTACACAAATAGCTGGACAGTATTCCAAGGTCTGACAACTAGGATGCCAACAAAACAACTAGAAAGTCCATGCCAAAGTGATCTGGGGAGGATCCAATGTGTGGACTGAAGTATGGAATCAATGTAATCAGACAAGTGTCAGTGGGCCATATAAATGTCCACAGTGGATTTGAAGGAAATTAAGTAGCTGATGCATTGGTCCAAGTAAGAACAATAGAACTGTCAAATGACCCAGTTAATTGCAAGAGAGATTGTGGAGAAGTGTGAAACATGTAAATTCTTGAATTACATGAAGAAATTGACTGGGGATGTTGGTTCCATATACAGAGTAGAAAGAGTTGAACAAGTATGGCAAATTTACTTCATTGGACCACTACCACCAGGCAGATGAGGAGTGAAATATTGCTGTAGTGCAGTAGACATTTACTCATGTGTTCTAGTAGTGAGACCTTCTGTCCACGGAGATCAAGAAGCTACAATCAAATTGTTGGAAGATCTGACAGATGATTATGGAGTGTCCAAAGAGATCCAATCAGACAATGTAACTCATTTCACTGGCTAGCAAGTCAATTAATGGGCAGCTGATCAGGAGTGTACTGGTTGTACCACATTCCCTATTATCCACAAGCAGCAGGCCTAATTGAACGGATGAATTGGCTCCTGAAGGACCAGATTAGAAAAAGAACACCCATGCATACTTTGAGGAGATGGGACAAGGTCCTTCAGGATGAACTATGCACTTCAGGAGGCACTATGTTTGTTGAATGAAAGATCAGTGGGAGGGGACATATCATCCTTAGAAAGATTGACTCCTCCAATTCCTAGGCCTCCACATGCTGTAATCATACGTACAAAGAGACATTTAGATGTCAGTCGACAACATTTTACTTTTATTTGCATTTTACAGAAACATATGGTGCAGATATGCCTTCATGTGAATATAGGGATAAAGGGGTGGTTGGTTTGGTTTTTGCTACAGGTATATTACAAGTGGAGGACAGTAAGGTTCTGTATTTCATCCCTATGCACAAAATACTGAAATCATGTGAATGAGAAGATAGAGCTGAACAGGATGAGGCAGGGTTATAAGAGGGAAAGCCTATAGGCTCTTTACTGGTTATGCCCTAAAAATTGCACATCTTTCAAGAAATTGAATACTCAATACCTGGTGGGAAGGTTTGGATGCTCCCTACAGGACAGCAGACAGAAAACTTGAAGGGAGAAATTGTGGCTCAAGGTTTAGGACAGACTGTTCCCTTTCGTTATACCATATGCGCACTCTTGCTGCAGTAGGAGGGGCTTACATGAGCTGCCTCCACTGGACTCCTTACCAGCATCATGGTGGCCAAGTGCTTAGCACTGAGGTCATGAGTTCAATTCCCGACCATGGCCTCTTCTATGTGGAGTTTGTATGTTCTTCCTGTGTTTGCGTGGGTTTCCTCCGGGTGCTCCGGTTTCCTCCCACACTCCAAAAACATACTAGTAGATTAATTGGCTGCTATCAAAATTGACCCTAGTCTGTCTGTCTGTCTGTGTGTATATTAGGGAATTTAGACTGTAAGCTCCAATGGGACAGGGACTGATGTGAATGCGTTCTCTGTACAGCGCTGCAGAATCAGTGGCACTATATAAATAAATGGTGATGATGACGATGATGATCCAGTACTGGTTTCTTCTGGGTAACTGACGCTGCTAGCGTGTCTCTTTGCTGGTGTACCTGGGTTGGTACTCCTGACCTCTTACTATGGATCAGGGATGCTGTAGATGATCCCCCCTGGCCTATCACACTGACCAGGGCTGTATGGGTAGCAGGCAGAGCGTTGGTACTGGAAAAGCTTGGGTCCAAACCTTAGAAACAGCCGGCGAACGGATTAGGTTTAGGGTCTAATCCACAGGTCACAGGAATACAGCAATACTGAAGATGTTTTTCAAGCAGGTCTTGAAGCAAGATGTATATTTGCTCACACTGGTTTGAGGCACCAGTGTGATCAGGTTGAAATCAGAAGAACACATTTCAGTGTACAAGTCAGTGCATTTATACATTTCAGACACATGCTATTTTTAGCATCAGTATATACTCTATTTACACAAACATGGATTTACATGCATTGCAAAGCTAACAAAATTTGCGCTTATCTATGAAATTCACTCTGGACAGCAGGCCACACAGTACTAGATGATTGTGTACCACACAGGGAAAACCCAAATAACCCAGTGATGGATTATTGTAGTATCAATTCAGTTCAAATATAAATATAGGTATAGAGTATTTCATCACGGCATTATCACTGGGAAAGGTGCACTCTGGACAACAGGCCACACAGTAACGACCCCCTGCTGGCCCTTGGGCCAGAGCAGGCATGACACTTCATTACAAAACTTCGATAGCACTTCCTGCTATCAGACTCCCTTGCAAATATGCCTAATTGGAGGTTTCCACTAGTAACCTTACAAATCCTAAACAATGACCCTTCCATACTAAATACATTCCAATACACACAAGACCTCCACCCACAAAGGCCTATTGTATCAGATATATGCATCAGAAATAAGGCATATCCTCTAGTAAAAAAAAAAAAGTTTCTACCCTGGTCTCAGAAATAACAATTTCCTATCTCAGAATATATACAATATTAAAAATAAGTGCATTGGCAGTTTATATAAATCAGAGCCCTGTGCTATTTCCCTTAAATAAATTGATACCATAAGTTATTTATGAGTGATCCAGTCACCACCCCCTCCCCCCCTTGTCCATGCGAAAACCAGGGTGCCATGTCCAACGATTTGGCTCCCGGTCCGCAGTATCCTAGGGTTACCGGAGGTGATCCGGAGGATCAGGTTTTTCCTGCCGAGACAGTCCACCCGCATTGCTGCAAGCCTTTCCTTGCTTGTGAATTATGTGAAAGTCATAAATTTGAAGTGCAAGGCTCCAGCGCAACAACCGGCCATTTTCCCCTGAGGTGTGTTGTAGCCACTTTAAAGGATTATGATCAGTCACCACAGTAAAAAGTCGTCCATACAAATAAGGTTGTAGTTTTTTCACTGCCCACACAATGGCCAAACATTCCTTCTCAATTGTGGCATATCCCACCTCCCAGTTTAGCAGTCTTCTGCTCAAATAGGCCACATCGTGCTCCTGCCCATCAGGCCCCACCTGGCTAAGTACTGCTCCCAGTCCATACTGTGATGCGTCAGTTTGCACAATAAAGTCCTTGTTATAATTAGGCATCAACAGTACTGGAGCACGAACTTCCTTTAATGACTGAAATGCCAGCTCACAAGCGGGTGTCCAGTCAACTACTTTGAGGAGTTTATTCTTAGTGAGATCTGTCAGGGGCTTCGCAACAGTACTCAAGTCTGGGACAAAACATCTGTAGTCTCCTGCAGTCATTAAGAATGTAACCTGTACATGTAACTGGGTCGTGGGCTGGGTCCAGTCTCGGATTGTCTCTACCTTAGCTGGTTCTGACCTAACCCTTCCTCAACCCACACGATCACCCAGGTACTGTACCTCTGACATCCCCATTTGGCACTTCTCTGCCCTAACAGTCAAACATGCCCACCCCATCTTCCCTAACACCAGCCCTATTATCTTCGCAAATCTTACTGAAATTGGAAATGTCCTCTAGGTAACCCTGAATTTTGCCTAAATCATCTACAGAAGCGTTAATTCAGGGCAAGGGGTAGGTGTCACACATGGGCACAGACAGGGGGCCTACTATGTCCACAGCCACTTGCTGAAAAGGTTCCCCAATTATTGGCAAGGACCTGAGGGGAGCACGAACACTGGGGCGTCCGAGACGCTGACACACATCACAGGACTTACAGTAGGCCAGAACGTCATCAGACATTCCACGCCAGAAAAAGCTCTGTGTCAGGCGCTTCAGTGTTCGGTCTCTGCCCTGGTGTCCTGCCATAGGGATTTCATGGGAATCTGACATTAGCTGCGCGCGAAAGCCCCATGGTACCACTAGTTAAACTTGTTCCCGGACTGGTCTATCCCCATCCACCTTCCTAGCTACACGGTACAATAACCCTTTATGCCAGGTCACACTCCCTACCTCCCTCGCTGGAAGGCTGCCGCCAGACTGGCGCCTCATGCCTTCCAGTGAGGGATCAGAGAGCTGCGCTGCCCTGAACTTTTCCCTGCGGCCCTCACTATCGTCTAAGTCAGGATACGCTGCACGGGGGGTCTATGTTGGGGTGACTAGGGTCAGTCAAAGTGGGGTCAGTCAAAGGGGGGTCATTGTGGTCAGCTGCACTCACTGCTGGAGCTGGCATACTGCTAGGGACAGGAGCATCCCCGGGACCCCCCACAAGATCAGGTTGGCAAAAGACAACATCCTCTGCATTGCTAGGGGACGCAGTCTTTCCAGAGGCAAAGTGTTGGCTGGTTCCTGAAGAAATAGCAGATGTGGTCTTTTCCTCTGGGCTGGGCTGTGCAGGTGTAGATCCTGAAGACTGTAGCTTAGCAGCTTGGCTCCGGGTAAGAGAGTTCAGAAATGCAGTCACAATTTGACCCCCAACATCGTTGCCCAAAATCACATCAGTCGGGAGGCCATCCATAACGGCAACATCTGGCAACTCCTGGCCATCTCCACAGTCCAGATACACCCTTGCTACAGGCAATTCTTTTCCCAGTCCATCTGCCACAGTAAATTTGGCAGTGTGATCCTGCAATTCTGCAGCAGGATCAATAAGGTGGGGACTCACAACAGTAATTGAGGCCCCTGAGTCTATCAGTCCTTCGCCCTTGCTGCAGGAGGCGGTGCCCACTGATTGCCCCACAACTTGATGATAAGCAACTGCTTCGCCTCAGTTGCTTTGTCTCCAAGGGACCCCAGCTGCTGCATTAGTAAAGAAAAGTTACCCTCCTCATGCTGTTGAACTTGCATCACTGGATCACTCTGTGGGAGAGGATAGTTGCTGAAAACAGGTGCTGTGTTCTGGGATGTTACTGCAGCTACCTCTGGGTGTGAAGTTAATGTCTCCTCCAGGTCACTGTCAGCTTCCTCATCTGCTGACCCGTACTGCGCATCCAAGGCTCTCAGCGCCTTTTTAATTTCGCTCCTTGTTGCTGTGTAAGAAATTTCCAACTTCTTTGCTTGGCACAGTATCTCAAGGTCCACCTTTGACATTTTACTGTAATTAGACATCCTGTGCATTCTCCTGGCTGCAGTTATTCCTGTCCTGAATAACTCGGCTCTCCTGACTGCTGCACGAAAAGCCGCCCGGGTTTATCCCGCCGCTTGCCACCAGAAATCTGTGACAGGATGGACCACCTATGCCACCCTGTCTGTTGTTGCTGGGAATCGGCTGGGCTTACTTTACCACCATTCCCTTTCGTTATCCCAAATGCGCCCTCTTGCCGCAGTAGGAGGGGCTTACACAAGCTGCCACCACTGGACTCCTTACCGGCATCCAGTACCGGGTTTCTTCTGGGTAACTGACGCTGCTAGCGGGTCTCCTTGCTGGTGTACCTGGCTGGTAACTCCGGACCTCTTACTACGGATCCGGGTTGCTGTGGATGGTCCCCCCTGGCCTATCACACTGACCAGGGCTGCTGGGTAGCAGGCATTGTGGTGGTACTGGAAAAGCTTGGGTCCAAACCTCAGAAACAGCCGGCGAACGGATTATATTTAGGGTCTAATCTGTAGATCACAGGAATACAGGACTATTGAAGATGTTTTTCAAGCAGGTCTTGAAGCAAGATGTTTATTTGCTCACACTGGTACCTCAAACCATCAGGTCAGATGTTGAAATCAGAAGAACACATTTCAAGGTACAAGTCAGTGCATTTATACATTTCAGACACATGCTATTTTTATCATCAGAATATACTACATTTACACAAACATGAATTTACATGCATTGCAAAGCTAACAAAATTTGCGCTTATCTATGAAATTTATTCTGGACAACAGGCCACACAGTAACAACCCCCTGCTGGGCCTTTGGCCAGAGTAGGCATGCCACTTCATCACAAAACTTCGTTAGCACTTCCTGCTATCAGACTCCTTTGCACATAGGATTAAGAGGAAAATAACTGAAGATAGAGCCCTCTGTGCTATAAAATACTATCTGCAACAAGGAGGTCATAACAGCTATACAGCATAATTTACGGATATACTTCACAGTTCTGCTGCAAATGATTTAGGAGCTCTATATAAAGCTCCTTCCCTTTCAAATGTTACATTTATTAAGATACACTAATACTATTATTATTTAATAATTGTATGACGTCACGCCCGATATATTCAGTGAAATGCGACAGGAGAGAGGTGGATGCTGGGTCCGGGCGCCACCGGATTGGTAAGGAAACAGAAGAAAAGATAGAAGAAAGAAGGCCAAGTATGGTAAGTAAAGAAAGGGGAGGTGAAATGGTGATAGGAAACAGCAATGGAGGAGAAAAAGAATGAAGGAGGGGGCGGTGTGAGGATGAAGAGAGGCAGCATGTGGATGAAGGAGGGCACAGAGTGTGTGTGTGGATGAAGGAGGGCACAGAGTGTGTGGATGAAGGAGGGCACAGAGTGTGTGGATGAAGGAGGGCACAGAGTATGTGGATGAAAGAGGGCACAGAGTGTGTGGATGAAGGAGGGCACAGAGTGTGTGGATGAAAGAGGGCACAGAGTGTGTGGATGAAAGAGGGCACAGAGTGTGTGGATGAAGGAGGGCACAGAGTGTGTGGATGAAGGAGGGCACAGAGTGTGTGGATGAAGGAGGGCACAGAGTGTGTGGATGAAGGAGGGCACAGAGTGTGTGGATGAAAGAGGGCACAGAGTGTGTGGATGAAGGAGGGCACAGAGTGTGTGGATGAAGGAGGGCACAGAGTGTGTGGATGAAGGAGGGCACAGAGTGTGTGTGTGGATGAAGGAGGGCACAGAGTGTGTGGATGAAGGAGGGCACAGAGTGTGTGGATGAAGGAGGGCACAGAGTGTGTGGATGAAGGAGGGCACAGAGTGTGTGGATGAAGGAGGGCACAGAGTGTGTGGATGAAGGAGGGCACAGAGTGTGTGTGTGGATGAAGGAGGGCACAGAGTGTGTGGATGAAGGAGGGCACAGAGTGTGTGGATGAAGGAGGGCACAGAGTGTGTGTGTGGATGAAGGAGGACACAGTGTGATCGTGAATGGGCACAGTGTGATTTTTGTACATGTTGTTGTTTTATTTTGTTTGATCTTATTCCTCTTAATATTAGCTGTAAATTATTCTTTGACAGAAATATAATTGAAAAAAATATATAAAAATATTCTTTTCCCTTGGATTTATGTGTATTATTTTTGCAAACAACTTACTAAGTATGTCTGTCCTGACCTAAATACTTATTACATTATTTTGACCCAACTACTTATAAAACAGGACTGCTCAGTAATTATTTTGGAGGGGTGCCTTGAATAAATTATGGGGACTCTAAGTGTGCCACGAACTGAAAAAGTTTGGGAACCACTGGCGTAGTATATAAAGAATGCAGTGTATATAAAGAGTGCATAGTCTGGGCCCCATCCCTTAGATCAGGACAAAGTCTTGCCCCACTAGAATCAGAACAGTTGGCAGATTGTTCTGCTCTCTTCTAACTATTCTTTCAGCGTTCACTACCTGCTGCTGATGTCGTAAGATTAGTTGCTGTCTGGACCCTGGAATGTTGGGGTCCTGTTTGGAAAAATGGATAGGTACATTAAATATGGAAAGCCTCGCAATGAGGACACACTCTAGCCCCCTCCCCCAACCAGTCTCAATGTTAAATCAATAACTCTCACGTTTAATAACTAGACTTCGCTCCCTGCAAACAGCCCTGACATAAAATAACAGTATTCACATTTACCAAATAAACGTATTCCCCCCAAATACATTAATTAATAGTATTTACATTTAATAAATACACATACCCACCCCTCCAAGCAGCCCAGACAATAATTAGTATTTGCATAAATAACTAAAACACTAAATATAACCCTTCTCCCCAAACTGAGCCACACATTACATTATTAGACTCAAAACCACCCAACATTAAATTATCCTATAGGCCCACCATCACCCAACCAATAAATTAATATGTCCTGCAAAGTATTAAATAGCCCATGACCCCCACCTTATTTACATTGAAATCACCCATCCACCCTCTCCCCACACTGACCTGCTTTCTTTCCAGCACTGCAGAGTCTTCTGTCTCCTTCTCTTGCTGCCTGCACAAATGGGACAGCTCACATGTCCTGTGGTACATACCTCATGTGTGATGAGGTCAGCAGGGGAGGAACAGATCATTAGGATCTGTGGCCACAAGTAATAGGATGTCTGTATACATCAGAGTTTTATGGTGTGAACAATAGATGGTTTAAGTTTTAATTTTCGTAATGATGGGCTTTATAGATGCTTTGTAGCTCTTTACTGATCATCTCTTCTCCGTTATTTGTTCTCTCCAAAACAACCTCCCTCGCCTTTTTCATAACACCACCCCCTATCCTTGCTTCTCTGATTGAAGCCTGTTAACCTGTTCTCTTGATCTAATTATTGAACATACAAAATGTAAAGAAAAATTAAAAAATGGCACAACTTGTGTTATCTCCTGTTCATGGCACACAGCCAAATACAAATAACATAAATCATATATCAATCTAATGAAATTTAATGTTGATAGAATTACAGATTCTATTAAATTTATCTATATTACTCTAATAATTCAAATCTACCTGTGTCCACCACTGGTGATAGATTTACAAGTACACATATGTTTTTCCACAGAGAGACGCCAAGAGGAATTTTAGACCCCGGTACAGCAATTTCTTGAGGTGCCCTCCATAGTTGACCTTAGTATTGACTTGTGTGCGCCCCGTAAAAAAGGTGTGAAAAGCACTCGACCACCACCCTACAGCAAAAAACTTGCATTGCTGCGCACACCATTGGCAGAAGTGTAGTGCCCGCTCACAGGAGTGTGACATATCTCCCGACAGGCAGAACAGAAGTTGTGAGTTTCAGGACAGCGGGACAGTGCCCTAAAAGCACTACATACGTAGTGGAAGGTATGTATATGTTATAATGAAACAGACAAATATTAAAAAATAATGTTTCAAAGAAAGACAAATATTGAAAACACACACAAAACACATATACAAGCAGAGGGGCACCTTGTCTCAGAATAGTTATACTTAACCTGTGTATCCGCATACTATTACTACCCTTAGTGAGAATATACTGTGCCACCCCAACCTTGGCTCCATGGGAATTACCTTTGCTGCAGATCAGGGGTTGGCTAAAATCTAGTCAAGCCCAGGTACGCCAGTTGTGCATTTAGAGAGATAGCTATAGATATTATATATATATTATTATTAGTAATGGAACCAACAAATAAACGGTCAGATTATGCCACACAGTGGTGGCCCCAAACATTGTGCCACACAGTAGTGCCCCCAAACATTGTGCCACACAGTAGTGCCCCCAAACATTGTGCCACACAGTAGTGCCCCCAAACAATATTATGCCACACAGTAATGCTGAAGTTCAGTTTATGCCACATTGTTCAATTTATGCCACAGTCCATATTATGCCACACAGTAGTGTCCCCAAACAATAATATGCAACATGGTACTGCCCCCAAATTATATTATGCCACACAGTAGTGCCCCAGTTCAATTTAATGTCCTCTCCTCATCCCTCTCCTCTCATCCCTCATTGTTACAATGACAGGCTGCCGCTGTGCTAACCTGTGGCCAAAAACAACAATGGCTGGCTCCTGAGTCTTTTGTTCTGCTCCTCTGAGCGGCAGCTCCTCCTCCGTGGGCGGGTCTTCTTCCACGTTACATGTCATTGCCGGCAACAAGGTGCAGAGAGCCACGTCTCAGCTCTCTATTTAAAATCGCTCAGGACTAACGGTCTTCTGCTGCCCCCAGGGCTGGTGCAAGGATTCTCGGAGCCCTAGCAAAGCTTCAACTTTCCACCCACAATACTCACTTCCCAGCCCCTCACACATTTGAGTTTTGTAAAGTAAAAATTATAACTCTTACCTCCTCCTTGCTGACTGTCTGGCAAGGTTGTAGTTCAGATGCACGGATGTCTGATGCAGAATGCTGTCCAAACTCTACTGCTGCCCAGGAGCAAAAGCAGGATTTCTAGAGAGAAAGTTTTTCAAGATTTTGAAACAAAGCAATAAGAAAGCTTGTCACAATAAGACAGCAACAGACACTTTTTTTGATAATTTGCGCGGTGGCTAAGTGGTTAGCACTTCTGCCTCACAGCACTGGGGTCATGAGTTCAATTCCCGACCATGGCCTTATCTGTGTGGCGTTTGTATGTTCTCCCCGTGTTTGTGTGGGTTTCCTCCGGGTGTTCCGGTTTCCTCCCACACTCCAAAAACATACTAGTAGGTTAATTGGCTGCTATCAAAATTGACGCTAGTCTCTGTGTGTGTGTGTATGTTAGGGAATTTAGACTGTAAGCTCCAATGGGGCAGGGACTGATGTGAGTGAGTTCTCTGTACAGCGCTGCAGAATTAGTGGCGATATATAAATAAATGGTGATGATGATACCTTGTCATTATGACACCATCATATCCAAATATGTCACCAGTGTACCTGCATATGCCCTTCACTGTATCAGGTGTCCCCACATGCCACCTAGTGTCACAGAAAATGCCCCCTATGGCTCCACAATCTACCCATGTAACTTTATAATGCCCCCACATAATTCCACAATGTCCCAAATGGTTCCATAATGCCCCCATATTTCTCCATAATGCACCAATATATCTATGCCCCAATATCGTTCCATAATACCCCCTATGACTGAAATAGCTGCATAATGTAATTAATTCAGTAATATTATACAATTATATGCCCTCTCAGCCAGGTACTTAACTAACACGCAAAGAAAAAATGACTGCGTTGGCATTTGGATAGTACTGAGGAGTATAATAAGTACTCAACAGATGAAAAAGTTAGATTAAAAAAATAGTTACCTACTAGTGCAGGATATTAAGTAAAAAATTATTTTATTAATATATACAAATTATGGTTAGAACCATATTTATCAACCAATTTAAAATCTCCACATTTGATTGGAGCAAAGTTTATGTGCAATCAAAGTAGCTTCAACAGCAAGAAAATACTTTGTGTTATTGCAACAGGGCAGAACATACTAAATACAACTCCTCTTTAATTTTTAACGGCATATAGAGTTATATAATATATTTTAGGAGTTTAAGGAGAAAAGGCAGTTTATATGAAGTGAACAAAATTATTGTATTATTCCTCCAGGTTACTTGTGTTCTGGCTTATTTAGAAGGACGTATGCCTCACCACCTAACTTATTGTTCGCCAATCAGAGATCTCTCTGGGTGAAGAGAAAAAAATTCTTACTTGCTGTAAACTTTTATAGAGGTATTTAAGTTGAATCCATTGCTGGTATTTGAAGATTGTCCACAGATCTTTTGATTGAAACTTGAAAATATGCTCAGTGTGGAGATAAATAAAACCTTGACATGTTTCTGTGTGTGTAGCACTTTCATCAGAAGGTGAAAAGGAGAATGTCCAATCCAAATTTAGACAGGTCGTAACCAATCAGTGATAATACATTATTAGACAAAGCATCTAATGCATACAAAAGACTGTGATAGAAGTGCTTAAAATATAAATGATATAGAATAAAGTTTAAACTTATTAAATAAATGTATCTATGGCGCTGACTTAAAAAATAATCATAATTTGTATTAATACATAAATGAATTGATCTAATAAAGTAACTTTATATTTAGTGTAATAGTGATTACAACACAAGTTGAATATATGTTATACCACGCTGTATCTCTAAATCCCGTTCTTCAGCTCGGAGTTTATCCTGATTATTTTTCCAGCTTTCCTAACAGAAAGTCGGGGCCCTGGAATTTGACTGTTGCTTGAACATATTGCTGAGATTCAATATTGGCAGCTCAGTATTTAATTTACATTCACTTTATATTTTATTCACTGTAAGTAAACAACACACTTGTTGCGACCCCTGGTGTCACATGTTAACTACTTGTTACCTGAAGCTGATTGTTTCCACCTGGAACACCCTTATCGGTCTAGGTAAGGCCATGGACACACTTATTGATGGATTTTATCGTGGATCTACCCTGGATGTTGGGTCATAACACCATCTGAGTTTGAACCTAGGATCAAGCATAGTTGCCAAAATGTAGTGATCCAATTTCAAGATGCTGCAAACCCTTAGTACCTGGCGAAGTGAATAAAGAACTTGATCCACAAGGCCAAAATACTTTGCTGAATCACCAACTTTCATCTTCTCCTTCAATTTCACAAGCAACTTTTCCAGCAGTTTGATTAGGGGTATGACTTGTCTCAGGCTAGCAGTGTCTGAGCTCACTTCATTTGTTACAATTTGAAAGGGTTTCAGTAACTTGCATAAAACTGTAAGGATTCTCCATTATGCTCCCTCTCCCAATCTCATGGTTTGCTGTGTAGGCCTTGATGGCTTGTTGCTGTTCCTCTAGTCGCTGAAGAGTATAAAGTGTGGAATTCCACTTTGTTACTACCTTTTGCTTCAGTTGGTGTCATGGCAGATGACATTCTTCTGCAGCCGCTGCAATGTTCTACATGCGGTGGCGGAATGTCTAAAATGGCCAGAAATTTTATGGGCCACAAACAGCATCTCCTGCACTAACCTCTAATTTTTTAAGAATTTCTACACCATCAAATTGACTGTGAGCAAAGCAAGGTACGTGGTGAAATTCATCAATTTGTAAGGCACACACAATGTTTTCTCCATTATCGGCAACGAGGAATCCTGAGGAGAGTCTTAGCAGGGTGAGCCATTTTGCTATCACATTTCTGACTTTTTCCAAAAGATTGACACCAGTTTCTTTGTGAAACCAGCGATACACAGAGTAGCTTGCCTGTGAATGACCTGGCAGTTAGTGCTAGGTCTACTATGCAGAAAGGATGAGGAGGATGATGGTGAAGCTACTGGTGCTGCTGCTGATGGCGATACACCTACCCAGAGGGCTGTCACGGTCCTATAGTCTTTGTTGTGACCAGACCCGCTTGTCCACATATCCTTAGTTAATTGGACTGTCAGTACAATGGCATTTTCTAGGGACTGAATGACTTTGTGCTGACCCTCACAAACAACCTTCTTTAAATATAGATTTCACTGAATGACCCTTTCAATATATAAAAGTATTGAAAAATAAAAAAGATTAGAAGAAAATAATACAGCCTTTTTGGGGGGCGTGTAACTGCTGCTGAATCACACACGCAAACACTGTTCTCTTCTAAATTGTTTCAGTTGTCACTCTTCCACACAAGATTACTTTCACTAGAAAAACTTTCAAGTTTAAAAGAAAGAAATTAGATTCTGCTGCTAATAGTCTGATAGCAAAAGCACTGTTTTTGTCAAAGAATTTACTAGTTAGTTCAGAATGATACCTATCTAACTCAGTCTGTACATACTGTCTAGTATTATTATATATATGCAATGCATTAGCAACAACCAGTAGCCACTAGTCCATGTAAAGTGTATTCAAGATAGAAATTAAAAGCAATTGATCAGCAAACTATTGTAGCTGACTATACTCTAGAGAACTGCATTACAATAACCTCCCCCCTACACGCTGTCTCTTCTAAACTGGCACTGAAGAAAATGAGAGAGGACATATATATATATATATATATGCAGCGCGTTTGTAAAAGAGATTGCCGGAAATTACGTATCGCCTCGTTTTGAGATCCGACTTTGGCGGGAGAAGCCGAGCCACAACGTGTTTTTTCTTCAATCCCCAACGTCGCATTTGGTTGGATTTCAATTAATCCAAACCACTCATCTCTAATACATAAATATAGGATATGAGGGAGACACCACACACAGTACACCAGGTACATAGTATTATCCTCACACCCAGATGTATATGGTGTATATGTATATACAGGATATGAGGGACACACCACACACAGTACATCAGGTACATAGTATTATCCTCACACCCAGATGTATATGGTGTATATGTATATACAGTATATGAGGGAGACACCACATACAGTGCACCAGGTACATAGTATTATCCTCACCTCCCAGTGACAGAGGGCATTAGGTTGTATCTGGCATAGAAGCCAGTATGACATTTATGGATCAGTAAGAGGGGACATTATAGTATAATATGTTAGTAAGAAACTATATGACACCCCTGAAATAATACAGTCACTTTCAGCCTACCTGAGAGTCCAGAGATATGTGCAGACAGCTATGACTGGTAATAATAATGTCCGTAACAGAATTAGAGGGTGGAAATAACATGAAGAATGTAGATTGCAGCAGTTTCACTTTCGCTTTCTCCCTCCCCCTCAGAGGATGTGACCAGCGACTCCCACCCTTATATTATTATCCCAAACAACAATCACTGGAGATATTCTCGCAGAAACACAGGATGGGAGGTTTTTTTTATCATCATCAACATCATGATTTATTTATTTATATAGCGCCACTAATTCCACAGCGCTGTACAGAGAACTCACTGACCTTCGTTAACGTTCTGTTTTGGGGCATTTGTGTGTTATCAAAAATAAAGTATAATGATTAAAATACATAGAAACCATTTGTTTAGGTTTCTATTGAAAGTCATTATTGCAAGTACATTGATAAATACTGCTACATGTGTTTTTGAATCATGCAATTTGGAACAATCAGTCATGTAAATGTTATTGTTCAGGATATGTTTAAATAAACGTTGTCCTATCCCGTGTATTGAATAGCAGAAGACCATTTACTCTATGAAATTTAATCTATCATTCACTGATCTGCTCTCAGTAGTAAAATAAATGATCTTTTCTGTAGTACAGTAAACTAATAGATTCATTACCTGTGGATAATGGTGTGGGACATCTATATAGTAATCTGTAGAGGGAAATAAGAAGCAATCTAAGTATATATATATATATATAGCACTGTTAGGTAACAAACACTGTGCTGTAAAGTGTGATCCGTTATTATAATCTACAAGTTAACCCGTGCATGATACTCATGCATTCTAGTCAAATCAAGCTACTTAAGGTGTTAAAAAGGTTCTTGTCATGCATTTGGAGCTAGCCCAGGCCTCCTCAGGGGAAGAGCGTTACTTCCCGATGTAAGTGCCCTTTTTTAACGTGGTTTTGTCCACATGTCACCACCTCATCATTTTTCTCCATCACCTCATCCTTCATCTTTATCGCCACATCTATCCAGATGTCTATCCAGACACAGGGATCTCTCTCAGCGGTCCTGAGTATGACAGTCCTCTCACTCTGTCACCCCCGGCAACCACCAACCACTCCCTACTGTCACCCCCGGCAACCACCAACCACTCCCAATTGTCACTTCTCCTTCAAGAAATATATATATATATTTTTTAAATCTTTATAAACACTTTTAACAATTAACAAATTAAATTAACAAATTAAAAACATCTTAGTATACCAAATCTCAGCCCTTTCTGAGTTTTTTTTCCACACACACTAAGAATTTAGTAGGTCAGTGTATAACTCCACCCAGCAGGTGGCGCTGCAGCAAATTTCAGCCCTTTCTGAGTTTTTTTCCCCACACACACTAAGAATTTAGTAGGTCAGTGTATAACTTCGCCCAGCAGGTGGCGCTGCAGCTTGAGGGTTTTTTTTCCACACACAGACACACACCACTAGGCTTTTATATAGTAGATTATCTGCAAGGAGACAGCAGCCAGAGCCTCTGCAGCTTGTAATGAAATGATACACAGAACACTGTCCAGTAATGGCTGCCCCCATATGACAGTACTCCAATGGTGCAGGATCCTGTCACCCCATCTGGTTTTGGTTTTGGTTTTGGATCTGGATTAACTTTGTGTATTGTTTTGGCAAAACCAGACTTGCGTGTTTTGGGTTTGGTTTTGGATCCCTATATTTTTTTCTGAAATCCCTATATTTTTTGCTAAAATCACATAATTTTGTTTTTTTTTGGTTCCCACATTATTATTAACCTCAACTAATTTCCAGTCATTTGCAGTCAATTTTGACCACCTCACAGGTCACAATATTATTTTCATACACTTTCGGTCAAAGACTGGAGCGACCTGGCTGGATGCTAAGCGACAGAGCAATGACACAAACACACGGCAGTTCCTACCACATCTAGGAAACAGTACCACACAGCAGTGGCAGAAAAGAAAAATGGTGCAAGATGGAATTGGCCTTGGGCCCTCCCACGACCCTTATTTTGGATCTTAAAAAGGACATGCACACTTTAACAAACGAAGCACTTCAACCACAAAAGTGCCACTTTTGTGGTGCTGATGTGCTTGGTATGTTTGGGCCCACACAAAACAAGGTAACAATGGGCTTAAGGCACCTAAGGTAACAGTGCTGTTAATGAACTCTACTGTGGCAAGATGTTGTCATCATCCTCAGCCTCATCCTCACCCTCATCAGTGTGTACATCATCCTCACACATTATTAATTTATCACCGCTGGAATCCACGATTACAGAAGTCTCAGTATTTTGATGTAATTGGCAGGAAAGGCCTTCCTCATGGAAATTGTAGTTCATTTTTATGAACATCATCTTTTTCACATTTTGAGGAAGTAGCCTCCTACGCCGACCGCTGACAAGGTACCCGGCTGTGCTGAAAACTCTTTCCGAGTACACACTGGAGGGTGGGCAGCTTAGGTATTGAAAAGCGAGTTGGTATATGGGTCTCGATATTGCCTTTATTTCTTCCCAATATGTAAAGGGACTGTCTGTCGTTTCTGTTTCTATGTTGTCGTTAAAACAATCCTCCACCATCCTTTGGATGTTGATAGTTGGATCAGGTGGAGTTACGGCAGAGGAGTCATGGTTTTTGGACAATTCTTTTACACCAGACCAGATGTCAAAATGTTGTGCTGAGTCATCTGCATCATCCCTGGGTCTCTTGGAAAAAGATCTGAGTCAGTTGGAAACAAAGAGAAGACATAGCTCTTAAACTGAGGATCAAGCACAGTCGCTAAAATGTAGTGATCCGATTTCAAGATTTTGATAACTCTTGGATCCTGGCGAAGCGAATAAAGTACTTGATCTAGAAGTCTTCAATACTTAGCGTAATTGCTTTGTTTCATCTATTCCTTCAGTTTCTCAAGCTGCTTTTCAAAAAATCTAATTAAGGGAATCACTTGGCTCAAGCTAACAGTGTCTGACCTCACTCCACAGGTGACTACTTTGAATGTTTTCAACACCTTGCACAACACAGAAAGTATTCTCCACTGCGCTTGAGTAAAACACATGCCCCCTCCTTTCCCAATTTCATGGATTGTGGATTAAGCGTGGATGGGTTTTCACTGTTCCTTCATACTCAGAAGCATATACAGGGTGGAATTCCACCTTGTTACCACCTCTTGCTTCAGTCGGTGGCATTAAATTGCTCTTGTAGCTGCTGCAATCTCCTACATGCTGTTGCCAAATGCTGGAAATGTCCAGATATTTTACGGGCCACAGACAGCATCTCCTGCATGACACTGTCATTTTTTAAAAAGCTCTGCACCACCAAGTTTACTGTGTGAGCAAAACAGGGAATGTGATGGAATTCACCCAGCTGTAATGCTCTCACAATATTGGTGGCAATATCAGAAATGACATCTCCTGAGGAGAGGTGTAGTGCGAGTGATTGGTGCCGTAAACACCGACACTCTTTAATCCTACAGGGTTATTCCTATAGGGAACCGAGCGAAGAATAAAAAAGAACTACTTACTAGTAAAAAAGACAGTCAGTAAATCCGAAGACAGGAGATCGCGACTGTTGGAAATGACGTCACTTACAGACGCGACTTGCAAAGTTCTGAATTTCAAGCGGCATAGCATGGACCCAGGTACGTATTACCTTTACATTAGTAGTGAGGGGTAGGGGTAGGGTTCTTAACCCTAACTCCTAACCCCTACTCCTACCCCTAACTGGTAATGTAAAGGTAATACGTACCTGGCTCCATGCTATGCCGCTTGAAATTCAGAGCTTTGCAAGTCGCGTCTGTAAGTGACGTCATTTACAACAATCGCGATCTCCTGTCTTCGGATTTACACTATGTCATTTTACTAGAAAGTAATTATTTTTTCTTGGTCGCTCTGTTAAGTATAGGAATAATTCTGTAGGATTAAAGAGTGTCTGTGTTTACAGCACCGATTACAGGATTACAACCGCTGAGGAGAGTCCAAACAGGATAAGCCATGATGCAATGACATCTCTTAGTTTTTGTAACAGATTGTCAGCTGTATGAAGCCGATGATACACAGAGTAGCTGCCTTGGAAAATATGACGTACTTGGGTACATGCTGCTGCTGTTGCTGCTGGTGAAAGCGAATCACCAACCCAGTGGGTTGGTCACAATCATATAATCTTTAGGTTGCCCAGTTCCACTTGTCTCCATATCTGTGGTTAAGTGTACCATGGGTAGAATGGCATTTTGTAGCCCAATAATTACATTTTTACGAACCTTCTGGTAAAGGTGAGGAATAGCTTTTCTAGTGAAGTGGTGTCGTGATGGAATTTGGTAACAGCGACACAAGACCTCATGTAACTGTCTAAAACCAGCTGCATTAATAGTGGATATTGGACACAGATCTAATACTAGCATAGTCACCATGGTGTCTGTGATTCGCTTTGCAACTGACAGCTTTCATACTTGCTTCCTCTTGCAAAGGATTGTTTAACAGTCAATTGTTGTAAACTACTAGTATTCTTCTTCTTGGTCTGCTTCTGGGATGAAGATTCACTCCCAGCAACAGCAGTGGGACTAACATTCAAGAATTCTTCTGAGGAATCCAGGATAGTGGAGGAGTCATCTAGCCTTAGCAACTTGGATGCAGGACCAACTTCAATCACTACTGAGGATATTGATGATGATGGTGTTGAGGGTGTAGATTGCAGGGGTCGGGATCTAGCTGAGAGAAGGGACCTAGCTGATGTTGGACTGCTTGTTGTTATATTTTAGCATAAGTTTCTGATTTTACCAACAGCTTGCCATGAACTCGCTTCAAATGGCGTAACATGGATGAGGTTCCTAGATGGTCAAGGTCCCAACCTCTACTGACTGTGGCTTTACAAACGCTACAAATGGCTAGACATTTGTTGTCAGAATTTGGGTAAAAATAATTCCACACATAAGAGGTGGATTTTTTGGTCCTTATGCCCAGGCATGACAATGGCCTTCTTCTTATCACGTGCAAGAACTGCTTCCACTGGTGCATGACTTACACAAACAACATCATCCTCATCAACATCCTTATTAAAGCCCTCGTCAGCTACATAAACATCCCCCACATCCTGTTGCATTTCCAAAGTGGCATCCTCAATTTGTGTATCACCGGTTACACTTGGGCTGCTCATGCACACATCTGCAGAAATGCAGAAAGGGACCTTCTTATCGGTACACTATCACAAAGGTCAGGCTTACACATAGCATTCATGGATGGACTCTCCTTTGTGTCATTTCAGAATCTGAACATACATTTTCCTCTAATGCCTTACTGTTTTCTTCCAGCTCTGCTTTTACACGTAAAAGTATTTGTGCACCATTTTTGGAGTCCGAATGACAAGGTCTTGCTTGGTCACGACTGACCTTACAAGAAGATGCCTCAGTGACAGTTCCAGAACTAGCACTCATAGAGAAAGGTGAAAGCCTCATTCTTTATGCCACTGTGTGTGTAGAATGGCAAGTTGGCAATTTTATTTTTTCCTGCAGATAACTTTGACTGGATTACAGGTCTTTTTTTCTTTACCAAGGTAAAAGGTGTTTTTTTACATTTTAGTTTCTCTGACTTATAAACAGTAGGCACAGCAGCTGCTTGGTGCTCCTGGTCTTCCCTGTACTGAATCCATTTTGATAACACAGTACAATGTGACTGCAGATGTAGACACAGACTGTCAGCCAAATTATTTCTATTTCAGTAATGACAATTAGCAATGGAGCAATGGAGCTCTCCTGTTTGTGTGTGAGCTATATAACACAGTACAATGTGACTGCAGATTTAGAAGACCAAACCTGCCAGCACTATTATTTATATTTCAGCAATGACAATTAGCAATGGAGCAATGGAGCTCTCCTGAATGTCTCTGGAGACTTTGAAGAACACTGCTACCCCACTTCTTTCTATTCTACCTATGACGCTGCCCAACTGCACTAGAGACTGCCAAGAACCATGATACCCCTTCTGTGTCCCTCTGTGAAATGGCGCTGGATCGCCGGGGGGGAACGGTACTTATGGAATCCAAAACTCGAGAGATCCAATGACGTAACGGAAATGTTTTGCCTCGATTTCAATTCCGAGGGCACGCGAAAGTACCGAGCTGGCTTGGCTCAGGTCTCAGGTCTGTGAAGTTCAGGTGGGCTTGGTTCTCGGGGAACCGAGCCTGAGCATCTCTAGTTTTTATTGCACCGTGAGGACCTAGGTCTGGAAAATGCCTCACAGGAAAACTCTTTTATTATGCCCGATCAAAAGGACAATCAAAAGGGAATGTTTGAGAGCTGATACTCCCACGGTTATCACTTGAGATTTTCAGTTTGACCTAGACCAAAAAAATGACATTTCACTGCATTGTGGAAACAGTTTCCTAAGATACTGTTGAGGAGGTGGAGCAAGGGAGGGAAGGTGTAGTCCAAGAGGGCGGGTACAAATTACCAGGGCCCGGACCTTCCTGGGGGGTTCGAGGCCCTACTGGAGACCTTTTTTTTTTCTTTACTTGCTCGCGACACCCGCGAATTTAGGGAGGGTCGGTAGTGGCTAAATCCCCTTCAGCTCAGGTACATTCAGATGCGGAACGCCAGGACATGTGACTTGCAGTAGTCACGTGGTACTCAGTACGGGCGGGTCATTGGATATCTTCCTGTCCTGTGTGCTGTGCAGTGGAGAATAAGGTAAGGAGAAGGTGTGCTGGAGAGGGGGCAGTTGTGACTAAAGGTGCTGGAGAGGGGGCATGTGTGACTAAATGTGCTGGAGAGGGGGCATATGTGACTAAAGGTGCTGGGCAGAGAGGTGACATGTGTGACTAAAGATGCTGGGCAGAGGGGACATGTGTGACTAAAGGTGCTGGGCATAGAGAGGGACATGTGTGACTAAAGGTGCTGAGCAGAGAGGGGACATGTATGACTAAAGGTGCTGGGCAGAGAGGGGGCATGTGTGACTAAAGGTCCTGGGCAGAGGGGGACATGTGTGACTAAAGGTGCCGGGCAGAGGGGACATGTGTGACTAAAGGTGCTGGGCAGAGAGGGGACATGTGTGACTAAAGGTGCTGGGCAGAGAGGTGACATGTGTGACTAAAGGTCCTGGGCAGAGGGGGACATGTGTGACTAAAGGTCCTGGGCAGAGGGGGACATGTGTGACTAAAGGTGCCGGGCAGAGGGAACATGTGTGACTAAAGGTGCTGGGCAGAGACGTGACATGTGTGACTAAAGGTGCTGGGCAGAGAGGTGACATGTGTGACTAAAGGTCCTGGGCAGAGGGGACATGTGTGACTAAAGGTGCTGGGCAGAGAGGGGACATGTGTGACTAAATGTCCTGGGCAGAGGGGGACATGTGTGACTAAAGGTGCTGGGCAGAGAGGTGACATGTGTGACTAAAGGTGCCGGGTAGAGGGGACATGTGTGACTAAAGGTGCTGGGCAGAGAGGTGACATGTGTGACTAAAGGTGCTGGGCAGAGAGGTGACATGTGTGACTAAAGGTCCTGGGCAGAGAAGGACATGTGTGACTAAAGGTGCTGGGCAGAGAGGGGACATGTGTGACTAAAGGTGCTGGGCAGAGAGGGGACATGTGTGACTAAAGGTGCTGGGCATAGAGAGGGACATGTGTGACTAAAGGTGCTGGGCAGAAAGGGGACATGTGTGACTAAAGGTGTCGGGCAGAGGGGACATGTGTAACTAAAGGTCCTGGGCAGAGGGGGACATGTGTGACTAAAGGTGCCGGGCAGAGGGGACATGTGTGACTAAAGGTGCCGGGCAGAGGGGACATGTGTGACTAAAGGTGCTAGGCAGAGAGGGGACATGTGTGACTAAAGGTGCTGGGCAGAGAGGGGACATGTGTGACTAAAGGTGCCGGGCAGAGAAGGGACATGTGTGACTAAAGATGCCGGGCAGAGAGGGGACATGTGTGACTAAAGGTGCTGGGCAGAGGGGACATGTGTGACTAAAGGTGCCGGGCAGAGAGGGGACATGTGTGACTAAAGGTGCTGGGCAGAGGGGACATGTGTGACTAAAGGTGCCGGGCAGAGAGGGGACATGTGTGACTAAAGGTGCTGGGCAGAGAGGGGACATGTGTGACTAAAGGTGCTGGGCAGAGGGGACATGTGTGACTAAAGGTGCTGGGCAGAGAGGGGACATGTGTGACTAAAGGTGCTGGGCAGAGAGGGGACATGTGTGACTAAAGGTGCTGGGCAGAGGGGACATGTGTGACTAAAGGTGCTGGGCAGAGAGGGGACATGTGTGACTAAAGGTGCTGGGCAGAGGGGACATGTGTGACTAAAGGTGCTGGGCAGAGAGGGGACATGTGTGACTAAAGGTGCTGGGCATAGAGAGGGACATGTGTGACTAAAGGTGCTGGGCAGAGAGGGGACATGTGTGACTAAAGGTGCCGGGCAGAGGGGAAATGTGTGACTAAAGGTCCTGGGCAGAGGGGGACATGTGCAACTAAAGGTGCCGGGCAGAGGGGACATGTGTGACTAAAGGTGCCGGGCAGAGGGGACATGTGTGACTAAAGGTGCCGGGCAGAGGGGACATGTGTGACTAAAGGTGCTGGGCAGAAAGGGGACATGTGTGACTAAAGGTCCTGGGCAGAGGGGGACATGTGTGACTAAAGGTGCCGGGCAGAGGGGACATGTGTGACTAAAGGTGCTGGGCAGAGAGGGGACATGTGTGACTAAAGGTGCCGGGCAGAGAGGGGACATGTGTGACTAAAGGTGCTGGGCAGAGAGGGGACATGTGTGACTAAAGGTGCTGGGCAGAGGGGACATGTGTGACTAAAGGTGCTGGGCAGAGAGGGGACATGTGTGACTAAAGGTGCTGGGCATAGAGAGGGACATGTGTGACTAAAGGTGCTGGGCAGAGAGGGAACATGTGTGACTAAAGGTGCTGGGCATAGAGAGGGACATGTGTGACTAAAGGTGCTGGGCAGAGAGGGGACATGTGTGACTAAAGGTGCCGGGCAGAGGAGAAATGTGTGACTAAAGGTCCTGGGCAGAGGGGGACATGTGCAACTAAAGGTGCCGGGCAGAGGGGACATGTGTGACTAAAGGTGCCGGGCAGAGGGGACATGTGTGACTAAAGGTGCCGGGCAGAGGGGACATGTGTGACTAAAGGTGCTGGGCAGAAAGGGGACATGTGTGACTAAAGGTCCTGGGCAGAGGGGGACATGTGTGACTAAAGGTGCCGGGCAGAGGGGACATGTGTGACTAAAGGTGCTGGGCAGAGAGGTGACATGTGTGACTAAAGGTGCTAGGCAGAGAGGGGACATGTGTGACTAAAGGTGCTGGGCAGAGAGGGGACATGTGTGACTAAAGGTCCTGGGCAGAGGGGGACATGTGTGACTAAAGGTGCCGGGCAGAGGGGACATGTGTGACTAAAGGTGCTGGGCAGAGAGGGGACATGTGTGAATAAAGGTCCTGGGCAGATGGGGACATGTGTGACTAAAGGTGACCGAGCAGAGGGGACATGTGTGACTGAAGGTGCTGGGCAGAGAGGTGACATGTGTGACTAAAGGTCCTGGGCAGAGGGGGACATGTGTGACTAAAGGTGCCGGGCAGAGGGGACATGTGTGACTGAAAATGCTGGGCAGAGAGGTGACATGTGTGACTAAAGGTCCTGGGCAGAGGGGGACATGTGTGACTAAAGGTGCCTGGCAGAGGGGGACATGTGTGACTAAAGGTGCCTGGCAGAGGTGACATGTGTGACTAAAGGTGCTGGGCAGAGAGGGGACATGTGTGACTAAAGGTGCTGAGCAGAGAGGGGACATGTGTGACTGTCGGGGAAGTCTTCTGTATTATCTATACAGATGCAATCAACTACCTTCAATTGACACAACTATGTTAAAGTACCAGATGTAGTAGCAGCTGTAACGATCGATCGGAGCCCAGAGATAAGAGACCACACACACTGTCTGGTGTCCAAACTGAACAGCTTTACTCAAGGAAATAGCTAATATTTTTATAAACAATAATCACGTCACAACAATCACATCAATGGAAAATATCTGTAATATTTTGGAAAGTTTCTATATTAATCAAACAGGTATAAAATAATGTGTGATTAAAGCAAGTGGGCAGAGAGGTGCATGTGTGATTGAAGCATGTAGGCAGTGGGAACATGTGTGAGCAAAGCTGCTGGGCAGAGGGGGCATGTGTGCGAAATGCATTTTTCTGCAGGAGGGTGGCCTAGTGCTTTTCACCTGCTAGACACGCCCCCAATGATGCACAGCCACGCCCGCAATTGTATGAGCAAACCCACTTTTGCGCCGTCACCGAGCGTTGCAAAAGTGCTCAACTATGCTCAACTATAAGGGGGCTCCATGAAGTTGCTGTACCAGGGCCCTGAATTCTTCTTGGCAGTCCTGAGTATAGTAAGGGCATGTTCGCATAATTGTGATAGAGGCAGTCCAGCATAGAGATGCAGATAGGCCTGTCAGTAGTCATATCTCTGCTAGAGCAGATGATGATGACAATTACCACAATTAGTTAGTTGCTTCTGATTGGATTATTGCGATTTATTCATCGCTCCAGCTGATGCTCTTCATTTATTGAACACAGCTATGTGCCTGTATCACATAGAAATAATTTAGTGTAGAAATTTATTTCAATTAGTGGCGCAGGTGCCAATTTATATCATCATTGCAAATGTACTGATTTTTGATACTGTGTATTTGAAATGTACTGATTTATGAAGCATTGATTTCTGATGCAATAGGCATTTGTTTGAGGAAATCTGTTTTGTAATTTCGAGAGGAAATCCTAAATTAATTTAATTCATTCTTTTCATGTGAAGTAACCAACTCGTCTCTTTAGCCTGAAAGCACAGGAGGGGTAACTAGACTTGCTATCTCTCTAAGACAGGATGCAAGTAATAAGGAAACTTAACACCAAGGTTTAGGAAATCAGGAGATTGATGTAAATTTTGTTAAAGTTAAATTGTGTTAAATGCAAGATTAGAGAAATATCAAATCCTAATGCTAAGCTCTGAATTAAATATTTCAGGTTATTCTGGTGGCAGGCGATGGGATAACCCCAGGTGGCTTTTCATGCACAAGTCAGGAGAGTCGAGTTAGCCAGGAGAACACACAGGATGTCTAAATACAGCGCAATGTCCAAGGCGAACCTCAAGATCGTGTGCAGGGCGAAGATCGAAATTTCGAGTTATTGTCGACTTATTCAGGAGAGGAGTAACTGCAGCCAGTGGAATGCTCAAGATGTGCCAAGAACTGTTGTTTCATCGTCGGTGTACACCGGAGGTGAAAGAATGGGTGCTGGACAGGAAGCCAGCCACCTTGTAAGCAGCCGCCCAGTTAACAGATCTATATGTGGCTGTTAGGCCACACTGGCAGAAGTGCCAGGTTAACAGCCAACCCCAAAGGACTCTACAATCAGCGGGACACCCCTCTTCTACTCACTCCCAAAAGCCTGTATCCAACCCTTTGGGGAATCTCTTGCCAGCCACTGCACCGCCCTGTCCCTGGAAGTTATCAGAGACCATTGGAGCCCAGGCTGGAGAAGAAATGTTACAGCTGCGTCACCTAAGGATGGACTGTCCCACAGCCCCAGCACCCGAGACTTGTGGCCCTAATCCCAGTACTGGGGCCCGACTGACTTGCTTAACTGGTGAAGATGAGATTGTAGAGACTGTTTCCATCCATAACAGCCAAACAGAGTGTGGCGTGTTTGAAGGTGACTCAGTGGACTCACTTGTTTGCTCAAAAGACCCCACAAAATCATGTGGAGGAACCTGTGGGCACGCCTGCAGGGAGAAGGACTTAGAAACTATGGGGCCTCAATCACTGTGGTGAGTCCCCATTCTGAGGAGCAGGTGTTGGCGTAGGTAAAGAATTGATGAAGGAGTGGAGGGGGACGAAGAAGAGAAAATGCAATTAATCTCTATTAAAAGAGCAAAGCTAATGAGCCCTAGAGAGATAGCGATGATGGTACGACAACGACTGTCAAGAACGGAAATACAGGCGAGTTAACCACAGAAAATAAGTGATTATGCAAAAACTGCTACATCAAATCAGGAAATCTGGGGAAGAAAAGGACTAAATTTCAAGTACAGAAGAGGCGGTCTGACTTAAAAAATAAAGAACAAAGAAGGCTTGTGAGAATCCGTAAAAACATTTTGAAAAGTGAGTATTAAAAGTGCTAAGTTAAAATGTTGTACAGCTGTTACCTTGTTAGAAATTGCTTTAAAAAATAACAATTATTCAGACTAAACATAATACAACTATTTACAGAAAGAAGAATGCAAAGAAATGTGCTGTGTAGTTACTAAAAATATTACAGTGGATATTACAGTGGATACTATAGACGTCCCCCCAGGTATTATTTGGGAGGCGCATAAAGCCACTATACGTGGTCACTTGATTAGCTTGTCTGCGGCTTCTAGGAAAAAGGCTACAGAAGAGGTAGCTAGTTTAGAACATAAAATTGCCTCTCTTCTTTCCCAACACCAGTCCCTTCATGACCCTGCCCTGCTCACATTACCTCGCTGAAAGGCCAACTTAACACCCTTCATTCTCGTAGGGCTGCAATTACTATGCAGAAACTCCAGCAAAGGTACTACGATAAATCTGATAAAGCAGACTCTGTTCTAGCCAGAAAGCTTCGTAAGAAGATGGCCCTAGGTGACATCGATAACATTTATTGCTCAAAAGCGGACGGAGTTACTTATGACCCCAAGGAGATAGTTCAGACATTTCAGGAATTTTACTCCTCTCTTTACAATTTATCCCCGCCACCTCCTCCTCAAAGTGCGCTCACAGTGCCGACTCTAGACAAATATCTAGCCTCCCCTCCCCAGGCTCACTTCGCTACACCTAGAGTCCCTGAACGTAGACATCACTCTGAGCGAGGTATTGGCGGCCATCAAATCCCTGAAACCCTCTTCAGCTCCAGGCCCTGACGGTTTCACCCCACAATATTACAAGAAGTTTGATGCAGTACTGGGTCCTCATTTGACATCCTTCTTTAATGAGATCTTGGGAGGAGCCACGTTTGACGCTGCCACTACCAGAGCCAACATCATTGTCATTCTGAAGCCAGGGAAGGACCCAGCCCTCTGCTCTAGCTATAGACCAATATCCCTCCTCAATGTAGACCTTAAAATCTATGCAAAATTTTGGCCTCCCGACTGAACCCCCTCCTCCACTGCCTCATCCATCCCGACCAGGTGGGATTTATCCCGGGGCGTCAAGCCCCTGACAACACAAGGAGAACAATTGATCTGATCCATACAATTCACAGGGGGAAGCTCCCTTCCCTCCTTATGTCACTAGACGCTGAGGAAGCGTTTGATCGCATCTCCTGGTCGTTTATGGTTGGGGTGCTGGGAGCAGAGCCGTAACGAGGCAGGTGCGAGCGGTGCTGCCGCCCAGGGCGCAGTCGCAAGGGGGCGCAGTGGCCACCCGCACCTGCCTCTGTGTGAGGAATAAAAAAAAATAAAAAATTAAACAGACCTCAGATTCAGACTGCCGGCCGCCCGGCACATCCAAGATGGCGGCCGGCACCCGACTCCTCCTACTTTTAAACTCTGCCCTCTGTCCCTTACACATACAAACCTTTCCCAGGCTTCCTGCAGACTCTCCTTGCCGCTGTCTGTACTTATACTGGAAGCTTCTGTGCCTGACATGTGCAGTGTTTGTAGCTGGTTAGGTAACAACTGGTTTTGTAACTGTTATTTAACTGCATGCATCTTCCACTCTCCACACTGGTGAGTGCTGCTTTCATAACATGAATTTCTGAAGGAGAAGGCGGGATGTTTAAATCAGTCACTAGATACAATGCTTGTGTCAGTCATATTGTGAAGGCAGCGTGTCAGTCTGTATGGAAAATGTACATTGAAATATTGGCAATATTAGCAAGTTGGAAAACTAAGTTCTCTCCAACAAAAACAAAATATGGCTCCAAAATGTAGCTATCAAGTCCTGTAATGCAGGTTAGAAAACTTGTGGTTCTCCAGCTAATGTGGAACTACAAGTGCCAGCATGCTATGCCAGCAGAGATCGGACATGCAAGGACTTGTTGGTCCACATCAGCACAGGCATGCCTTCCTCTCTTATTGAGCTGTAGTTGCAATAACTAATGATACCTATTTATATAGTGCTCTTTAGTGTGTCTCCCAGGCATCTTTTATATTGATCACAGTTTTGGAAGACTTAGGGGTATATTTACTAAACTGCTGGTTTGAAAAAGTAGAGATGTTGTCTATAGCAACTAAACAGATTCTAGCTCATTTTATAGCATGTACTAAATAAATGATAACTAGAATCTGATTGGTTGCTATAGGCAACATCTCCACTTTTTCAAACCCACAGTTTAGTAAATATACCCCTTAGTGGCTTATTTTTCCAACATCGAAAAGTCGTATTGCTGGTGTAAACATGTTTTCGCTGGCAATTTTTTGTATTGCCTTATACATCAAAGCGCTACTGTCAGTGTTAGCACTGCCGACGATAACTTCATCATGCATGGGAAAGCCTATTTTGGAAGTGTTGCGGTGGTACAAATAGCACTGCAATATTTGTCATGTTATCACTATCTCATTGTGGTGATAACAGTAGACAATCATTGAACAAAATGCAACAATCTGCTTGGCTACTGCGCGATAGTGTATGTATGTGCTGCAAGCACTGTAAACCTAGAAGCAAATTCATACTTCTGGGTCCAATGCAGAGTAGAACGCAACTTCGTCTTCATTTCTGGCCCAAAAATGCGCACTCAAAAATAGCATATTTCCCTTATTCTACATATGCTGAGCTGCACAGATTACAAGATGCAATCAGCTCTGCATCTGTAGCATAATTTGTCAGGCTGGTACAAAAAATGTATCTCTAATATGAATAGCTGCATCTCTGTTCAGGTCTGCATTGGCACTCAATTCTGCAAACACACCCTTACTGTACTCGGCCAAAATGTTAGAACACCCCTCCAGAGCTGTAAATAGGCAGGTGTGGGCGGTGTCGTCGCCCAGGGCGCAAGCCCAAGGGGGCGCAGCGGCTGCCCGCTACCTGCCTTTTTACTGACAGCTAACAGACCTCAGAATCAGACTGCCGGCCGCCCGGGGCTATAACTTAACTGTGGGGCTGAGTTTGGTGAGGAGGGCTATTTATTAAATGTGAATATGAATTATTTAATTTCGGGGATAGTTGTGGGAAATGGTTATATTTATTAAACGTAAATGCTATTTAATTTATTGCTGGGGCTGTTTGGAGGGAGGGAAATAGGTTTATTTATTAAAAAGGAATACTATTATTAGTTTTCTAAATTTCATGCACAAATTCTCTTTTCAAAATAGGGCCCCCAACATTGCAGGATCCAGATACTTCCTATGCACTGAAGCTATGCTGTGCTGTCCCTGGACATCTTACAGTAAGTAATTTTTCAGAAACTACAGTTACACACACTGAGCACACACACACACAGGTACAGATACTGGGCATACATGCACTGGTACATACACTGGACAGACACTCTGGGCAATTCAATTTGTTTTAGTGAGCTTTATTTCAATAACCAATTCATTTTTTATACAGCTAGCCCCATTTTTTATACAGCTAGCATGTGATAGCTGCATTTAAAGTACTTTGGTTCTATGGATGCTCATTACATAAAGATACTTACAAAGCCAGAACATGAAGAATGGGGAGTGAGGGGGATTCAGTGCGGTCTAAACCTTGTAAAGCGCTAGCCACTCCCTCACAGTAGGTTGACCACGCCCACTCGATGATTGTCACTCCCACTTAGATGGGGGCGCCGGTGCCCTATCTCGTCCAGGGCACTAGAATGTCTAGTTACAGCACTGGCTGGGAGCGATAGGTTTCTCTGGCAAATTTATGACTGGCATCTCAGCCTTGTAGTGCTCCCCGTCGGCCACAATCTCTGCAAATGGTCTGACCTCGGCCCCCTTCACCATTGCCAACGGCACGCGGCAGGGCTGCCCCCTCTCTCCACTCATCTTTGCCCTTATCATAGAGTCATTAGCAGCTAGAAGCCGGGCTAATCAGCAGATATCAGGCATTCCGGTGGGTAGTTCTTCTCAGAAGATAGCTCTATATGCAAACGATGTCCTGTTGACTATTGCAAACCCGATTTTTTCCGCTCCTCCTCTCGTGGACGAACTTGATCTCTATGCCCACTTTTCGGGATATAAAGTTAACACTGATAAGACAGAAGTCCTGGACTTTTACGTTTCCCCAGCAGATAAAGTGTCACTAGAAGGTTCCTTCCCATTTAACTGGCGTCTTCAAAAAATCAAGTACCTTGTGGTATATCTGACTAATCATCTTCACCAGCTTTTTCAGGCCAACTTTCCTCGCATCTTAACTCAAATTAAGTCGGATCTTACTTCATGGTCGCACCTATACATTTCCTGGATAGGCCGTATTAATGCGGTCAAGATGAATATACTCCCTAGGCTCCTTTATCTTTTTCAAACCCTTCCTATCCGGGTCCCCCCCTATGTTTTCAAGTTTCTCCACTTTCATGTATCTAAAGTTATCTGGTCTGGTAAGCACCCAGAGTCCGTTTTAAGCTTTTACAGAGAGCCCCGCGGGGAGGGGGACTGGGAATACCTGATTTCCGACATTACTACCTCTACGCTCAGCTCACTCAATGCGTTCTGTGGTGTAGTTCAACACCCTCCAGGGTTTGGGTCGAGATTGAGGCTGAAAGTCTGGGTATGCTATCTCTATCCATTCTCCTATGGCTCCCATGGGCTCGTCGTCCAAAACGTGTCTCACTTTATCCGGTCATTACACACTCTCTGGCGGTTTGGCACTCTTCCTCTCAGAAATTTGGCCTTTCCCACCCCACCATCCCTCTCCCCTAATACCTCTATATAACTCCTCTGACTTTGCACCGGGCCTTTCCCCCAAAGTATTTTCCTCGTGGACTTCACAAGGGGTCCGTTTCTTAAATGATCTCACCTCCATGGTAGTGTTCCCCTTGTTTACTGATATCCAACCTCGAATGGATATTCCCTTTAAATTTTTCTATCAATTTCTCCAGCTTCGTCATTTTCACCACACAGCTAAAACTCGCCTCTCTTCCCGTCCCCTTACCACATTCGAAAATCTCTGTCTCCGCCAGTCCTCTACGAAAGGCCTTATATCAACACTATACTATGAACTTGCCCCACCTTCTTCAGACCTTAGAGATTCGCACAAACTGGCCTGGGAACGTGACTTTGGTGAAGCCCTTTTGAGCAAAGAATGGTCGGAGATATATGAGAATGCTGCCTCCAGTTCAATCGGATTTAAAATATAAGATAATGTCTACAAGGTATTGTACCGATGGTACTTAGTTCCCTCCCGGATTCATAAAATTCTCCCAGACTCTTCTGATCGCTGTTGGCGGGGGTGCTCCAATGAGGGTACCTTTATTCAAATATGGTGGACCTGTCCTAAATTGACAAACTTCTGGGCCGAGATTAAACAGCTGATCTAATCGGTACTCCAGGTAACGATACCATTAGAACCCACATTTTTCCGCTTGCCCTTGGGGGCGCCCACGGTGACTCAACACCAGAATACGCTGGCCAGACATTTCTTGTTGGCAGTCACCTGCCAAATCGCAGCAGACTGGAGGCAGCAGTCTCCTCCATCACTCCAGGCCGTTATCAACAGAGTCTGGCAGCATTATCAATAGGACATCCAGATCGTTCACTAAGGTGTGGGGCACATGGCTCTCATTTTTTCAGGCTTATTCCCCTTTCACTTGACACTTGACACTATACTTCCTTTTGTCCGTCCTTCTTCCTTAAATACCTCTCCCTTTCTACTTTTTCTTCTCTGCTATGATCTAGTCTCTCTTTTCCACTCTCTGCGTCATGCCCTTCTTTTTCGTGGAATTTTGCTCTCTCTTTCACATCGTTAAACAATTTCCTGGTCAATCTCTTTATACGTAACTTGACCCATCTGCTTCGATTTCTCACGATAATACGCTGCTTGTATCTCATGTTTCCATTGATGTGTACATGCTCGTTTTCATTGCATATTGGTGATTTTGTTATTTGACCTTGCAAAAATAAAAATTAAAAAAAAAAAATTACAGTGGAAGAAGGTGTAGTGTTTATAAAGGAATAAGTGAGATAGCAATTTGAGAAATTGGAGCTTCAATAAAAGTAGGTAACTGTGATAATATATAAAAGTTTTATAAAATGTTAGGAGCACCCTGTTCCATTATAATAACCAAAATGGCGCCTGTTTTACAGATGCTATGAACCAACAGGCCAGCTTGATTGAATAAAACCAAAAGAGACCACAGCATAAACTGATTTCAAGCAGTGTCTAAGGTGGGGAAATTGCATTGTCATAGAACATGATTCTTTGCACTGTGGTAGAAACTTGTGTTCGGTTTCTTTGTTCAACATAGTTAAAATACTTTTCCTTTCCTCATATAGATACCATCATCATATCTGATTACAGTTTAGAAGGAGAGAAGGATGCAACACGCAGCAATATTTGTGGTCCTTCCGGTGATGGGAAGGGTGTTTTTCGAGAGAATGGAAAAGCTGAACGAATATTTTACAGAATTAAGGGCGAGCATCAATGATGTTAAGAAAAAGTTCAAGAAACTTGAATAAAATTTCCTTGAATTATTTCAAGTATACAAGAAATTTATGTCAGAGTACCCAGGTTAAATGTTATTTATAAGTGGTGGAATTTTTTTTTGCTATGTCCATTTCTATGGATATTGTTCAAACATAAATGTGTTGGAGTACAAAAGTGTGGTTTCTTTGGTGCACTAAATAAATATAATTATATATATTGATATATACAGTATATATATATATATATATATATATATATATATACATACAATAAAGTCATAAGTATGCAACACGCTGAATGCACATGTATGGTTTTATCCATAACACATCTATAGAATACATAGCTATGTGCTTTTCTTATAGACTCGATGGACACAGGTGTATAATTTTGCATGCAGACATATCCAATACACATCTATAGAATACATAGCTATGTGCTTTTCTTATAGACTCGATGGACACAGGTGTATAATTTTGCATGCAGACATATCCAATACACATCTATAGAATACATAGCTATGTGCTTTTCTTATAGACTCGATGGACACAGGTGTATAATTTTGCAAGCAGACATATCCGGTTGAGTACGGCTGCACAATGGCGAGAAATCCAACAACGAAAAAACCTAAAAGAAAAAATGATTTTATGATAAAACAACAGCAATATTGACAGACTTACCTGAAAAACACCTCTGTAGATATCCGATGGCAGCAGAAGGCTACATACAAATTCAAAGAGAAGAATTGACTGAAATAGCACTCCAGGTATTGACATAAATTCATAAAGTATATTAGTAAATAAATTTTATTTGTATCAATTAAAAAGGTATTATATATATATATTCAACCTAAAAAAAGTAAGAGCGAAATATTAAAAAAAAATGTTGAAAGGAAAAGGAATTAAAATTGAATGACCCAGTAGTAAGATTCGATCTTATAGGCTTATTATCTCAAGAAAGTTCCCTAATAGTGTACCTCCTAATTTAGTGAATGGGACTCATATGTCCTATATTATCAAAGCCAGTGATAATTATAAGTATAATTATAAGTAAATAGCTCAAAGGCTATCTGCAGATAGTCCAAATAAGATTATCATAGTATTATTAAGGTTCAGAATACAATGATTTATGGATATATTGTCTGATTAGCAACTCTGTTGCACTGATAAACACAGAAAATGATATCTCTTACAAAGCCCTTATATATATATGGGCTCTGGAGTACCTTTGTATACAATGGTTTGTAGATATATTATCTGATTAGCAACTTTGTTGCACTAATAATCCAAACACGGACAATTATATCTCTTACAATGCTCTTATATATATATGGACTCTAGATGTCAGCAGTGCTCAGTGTTTTTCACCACTTAAGTAAACACTGAATTATGTTTTTAATCGAATGAGGTACATAAAACGAGACCAAATTGTTTTTTTTATGTATATCTGTTCAAAGATGGCTATATGTAATATACATTCGTGTTAGTAACATATCTTTATTAGCCATTAACATATGGTTGTCTGCTTGTATTAGTGGACAATATAAGCTAAAGGATGTGATTTGATCATCTTTGGAGTTGGTAATATATTCTTACTCCTTTCCCCTTATATATAGTCGCCTGCTTATTTATAGGTAAAGATTTAAGGAAATCAGTGCAGGCTGTCCAATCAGAAGTACAGAAAGCTATTGGCTCACTAAGGGCGGAGGTTCATGACCTCGGGAATAGGACAGATCATTTGGAAACTAAAATGGATGAAGCTGCTTCTTCCCACAAGGACACGGTGACTGACATGCAACAATTAAAACAAGATAAGCTTCATATGCAGGAGCAAAAAGAAGATCAGGAGAACAGGGCCAGGCGTAATAACCTACACATCAGGGGTATCCCTGAGGAGGTGGATCAATCCCTCCTAGACCAATATCTTAAAAGACTCTTTGCCGGCCTAGCTCCTGCTACCCCAGAGGATCAGCTTCTCTTGGACAGGGCCCATAGAGCTCTCCGCCCTCGCTCTCAAGAGTCCATTCAACCTCGGGATGTCATCCTCCGTTGTCATTATTCTACCACCAAGGAAGCAATCCTGCGGGAATCTCATAAGACCGACTCAATTACGTTTGAGGATGAATCCTTGCAGATTTTCCAGGACATTGCTCCACTTACACTTCTCAAGAGGCGTGAATTGAAACCGGCGACATCTATTCTCAGAGACAATAACATTCGCTATCGATGGGGCTTTCCGTTTCGCCTTTTGGTTTGGCATAATAATAAGCTTCATTCTGCCTGTTCAATGATAGAAGCAGTTCAGCTCCTTGGGACTCTGGATCTTCCGGCTCCGACTTCTCATTCTCTCCCGGCAGCATCGGGATCGCAGTCCGGCTCTACGGGATCCGCCCCTGCCTCACGGAAGCTTCCAACTAAAGAGTGGTCGACTGTTACAAGAACCGTTAAACCACCTGTTACTGTTCCACCGCCTTGATATATGTTCTCTTTGCTTCCTTGTTTTCTTTTTGTTTCTGAAACCACACGGTTTCTCGTTCCTCCTCTCTACATGACTGATCGCTGTTTTTCGGTATTCCTCATGTAGATTGGGAGGCAATAGGAGCCATTGGCCCCAGTTATTGGGTTAATCTGTTTGTTAACTTTCTGTGTAATTACGATATAGTATTATTATCTAATTGTTTCATTATGCTACTCTTCTACTGCCCTTAGTTCATTTTTTATATGTGTTGCCACTTTTCTGACTTTGGGTAGTGGTTTGACCTTCTTCCCTCATGACATTCCTTTCCCATGTAGCTTGTTTTATTGCTTCTCTGACCCTGGCTGGGAGGTAGTGTGGGTATTCACACTTTTTAGTTCGTTCTCCCAGGCCTATTTGGTGTCCGTGTTCCTGGCCACGTTCCCATGATGGGTATTTTGCCCTTGTCCGGCCCTCCCCTTCCACTGGCACTGCCCCGTACCTTCCCTGGCCGGCTTCATGGACCAGGTTTGCCCTCACATGTTGGCCCTGTCCACTACCCTACTCCCCTCTTTTCCTTCTCCTTTCCTTCCTCTCCCTTTCTACTTCAGGCACTTCTTTATACTTTCTGTCCTTATTGCATTTGTGTTAACTTGGAACTGTTTTTATTTTCATTTGTAGTGCGACCGGTCCTCGCTGGGGGACCTGAGGCGGCCCTGTCTTCACCTTCAGATGGCTCTTAGAATCTTCTCATTAAACGTCAAAGGTTTGAACAGCCCAGAAAAGCGTACAACACTTTATCTCACACTTAAACAACACAGAGCAGATATAGTTTTACTTCAGGAAACACATTTTACCCGTCATTTACACCCAGAATTGAAATATAAACGGTACCCTTCTGCTTTCCATGCTTGTGACCCCAGACAAAAAAAGCAAGGAGTAGCTACACTTTTTGCATCCCACGTAACCTTTGAGCTTTTGACATCTCATTCTGATCCTGAAGGTCGTTTTCTAATCCTAGTGGGCAAACTCAATAATACTATATGCACCCTAGTTAATGTATATGGCCAAAATCAAAATCAGCGTTCATTCCTGGCTGCCCTGGATTCTTTGCTCTCTCAGGTACGCCAGGGAGAAGTGATTATGGCAGGGGACTTTAATGTTGTAGGGGATGATACCATAGATAGATCGTCCACTTTGCTCCCTCCCGTCAGTGGCTCGGAGTCCCATAAATCTAAGGCCTTGGTATCCCTTGTTTCCCATCATCTCCTCTTTGACTCCTGGAGGCTCAGGGAACCCTCATCCCGAGATTACACATTTTACTCCCCGGTCCATGGTACCTACTCACGAATAGACATGGTCTTCCTCAGCCACGATCTGTCTTTAAGACTCACGGCGGCTCACATACATCCGATGGTTTGGTCTGACCACTCTCCTATATCAGCTGACCTATCAGACATAGTACCCCGTCCTTGTCCCGCCTCGTGGCGCATTAATGACGCCATTCTCCATGATCAGTCACTTATCTTAGAGCTCCGGACCCTCCTTGACGAGTATTTTCTCTTTAATGACCTCCCTGATACTTTCCCTATGACCCTCTGGGAAGCTCATAAGACAGTGGTGCGAGGCCATCTTATTAGCATGGCCTCACGCCGTAAGAAGCTGGCCACCTCTAAACGTGCGTCACTAACTATTCAACTCCAGACTTTGGAGAGACAGCATAAACTATCCCCAGATGAAGAAGTACTGACCAAACTTCTAAAGGTGAGATCTGATGTGAACCTCCTTCTCTCTGAATCCACTGCCTCGGCCCTGAAACGGCTGAAGCAGACGTTCTATGAGAAGGGAGATAAAGCTGACAGAATATTAGCCACCCGTCTGAGGGCCCAGAGATCTCAAAACAACGTCATGGCGCTGAAATCGCCTTCCGGCTTACCTATTTACCGTCCCAACCAGATAGGCCAAGAGTTTCAGAAATTTTATTCTGCACTGTACAACTTGGATGCTCTAAATCCCGGGAGTGCCCCTCCTGCGGACACAATAGCAGCTTTCTTGAGGCAAGCGAACCTCCCTACCCTTTCCAACAGCTTAGTCCAACAATTAAATGAGGAGATTACTTCGTGGGAAATACTGGCAGTTATCAAGGCCCAAAAGACCTCCAAGGCCCCAGGGCCCGATGGCTTCTCCGCAGCCTACTATAAAAGATTTTCCCAGACCTTGGTTCCCCACCTCCGCTCCCTGTTCAATGCTGTCTGGCATGGTGAACCCTTTCCGAAGTCAATGTTAGAGGCACGTATTGTAGTTATACATAAGGAGGGAAAAGACCCTAGCGACTGTGCAAGCTACCGTCCCATCTCCCTTCTCAATGTTGACATTAAGCTATACGCAAAGATCCTGGCTACCCGTCTGAATGGAGTCCTTCCGGGTCTAATCCATTATGATCAAGTGGGTTTCATCCCGGGTCGCCAGGCGAGGGATAACACTCGCCGCGCGATCGACCTTGTTCAAATCATTAATCAAAGGCGCCTCCCGGCCATGATGCTCTCACTGGATGCCGAGAAGGTGTTCGATCGGTTTTCTTGGGATTTTATGACCCTAGCTTTGAAGGCGTACGGCTTCACGGCTGAATTTCTGACCGGGGTATCAGCCCTCTATAACTTTCCCTCAGCTAGGGTCCTGGTTAATGGATCTCTTTCCGACCCTCTCTCCCTCTCCAATGGGACAAGGCAGGGCTGCCCCCTTTCGCCCTTAATCTTTGCACTAGTGATAGAACCCTTGGCGGCGATGATCAGACAGTCGACGTCGATCTCAGGTGTGACAGTGGGACCGCAGGAATTCAAGGTCTCTCTCTTCGCAGATGACATACTTCTTTCTCTGACGAATCATCAAGAGTCTTTACCCGCCCTTTATAAACTTATGGATGAATATGGCCTCCTGTCTGGCTACAAAATTAACCTTGTTAAATCTGAGGCCATGCTCCTCCACGCTTCCCCTTCCCTTAGGTCCAGTTTACAGACTAATTTTGCACTACGCTGGCAGGTAAATAAGATAAAATATCTTGGAGTTTATATCACCTCGTCCTATGAGAGATTGTATTGGGAAAACTCCCCCCCCTTCTGTCAAAAATCAAACAGTTCCTGGAGACTTGGAAGAGCTATATCATATCGTGGCTGGGGAGGATTATTGTTATTAAGATGAACTTGATCCCTAAACTTGTATATCTTTTCCAGACTCTCCCTGTGAGGGTTCCCGACTCTGTGTTTAGGGATTTGCATTTCTCATCTCTAAAGTTTATATGGTGTGCCAAGCCCCCTAGAATTTCGATAGCAGTGCTTAAGAAGCCCAGGGCCCGGGGAGGCAGGGGTTTTACAGACATTAAATTTTACTATTTAGCATCCCATTTGACCCAGGTGGCGGTAACTTATGCGCCTTATCAGTCCATAGCTTGGGTGGACCTGGAGACCTACTATGTTGGGATCCCCTCCATGGCATCACTCTGGGGTTTGGCTAATATAGATAGACCACTAGCGGCCTCCTCTCTTCAATCTCTTAAATTCTGTTTATCCCTCTGGGACTCATGCCGGGTCAAGTATAAATTGTCCTCCCCTATTTCACCACTGACTCCCCTTTGGGGCAACCCACACTTCCCTCGTGGGAATTCAACCCAGCAATTTAAACACTGGATAAAAGCGGGACTACGGGTGGTTTCGGACCTGGTGGTTAATCAAACTTGGGCTTCTATGTCAGAACTTTATCATAATTTTGAACCGTTTCGTCCGCTTTTTTTTGAGTACTTCCAGGTTCGGCACTTCGTCATGTCTCTGCCCCCCAGGAGGCTCTTCGGACCCCGACCTCTTTTGAGTACATGTGTTTACATTCACCTCTCACTAAAGAGATGATCTCCCAGATCTATAATTGGCTCATAGATTACACTTTTGATACTCCAGGCCGACATGAGCGGGAATGGGAAAACGACTTGGGTCCTCCTCCAGTCCAGACGACTTATGTTGGGAGGAGGTCAGGGAGGGGATTGCCAAGAGCTCGATCTCTACACTAATTAAGGAAACTGCCTATAAAGTGTACTATAGGTGGTACTATACTCCTGATAAGCTGTCTCGGATGTTTCCTACGGCCACTCCGAGCTGCTGGCGGGAATGTGGCCAGAGAGGTACGATGCTACACATATGGTGGACCTGCCCTCGCATAGTTCCTTTCTGGAACATGGTTCTTACACTATAAAGTCTGTGTCAGAACAACAGATAAGTAAGGATCCCTGGTCATTCCTTCTCTCTCGCCTTATACCTGATGAGAGCGCGCCCTCTAACAAGCTTATCTCCCATATTCTGGCAGCCGCTAAATCCCTAATAGCAAAGCACTGGAAGGACCCTAGGGCTGCCTCTATGCAGGAATTACGGTCATACATAGGGCATGTCGCAAGCATGGAAAGTATAACGTGCTACCTCCATGATAAATCATATAATTTCGATAAGGTCTGGGCCCCGTGGTACTTACTAGAAAGCCGTAGCTGCCTATCCAATACGACTCCTTCTCCTGTAGATGGAACATAACTCTTGGGCCGCCTCTGGACCCCCCCCCCCCCCCCCCCCAGGCTGGACATGGCGCGCGGAGGGTGAATAATGTCTGTATGCTACTTCTCTTTCGGGTAGTCATGGTAACTGTGTGTCCCAGCTTTTCTTAACAATGTTCCAAGACAGCGTACCTATTTATTTATTAGTTATTTATTAGCTATATTGTTGACAACATCTGTGCCTTTCTTCCCCCTCCCTCTCTTCCTTTCTCACCCTCCCCACCGATATAAAAGTATAAAACTCAGAGGAAACACTTTGATTACTAAGATTTTTCTTGTCAAAAATGTTGTCTGTACTTTTCCTGTTGTTTCGTCTTCAAATAAAGAGTTTAAAAAAAAAAAAAATGTGTTAAAAAGGAGGGGATCTAGCACGGAACCTTGAGGTACTCCACTTAAAACTTTTGACCAATTAGAAAATGTTCCATTTATCACTACTCTCTGTTCCCTATTCTCTAACCAGTTTTTGACCCAAGTATAAGTGTTGTTTCCTAGACCCAGTTCCATTAATTTGTAAACCAACCTTTATGTGGCACTGTATCAAAATTTTAAAATCTAAGTAGACCACATCTACTGTCCTGCCCTGGTCTAAGTTCAGACTAACTTCAGCATAGAAACTAATTAGAATAGTTTGACATGAACTATCCCTTATACATCCATGCTGATTCTCACTAATAATCTTATTACTCTCCAAGTAATCCTGAATACTGTCCCTTAAATTACCTTCCAGTAGTTTCCCCACTATTGACGTCAGGCTTACAGGTCTATAATTCTCTGATTGTGATCTCATCTGCTTTTTAAACAATGGCACCACATCTGCTATTCACCAATCCCTTGGTACTGAGCCTGTTGAAATTGAATTTATGAAAATGAAGAATAGCGGACCAGCTATTTCTGAGTCTAAGTCCATAAGAACCCTTGGGTGTATGCCATCTGCACCTGGAGCTATATTTATCTTAATTTTATTCACCTTTGGACGTCTTCCTCTGTCAGACAAGTATTAAATAATGGAACAGCTACATTTCCATTTTTATGTATTAGTCCTACCATTTGTTGCTCTCTAATAAATACTGAAGAAAAGAAAGTGCTTAATGCCTCTGCTTTTTCTTGGTATCATTAATCAATCCACTAATCTCATTTCTTATGGGTCCTATATTGTATTTTTTTATCATTTTGCCATTTATATACTTAAAAACTTGTTTATCATTTTCCAATTTCCTTTTTGCATGTTTTATTACATTCCTTTAAATACAGAAGGACTCATCAGTCCCTTCAGACTTAAACAATATAAATGCACGCTTCTTCCTTCCCTTACCTTTTTATTCAGCCACATTGGTTTAGACTTAACTCATTTACATTTGTTTCCCATAGGAGGGAACATATACGTGTATGTTTCCAACAACATTTTAAAGACAGCCCACATTTCTTCTGTATTTATTCCTTCAAAAACTGTGTACCAGTCTATGCCCTTTATAGACTCCTTTAGCATATTCCGGTTTCTAATTGGTTCCTCTACTTTTTTGGGCATGTAATGGTCCTTTAGCAATCTCAGAAACCTATTTCCCCCTAGCTATACCACAAGTCTCAGTACTCCACTTAATGTCCAGATAATTACAATGCCCCATAATTAAAATTTGACCTAGTTGTGTAGCCTTTTCAATTTGCTGTAGAAGTTGGGCTTCCTCAACTATACTAATATCTGGCGGTTTATAGCATGTCCCTCTCAGCAACGTCTCTGAACTTTTTAATCCACTGGATATTTCCACCCACAATGCCTCTATATTATCACCATTACTCTTGTAAATAACTTCCTCTTATACTTGGCATGAACTCTGGCTTAATATAAAGACATACTCCTCCTCCCCTTTTATTCACCCTATCCCTCCTGAGGAGAGTACGGTATATCCCTACAAGCCAACTGCCCAATCATCTGTATCATCCCACCATGTCTCAGGAATACCTATAATATCATACTGCTCATTCATTGCTACTTATTCTAACTCCCCTATTTTACTTGTCAGGCTTCTTGCATTTGCAAGCATACACTTACCTCTGTTCGGTATTAGTTTTTGCTTTGATTTGACTCCCCATTCAGGTGCAATCCGTCTTGACAATAAAGATGGCAACTGACTGAGAAATCAGACCAGTGACTGCTGAATCAGCCCTCTGGGGGACATAAACTATTAACCTTGTGTAAACAGCCCATGTTTAAAAGCCAGGAATACTGGAGTTGCAACTATGCCGTTCCAGTAATCACTAATGTTTGACTGCAAGTCCCAGCATGTACTAGAAGCCTTTAGCAAAGTGCATGTTGGAGCTTGTTGAACTACAAGCACCTCCACTAAAAACATCACCATATCTGCTGGTAAGGTCTGGTCCTTCATATCTCTATATTAGAAGTATTCACTTCAATTAGCAACAAATAAGACTGCATGATTATGACATTGTCCATTTAACCAGCAACACTTGAGGTGTTTCTCCATTGACGCTGGTGTTTTCCTCATTAGGCAGGAAAGTTGTGTCCAGCCAATCATACTTATTCATCAACCAAACATCATCTGTATAACATTTATTAGAACACAGGCACTTAACTAATGAACATACATAAGTATAAGAATTAGAGATGGGCGGGTCCGGTTCTCCGAGAACCGAACCCACCCGAACTTTGGGTATCCGAGTACCGAGCTGAGCAGCTCGGTACTCTCCCGCCCATTCCGAATCCAAATCGAGGCCGAACGTCATTGTGACGTTGTCGGATCTCGGGACTCGGTTCTCGCGATACTTCAACTTTATAAATACACGCCTCCACAGCAATCCATCGCCATTTGACAGAGGGAGAGAGCAGGGTGTAGTCATAGGCTAATTAGAGCAGGGACAGAGAATACAATATTGTTCTTGCAATTGCTCTAACCAAAATCGCTAGTGCAGAGAGGAGGATAGAGGTTTATTATTTTTTCTTCATATTTGGCACTCCCCAGCGCTTTTGGGGTGTCCCCCATAATTGTGCATTAATATTTCTGGCTGTCAAAAGTCATATCTGTCAGCAGTATCTACTAAATAATTTGTAGCACACCTCAGTGCTTTTGGGGTGTCCTCCCTAATTGTGCATTAATATTTCTGGCTGTCAAAAGTCATTTCTGTCAGCAGTATCTACTAAATAATTTTTAGCACTCCTCAGTGTTTTTGGGGTGTCCTCCCTAATTGTGCATTAATATTTCTGGCTGTCAAAAGTCATATCTGTCAGCAGTATCTACTAAATAATTTTTAGCACTCCTCAGTGTTTTTGGGGTGTCCTCCCTAATTGTGCATTAATATTTCTGGCTGTCAAAAGTCATATCTGTCAGCAGTATCTACTAAATAATTTTTAGCACTCCTCAGTGTTTTTGGGGTGTCCTCCCTAATTGTGCATTAATATTTCTGGCTGTCAAAAGTCATATCTGTCAGCAGTATCTACTAAATAATTTTTAGCACTCCTCAGTGTTTTTGGGGTGTCCTCCCTAATTGTGCATTAATATTTCTGGCTGTCAAAAGTCATATCTGTCAGCAGTATCTACTAAATAATTTGTAGCACTCCTCAGTGCTTTTGGGGTGTCCTCCCTAATTGTGCATTAATATTTCTGGCTGTCAAAAGTCATATCTGTCAGCAGTATCTACTAAATAATTTTTAGCACTCCTCAGTGTTTTTGGGGTGTCCTCCCTAATTGTGCATTAATATTTCTGGCTGTCAAAAGTCATATCTGTCAGCAGTATCTACTAAATAATTTTTAGCACTCCTCAGTGTTTTTGGGGTGTCCTCCCTAATTGTGCATTAATATTTCTGGCTGTCAAAAGTCATATCTGTCAGCAGTATCTACTAAATAATTTTTAGCACTCCTCAGTGTTTTTGGGGTGTCCTCCCTAATTGTGCATTAATATTTCTGGCTGTCAAAAGTCATATCTGTCAGCAGTATCTACTAAATAATTTTTAGCACTCCTCAGTGTTTTTGGGGTGTCCTCCCTAATTGTGCATTAATATTTCTGGCTGTCAAAAGTCATATCTGTCAGCAGTATCTACTAAATAATTTGTAGCACTCCTCAGTGTTTTTGGGGTGTCCTCCCTAATTGTGCATTAATATTTCTGGCTGTCAAAAGTCATATCTGTCAGCAGTATCTACTAAATAATTTTTAGCACTCCTCAGTGTTTTTGGGGTGTCCTCCCTAATTGTGCATTAATATTTCTGGCTGTCAAAAGTCATATCTGTCAGCAGTATCTACTAAATAATTTGTAGCACTCCTCAGTGCTTTTGGGGTGTCCTCCCTAATTGTGCATTAATATTTCTGGCTGTCAAAAGTCATATCTGTCAGCAGTATCTACTAAATAATTTTTAGCACTCCTCAGTGTTTTTGGGGTGTCCTCCCTAATTGTGCATTAATATTTCTGGCTGTCAAAAGTCATATCTGTCAGCAGTATCTACTAAATAATTTGTAGCACTCCTCAGTGCTTTTGGGGTGTCCTCCCTAATTGTGCATTAATATTTCTGGCTGTCAAAAGTCATATCTGTCAGCAGTATCTACTAAATAATTTGTAGCACTCCTCAGTGTTTTTGGGGTGTCCTCCCTAATTGTGCATTAATATTTCTGGCTGTCAAAAGTCATATCTGTCAGCAGTATCTACTAAATAATTTTTAGCACTCCTCAGTGTTTTTGGGGTGTCCTCCCTAATTGTGCATTAATATTTCTGGCTGTCAAAAGTCATATCTGTCAGCAGTATCTACTAAATAATTTTTAGCACTCCTCAGTGTTTTTGGGGTGTCCTCCCTAATTGTGCATTAATATTTCTGGCTGTCAAAAGTCATAACTGTCAGCAGAATCTACTAAATAATTTTTAGCACTCCCCAGTGGTTTGCGCTCAGAATGGATTCAAAGCAGTCCACATATGATCTAAATGAGCAACCAGGTTCTGTCACCAGTCCTGATGTTAGTGTTCCCAGTACGTCATCTGGCCAAGGCGATGTCAAACAACAGAGTGTTTTCAAATTAGTGCAAAAAACAAAAACCAAAAAAAAATTTACTGTATTGAAGCGAAAAAGAAGTGTAACTGAGCAAAAGTTAAGTGACGATAAAAAAAAAATTGCAAGCATGCCATTCTACACACGCAGTGGCAAAGAGAGAATGAGGCCTTCACCTTTGGCTATTAGTGGCAGATCCCAAAAAGTTACCCAGCCTACAATTGGTGCACAACTACTGTTACGCGTCAAAGCTGAGCTGCAAGATAACAGTGAGGCATTACAGGAGAATATTTGCTCTGATTCACAAATGACAACAATCCCTGTGGAGAGTCCATCCAACAGTGGGATGTCTAATCGTGAGCATTCTGCTGATGTGTGCCTTAATAGCCCGAGTGTAGCCGGTGATACCCAAATTGAGGATGCCACTTTGGAATTAGAAGAGGATGAGGGGGAGATTTGTGTAGGCAACGAGGGCGCTAATGAGGATGTTGATGAGGATGAGGTTGTTTGTGTAAGTCCTGCACCAGTGGCAGCAGTTCTGGCACGTGACAAGAAAAAGGCCATTGTCATGCCTGGGCATAAAACAAAAAAATCCACTTCTTATGTGTGGAATTATTTCTACCCAAATCCAGACAACAATTGTATAGCCATTTGTAGTGTATGTGAAGCCACAGTCAGTCGAGGGAGGGACCTTAACCATCTTGGAACCTCGTCTATGTTACGCCATTTAACGAGAGTTCATGGCAAAGTGTTGGGAAAAGCTGAAAGTTCTTCCCAAAAGAATACAAGCACTCCCTCATCAGCTAAGACCCTCCGCTCACCGACATACCGACGGCTACAAAATACACCCACCACACCATCCTCATCAATATCCTCAGTAGCGCTCGGAGTTAGCCCGGCATCCCACTTAAGGCTGGATGACTCCGGCACTATTATTGATTCCTCTGAAGAAAGCGTTAGTCCTGCTGCTGCTGTTGCTGCTGCTGGGGGTGAATCGTCATCCCAGAGGCAGGTGAATAAAATGAGCAGTCCTACATTTCAGCAATTAACTGTGAAACAATCATTTGCGAGGGGAAGCAAATATGACAGCAGTCACCCAGTCGCCAAGCGAATCACAGACGCCATGGCTGCAATGTTAGTGTTAGATCTGCGTCCAATCTCCACAATAAACGCAGCTGGTTTTTCACAGTTAATTGAGGTTTTGTGTCCGCGTTACAGAATTCCATCGCGACACCATTTCTCCCGTAAAGCTATTCCACAACTATACCAAAAAGTGTGTAAAAATGTAGAGATTGCGCTGAAAAATGCCATTCTGCCCACTGTTCACTTAACCACAGATATGTGGACAAGTGGAAGTGGCCAAACCAAAGACTATATGACTGTGACAGCCCACTGGGTTGGTCATTCACCTTCACCAGCAGGAACAGCAGCAGCATGTACACCACTACGTAACATTTGTCACAGGCAGGCCACTCTTTGTATCACCGGCTTCACTAACAGGCATACGGCTGACAATTTGTTACGCAAACTGAGAGATGTGATTGATGCATGGCTTATACCACTCGGACTCTCCCCAGGGTATGTCATTTCAGATAACGCCAACAATATAGTGCGAGCATTACAGCTGGGTGATTTCCAACATATTCCCTGTTTTGCTCACACCATCAACTTGGTGGTGCAGAGCTTCCTACGAAATAACCGTGAGGTGCAGGAGATGCTTTCGGTGGCCCGTAAAATTTCAGGCCATTTCAGGCATTCAGCCACAGCATGTAGGAGATTACAGCAGCTCCAAGAGCAGTTTAACTTGCCCTGCCACCAACTTAAGCAAGAGGTGGTAACTCGGTGGAATTCCACCCTGTACATGCTTCAGAGGATGGAGGAACAGCGCAAAGCCATCCAAGCATATTGCACAAGTCATGACATTGGGAAAGGAGGGGGGATGTATTTCACTCTTGCACAGTGGGGAATCCTTTCAGTGCTGTGCAAGGTGCTGAAACCATTTGAAGTTGTGACATGTGAGGTCAGTGCAGACTCTGCTAGTTTGAGCCAAGTCATTCCTTTAATTAGACTATTGGAAAAGCAGCTTGAGAAAATGAAGGAGGAGCTGAAAGCAAGCAATTCAGCAAAGTATGTTGGCCTTGTCGATCAAGTACTTAATTCGCTTCACAATGATCCTCGAGTTATTAAGATCTTGAACTCGGATCAGTACGTTTTGGCCACTGTGCTTGATCCAAGGTTTAAAACCTACATTGAGTCTTTACTTGTAAATGAGCGAGATGTGAACTTTTGCAAGGAGCTATTGCTCAGCAAGTTGGCCGCTGAACTGGGCCTCGGCTTGACGACGTGTCCTCCTTCACTTTCTCAAGCTGTTGCTCGTAAAAAATTAAATTTCCAAAAAAGAAGCAGGGAAGACACAGGGGGCAGACCAGAACAATTTAACATCTGGGCTGGTTTGAAGGATTTTTCAAAAAAATGTGTCACTTTGCCCATAACTCCATCCAATATGAGTATAAACATGCAAAGGATGGTGGAGGATTACTTTCAAGAGGTAGTTGATATGGAAATGTCAGACAGTCCCTTTCCTTACTGGGAAGAAAAGCAGGCCATTTGGAAACCCATGTACAAACTTGCTTTGCAATACCTAAGCTGCCCACCCTCCAGTGTGTACTCTGAACGAGTGTTCAGCACAGCAGGGAACTTAGTCAGTGATCGCCGTAGAAGGTTACTTCCCAAAAATGTGGAGAAAATGATGTTTATAAAAATGAACTACATCTTCCACGAGGAAGGCCTTCACCATCCAAGACATCCAAGCACTGACTGTTCTCTAATGGCGGATTCAAGCGGCGATGAATTGATAGTCTGTGATGATGACGTACACACTGATGAGGGTGAGGATTAAGCTGAAGATGATGCCGATAACATCTTTTTAAAACTTTCTATGTAAGTGTAGGGTGCAATCTACCCCCAAAGAGGAAAGGGACTTGTGGCATTTCCATATCACATACCATCTTGAAAGGCTGCTGTTAGGGCAATTTATCCTTAAGGGTAGGGTGTCATAGACAGAGTGACCCTAAACTGGCTTTGTCCATTTTTCATAATATTGTACAGTCTATAATGGCTGAATTTTTGGGTATTTTATACAAGTGGAGGGGGGCCTAGAGAGACAGAAACCAAACTGGCTTTTTCCATGTCAATTAATATTGTACAGTCTATAATGGCTGAATTTTTGGGTATTTTATACAAGTGGAGGGGGGCCTAGAGAGACAGAGTGACCCCAAACTGTCTTTCTCCATGTCAATTAATATTGTACAGTCTATAATGGCTGAATTTTTTAGTATTTTATACAAGTGGAGGGGTGCCTTGAGAGACAGAAACCAAACTGGCTTTTTCCATTTCTTTACATATTTAACTATAAGTGTAGGGTGTAATATACATTCAAAGACGATGGCTGCATTGCCAATATGCATAGATGGAGAGGAAGACAATCTGTTTTGTGTGTAGAATAGGCCTACCAACGAAGAATTAAACTGTTTTTTTGGATGATTTATTACCTCAACAATTAGATTACTTGTCTCTAAAACAGTTGGAGCACTAAATTGGGTTAATTTAGGCCCAAAAACATGGATTTTCCCAAAAAATAGCAAAACAAAACCAAACAAAACCAAAACCAAAACCAAAACACGCAATGGCGGTTTTGCAAAACCAAAACCAAAACCAAAACACGACGGTAATCCAGATCCAAAACCGAATCCAAAACCAAAACACGGGGGTCAGTGACCATCTCTAATAAGAATACATAAACTGGCTTCAGAGAAAATCTAAAACATAAATTCAGATTTCCATTTTAAGGGATCTGACATGATTTTAGAACCACTTGTGAGTGTGAGATTGACACCTTAGTTTCAGAGAGAGCAGGGACTAAGCAGTGTAGATTACAGGGTTAAATCTTGTAGAAGAAATATCTTAAACCTTTCATTTTCAGTTGTAAAAGTGACCTTTACCACGTTTTGCTGTAATAACTCATTTTATAACTTGTTTTGACTAATTTTGCTGAAAACCTGCTCACAATATTTGCTGAACAACCGACTCATCCTAAATTAGTTATTCTATATGGTGACAATGCTATAAGAAAATTAATCACGCTGTTTTTCATGTAACGCTTCATAGATAATAAAAAAAAGTGCTGTGTCGGCCAGCTGACGAGCTCCACAGGTATGTTCTCCTTTGGCGATATTCAATCTCAATGGGGATTACCTGATGGAGAGATCTGGAGGTATCTTCACTTTAAACATTTCTTGACATCCCTAGAATATCACTAGAGATGTGATAAAATACGAGTCATTATGCTGTATGTCTTCTTACACCCCACATCAGCTCTCTACCATATATAAGTTACTTGTGGAAAATCTCTTTAGTTCTCTACTGAAGTTTACTAAGGACGGGGAGATTGATCTTGGATCTATGGTAAAAGATTCTGATTGACATGCAATTTTTCAGATAACTCATGTATGTTCAACCAGTGTTTAAATTTTGGAAACTTAATATAAAGTTCTCACTAGGTGGTACAGATGTCCCACACACTTATCTGAAATATATCAAGGAGTTCCTGATTCCTGTTGGCGCTGTAATCTAGCTCCTGGCACTCCATTACATTTATGGTGGGACTGTTCCCTGTTACGTCCTTCTGGACTCATTTTGGCTCCTTAATAAAACAAACATGCCCTTGTCAGACTTTAAGAAATCCCTCCTGAAATTTCTCATATCAGCAACTAAAACAGTCATCCCAGTCCATTGGAGATGTACCTCATCCCCTATAATTCAGGAATGGTTTAGAAGATTGGAATTCTACAGGTCAATGGATAATATGCTTCTCTCAGCAGATGATAAAACTGAAATATATTACACCATTTGGGGTCCATGGTTGGAGTTTATTGATTCTCCTGAATATGTATCTATATCTTTATCCCCACCAGGTTAAATAGAATTTAATATAGTTTTAATATCCACAGAACTCGTCATTTAGAACCTTTGGTTAATAGAGAAATTTTTCCTGAATCTTAAACAATTAAGCTGCTTCCCTTTCTTTTCTCCTGATCGCTCCCCCTTTTACTCTCCCAATCCCTATCTGTCCATATATTTTATGTTGTTGTTTTGTCATTTTTGTGAATATTTGAGAAAATCTAATATACATGCTCCTTTTATGACCTAAATCTAGTCCACTTTTGTATATATGAGGAGACAACAAGTTTACTCTATTAGTTCTGTAAAACCCAATAAAAATAATTACTTAATAAAAGAAAGAAAAAAAAATGCTGTATCCTGAAAGCAATTTTCACTTTCTTATTCTTTATGCACAGACAATTGCAGACTACCTGCCCTGTATACAATTCTCAATACCTGTCCTAATTTTGTATTTATAAAACACTGCACAGCACCCCTTCTATTGACCTGTATGGTGTAAATACTTTTTCACCTCTTTATGGACAACGTACCTGAGACTCCAAGTACAAGACATTCAAGTTCTTATTTAGCATTAAGAGTAGTGCAAAAAGAAGGAGTCCATTATTCTACCTGCAGGGAATATACTGGCTGTTTTTCTACGTAGCACACAAACAATGGGCAGCTTTACTTTTATACTGCAATTTAGTTGAGTTAGGTCATTACCCCCAGCCATACATATTAAATTTGCCTCCTCCCCTTCACGTCCCTGCAGCTCAACATGGGTTTTGACAGGGTGTAAATGTATTAACTGTAAATGTGAACCACTAAGTCCACATACCTGCTACAGTCAGACTGGTGAATGCTGGTGGAGATGTTGGGGAGATGCCAACATTTAAGCAACACTCAGTTCCATACTGCACCCTGTATTGTAATCTGTAGAACTGAGCAAATATAATGGAAGATAGCAAACAAACACCCACATTGTAAAGGGCACAGCATTTAGATAGTCATATGTGCCGTATCTATCTATAGAATTCACTGTTTGCACAGATTGTTTTATGGAATTGAGTTTTTAAGACCACTGATACCACTTCCAGATTTCCGCACCTGCAATATCCTGGGATTTTCAAGCTGGGTTTTTGCTGTGTCACAGAGGGTCCCAGCTCAGAGACCCCGTTCACACTACACCTTGAACCCAGGACACCATGTTAACACTGAACACAGTTCTGCCCGGGTCTCTCTAGCAACATCACAAGAGCAGCTCTGATTGGCTCCTCTTGTGATAATTTTTTTTTATAACTCTTCAATGGTGTTCAGTGGGACCCAGGTTGCACAATTTACACTGCAGACAACCCAGAAATGACATGGGAATAACCCCACTAAAAGTCCTGGGTTTAATTCCCAGGTCATGAGAACCGGGAATTTTCACTGACACATTTCGTACAGAGCCTCGACCCTAGTCGTTGGGGCTGGCCCCTGTAATTACACGGGTTTTTGAGGCAGTGTGAATGGGGTATAAATGTGGGGTCAGTGTGCAGCATCTATATATACCCTCAGCTAGCCAAATACAAGCCATCAACTGTAATGTCATATTTATGGCTTTAGGTAGTCCCCCTTGATGTGTTGTTAAGTAGACTTGCTGAAATGAAGAGTACGATGCATGGAAAAAAAATGCTAAAATATCTATTCTTCTGCCAAGTTACTGAAATTTTTGCAGATATATTTTAGGAGGAATTCATGACTCTTGTGTCCCACACTTATAAATTTCCTGGGAAAGAATCATGCTTAGGAACATGAGAAAGGAGATACATAATAAAGGTACATTGTGATTATACAACTAGACACTGTCAATATTGGCAGTCATTGTGACCAGAATGATTTAACCTGACATTTTGTTTTATAAAGGGGGCCCAGGCTGCACCCCTCTAGGGATTCTTATATTCCTATGTTCTCCCTTTTTCTCTGCTATTAAAGTGAAAGTAATTGATTGTCCCGTCCAGCTGCTTAAAGTGAAAATAAATAAATGTATTAATACAACATTAGTTTAAATATGGCATTATGCAGGCACAGCCAACATTAGCTTGTGAGTTTCAATACTGAATTCTCTGACTATAGTAAATCAGACTGAAGTTTTGTACTATTTGAATAATGGGATCAGTTCACACAAATACAAAAGTAATTACGGGTTTATAGAATGTTCTAAAAAGAAGTTAATTATAATATGCAATAAGTTCTGTCTCGATGGATGAAATGGTGTCTTTGTTTTGTTCCGTCAGTGAATGTTGATATTTGGATCTTTAGTCAATTAATCACAGGTAAATATTTAATAGAAATATTACAATTATGTTAAGGGCAGAGTAGCGTGAAATCCTCAACTTCTAGAACCGCTTCACGAGATGTTCACCTTTCTGAGAGAATAGTTCAGCCAAACATTGCGTTTCACATCGAAGACGCCACACAGGAGACAAACCATTCTGTTGCTCTGAATGTGGGAGATGTTTTAAACATAACTCTAAGCTTCTTACACACCAGATAATTCACACAGGACAGAAACTGCATTCATGCTTCAGCTGTGGGAAGGGTTTTATTTCTAATGCTGATCTTGTCAGACACCTGATAAGTCACACAGAGGAGAAACCCTATTTTTGCTCTAAATGTGGGAATTGTTTCAAACATAAATGTAACCTCATTAAACACCAGATGATTCATGTAGAAGAAAAACAATATAAATGTGCTGAGTGTGGGAAATGTTTTGGCAGTAACGCAGCACGTTTTAAACACCAGAAGATTCACACAGGAGAAACACCATTTTCTTGCTCTGAATGTGGGAAATCCTTTATTAATAAGGGGCATCTTATTAGGCACCAGAGAATTCACACAGGAGAGAGACGGTACTTATGCGTTGAATGTGGGAAACGGTTTGTTAATAAATCCCATCTTATTAGGCACAATAAAATCCACACAGGGGAGAAATTGTGCTCATGCAGTGAATGTGGAAAAGGTTTTATCTGCAATTCGACTCTTGTTATACATAAAAGAGTTCACACGGGGGAGCAGCATCAGTGCACTGAATGTGGGAATTGTTTTCTCAGTTATCAAAATCTAGTTATCCATGAGAAAATTCACTCCGGTGTTGTGTAAATTGTGGAAAATGCTTTAACAGTAGCTCAAAGCTTGCTGTGCATATGAAAGGTCACACAGGAGATAAGCGGTTTTCTTGTCCTGAATGCAAGAAATGTTTCTTTAGGAATTCACAACTTATTACTCATCAGAGACATCACACAGGTGAAAAACCATATCCTTGCTCTGAATGTGGGAAATGTTTTGTGACCAAACCGAACCTTGCTAAACACCTGAAAATTCACACAGGTGAGAGACCACATTGTTGCCCTGAGTGCAGAAAATGTTTCTTTTCTAAAAAGAAGCTTGTTGAACACCAGAAATTTCACAATGGGGAGAAACCATATTTGTGCCCTGAATGTGGGAAATGTTTTTGCCAAGATTCAACTCTAGTTAGACATCAGAGAATTCACACAGAAAAGTAACCTATTCCTACTCGCACTAAATATGTGCAGTGTAGAGAAAACATATTTACATGCACAAAATGTGGGAAGTGTTTTACAAGGAAAGACAATCTTTCAGGTAGAATTACTTTTTTGTTTCTATATGAATATGTAGTAGAGATGGATCACCATTAGGCAACCAAGGCTCTTGTCTAGAGTCCATACTAGTCACCCTTTTTTATGTGTGTGTTTTTGTTTTTTTGGACAAACTGGGTAGGGGTATATTACCTATGGCCCAACGGGGCCTTAATCAGATTCTGATATGTAGCATAAGGCCAGAAGTTTTTCTGAACTTATTACAAGTTTACTTGTAGGCAAAACAACATAGAGCACCCCAAGTGATGAATGTATTGAGAGACAAAGATTTCAAGTATTATTTATGACCTTGCTTATTAATTTTAACAAAAATTAAGCAGAAGATGCTCGTATGCCTTGTAGCCTCATAGCTAGAGGGTTTTTCCTTCAGTGTTACGAACTCTATCACAGTAGGTAGGATAGAATAACCTCTCACAGGGAGACAGGACCTGTTTCTTGCATTTTTTTTAGTGCACAGAATCAAATATATAATTTGGTCCTTGGCAATTGCAAAAAAAAAAGCTTAAAAACTTGCCCTCAAAGAAAATGTCTGGCAGCCAAAACTTAAAGCAGATATAAGAAAAAAATTAAAGAATATATTTATTTTGTAAATAAGGTGATCTGGTAACATTCTCCAGAACTCCTATCTAGATAAAGTGCGGTTTTACGGTGAATGTGCTATGTCCATATCATGCAGAACTTCAATATGTATTAATAAGATGCTATAAGCTTGGCCATATCCCCATACACGTAGCAAAATATTGCATCGTGGATGCATTCACCAATATTATGCCTTATTTTTTCTTTTTCATTTTTGTTGTTATTTCAACATGCTTTTGAATGTATTTTATTTTATTGCTGGTTATTATTTTGAGGGGGGATAAGGGTAAAGGTGTTTGGCATTGCTGGGAATTTATAATCTTGAATATTAGTTTGTGTCCATCATGGATACAGGTTTTGTTTATTTATGGTGTGAAAATAAATAAGACTAGGGGGTAAATGTATCAAGCTGCGAGTTTACGTCAAATTTGAAAATTGGAGATGTTGCCTTTAGCAACCAATCAGATTCTAGCTATCATTTTGTAGAATGTACTAAATAAATAACTAGAATCTGGTTACTATAGGCAACATCTCAACTTTTCAAACCTGAGCTCCTCCACCTTGTTAGCCGATACAGATTAGATAATTACTATATAACTGCAGTACACAACTACTAAAGAGAGAGAGAGAAACAGGTTTGTGACTGAATACTGTGTTGGGTGCTACACCATTAAAGTACACAAGTGATGTTAAAGTATGTATACAGTCCAGTAAATTATATCTGTATAAACAGTGACTACCGATGTCATCACTTCAGTATTCATTAGGGGCCTCATTCATTAAGGATCTTAACTTGAGAAACTTCTTATTTCAGTCTCCTGGACAAAACCATGTTACAATGCAAGGGGTGCAAATTAGGATTTTGTTTTGCACATAAGTTAAATACTGGCTGTTTTTTCATGTAACACACAAATACTTGATAGCTTATTTGTAGACTGAAATTTAAAGTTGATATGTGTGTGCTACAAGAAAAAAACAGTCAGTATTTATCTTATGTGCAAAACAAAATCCTAATTTGCACCCTTGCATTGTAACATGGTTTTGTCCAGGAGACTGAAATAAGAAGTTTCTCAAGTTAAGATCCTTAATGAATCAGGCCCTAGAAAACCAAGCTACAACAATAGAAGTATTGTATGAATGACACATTGCCAATCAAATAAGAAACGTAATGGAAACAGCCTGAGATTCCGCATCATATCCGGGAATAAAGAGCAATTCATTTTAAACGTCTCTGTTGCAGTATCATTTGCAGAAGACACAATTTGAAGATTTAGTTCTGATTTGCTTGGTGCTCCCATGTGTTCTACATGGGGATTCAATCCATATATTTCATATGCGCTCAAATTTTCAGAACACAGTCCTGTTAGTATATACAAATCGTCAGGGCCGGTGCTAGGGTCCACGGTGCCCTAGGCATTTTTAAAAAAGCGCCCCCCCCCCCCCGCAAAAATCACCGCCCTCCTCCCTCCTCTCCTTACCTTGTCTCACCACTGCCGCCTCTCTGCTTCGTCTCCTCCCCTCCACTCACTGACACTAGTAAGTGGAGGGGAGGAGACGGAGCAGAGAGGCGGCGGTGGTGACAAAATAGCCTCTCCCCCCCCCCCCCCCCCTCCCCGTCCATCTGAATGCTGTGCGGCGGCCGTGACAGGTATGGTCAGCGGTCGCCGCACAGTTTTAAAGTATTTTAGAATACTGTGGCGCCCTCTAGAGCCCGGCGCCCTAGGCAAGTGCCTAACCTTGCCTAATGGGAGCGCCGGGCCTGCAAATCGTTCATGTCCCACCCAATCATTTACTAGAATTATCAACTCTTGAAATTTGGAGCCATGTTCTCGCCATGCAATTAATTATACACTTTCTAGTTGTTCTACTTACCAAATCTTTTAACATTATCCCCAACAGGCTGTCAAGTGGACAGAGACATCAGTTCTGAAACATCAGTTCTGTTATTAATATATTGTGGCTTCTATCCAAAATCTTTTGTATTACGGTGTCAGAATGTCCCGAATACGCCTCCACATTTGTAGCAGTTTGAATTTTGTCTTCCTCCAAATCTTAATAATCGTAAACCCTGCGTAATATGTCATTGAATTTAAGGAAATTGAACGAAGTGGACTAAAATGCTACACAGTAGGCCTTCTAAACCTCACTGGAACTATAAATGTGTATTACTGAAAACAGACAGTGTTGCCAATATTTATTTGTACTACTATAATGGGGGAAATGGGTGGGGGTGGGGGTGGGGGGGTAGGAGAGTTAGGGTATAGTGTTACCGCAGGAGCCCATGTTGGTATCTTTCACCTGTGCCTGGAATTGGGGAGTTGTTGAAATGAAACCAATTGTCCAAGGTCTAGTGGAGTTTAGTTATTGTGTAGTTTAGTAGGGGTGTGATGTATTCCTTAAAGGAAATATGCTATATAGGATTTAGCAATGCTGTTCTTGTGGATGGGAGATTTTTTTTTCCACTTTTTAGCTATAAGAAAATTAGATACATTACAAATATGCATTATAAATTAAAGATAATAATAATAAATAACCAATTGTCAGTGGCTTTGCTCAGGGATGTCAAGAGTTTGTAGAAAAGGAGTGTTAGAGGGGCGATAGGCACCCGGATTTCAGAAATCTGCTGTATGGTGCTGCTCCAGAACTGTCGGATGATAGGGCACTCCCACCCAATGTGAAGACATATGCCTATTTCACCACCATTTCTCCACCACAGGTTGGATGAGAGGTGATGGATGCAGTGTATCCCGACAGGGATCATGAACCAACTTGAGTATTTTTTAAATGATTTCTCCCCTATACCCACAGCGATCAAAGCTTTAGTCACTGATTTTCTAATGTAGACCATCCATTGTCCAATGATATTTCCAGGTTTCTCTCCCAAGCTTTTTCATGAGGTTCTTGTAGGGCTGGTTCAGGCACCAGCGAGGAGTGATATGATCGATATTGTGCCCTTACAAAGGAGATGTTTTTTATTTTTTTAAAGGGGGTGGTTTTCTGAGAGTTTGAACACATTTGGGAACGGATTAAGCTGCAGGTTTGCAAGTATTGGAAGTGTAAAGAGAGGGAGGTGATGTTTTTCTTGCACATATCCAGAAACTTCTGACCGTAGAGGATCCAGGGAAGGATAAAGGTTGAGTCTTCTCAGGAGGCTCCTGACTTCTGCTAGGTTTCTGATGGTATGCTGTCTCCCTTGCACCTCCACCACCAGCCAAAAGGTGAAACTCCATCTATATTTGTAACCTTGGTCACAGAGGGTGAGGGTAACTTCTCTTGAGATCTTTTGACAATTGGAGTAGAGGGGCGAGATCGTGAAAGACTTGGAGCTTAGAACCTTCAAAGATGGTAAAATTGGTTGAGAGCAATTTCAGAATGATGTCCGTGTCTTTGGGTTTGGGCCTAATGGCCCTATGTGCTCTTTAGATTTGGATAGAGATGGAAACAACTTTGTAGAAAAAAGTACTAGGTAGAATTCAAGTTTCTTTTTTAAGATCTTGCATAGAGCACTGCTGAAGGTAATTATAGTAACGTGGAGATTTCTTTTACAAATTGCAAGCCAAAACCTATGTATAATAAGCTAACATCTTTGTATCCAGTATCAGACAATTCACCCTAATGAACAATAATGAGAGTGTCTCTGCTGAGGAATGCTCAACGCTCTGGGATACCACACTATGGTGAATTTCTCTAACTCAGTGGAGTGTATATAAAGAAGAACCCACACTTGTGACAGCTATTTCTCACTGTCTCACCGTTACATTATAGTCTGAACACCAGATGGCAGCAGTACGTCACAAAGTTTTATAAAATGTAGCAAACTGTGGGATAGAGTTGTGCAATAGATTTATTTAACACCACAGTAACTGATAAAGCAGTTTGATTAAGTGGATATTTAGCAGGTCTCCTGCTTTTCTTTTTTGGTAGACCTCCCTTTTTTTAAAAAAAGATGGCTGTCTTGACATGTGTTAGTCCTAGTGGATCAAGCTTCACAGTGAGGAACTCCCGACGTCTTAGTGATTACTGGATACAGCTAGTCCCCTCAATAAGAGTAGTGGGTAAAGAAGTCTTCTGGGCCAGTAGCATAGTGGAGTGAGGGTGATCGCTGCAGCTACAAGGTACTGACCTAATGAATAGGCTATTACTAAGTACCGACTGACAGGGAGCCCAGACTACTGCTAAGTATCTGTTTTCCAAACAGGACCGCAGCATTTAAGTGTCTGGCAATACATCAAGGGGAGAAAAAGTAAAACAGGAGAATACACAGAAGAAAGGAGCTGAGTGCAGGGGATGAACAGATGGGGTAGTGGAGAAGAGAGGGGAGAAAAAAGAAAGTAAAAAACACGTGAAAGGTGCAGGAAGAGCAGAAGGAGAAGAACATGAGAAGAAGAGCAGAAGAGGGGGGGAGGAAAGGAGCAAAGGGGACCGTCAGCGAGGAAGGGTTGGAACAGGCGAGGAGCCAGTCAGATATCAGGGAAGAGGAACAGATCAACCTCTTGCCTTGATTGTCTGTTCACACTGACAGACAGGGAGCTTATCCAGTCGGTTCAGGAGGCTGATCCGTGCTGACAGCTGCAGGACATTTAATAGGGTGGCTGTTCCATGATTACTTGCCAGCCACAAGGAAGGACCCAAATGTCCAGACCAGGGTGTCCCTCCCTGTAAAGAGCAAGATGCTGGAAGAAGGCACAGGCTGCTCTTCATCCACAAGTAACAGTCTGCTCTCAATTTTGTTTTCTTTTACACCACATTTACTAATCGTCCACCTTCTGTCCTGGAACAAGTGTTTAAAGCAGGCCTGTCCAACCTGCGGCCCTCCAGATGTTGTGAAACTACAAGTCCCAGCATGCCCTTCCAGCTATCAACAGGTTGTCTACTGGCAAAGCATGCTGGGGCTTGTAGTTTCACAACACCTGGAGGGCCGCAGGTTGGACAGGCCTGGTTTAAATGGTGATGTCCCAAGCGCGCTATGACATTTACATGACAGGCACTGAAATGTCACAAGACAGAAAATGTGTTATTCTGCTCACGGTAGCAGGATTCCACCATAGACTTGTCAGGCAGTTTTTCTCGAATGACTCATTTTGAGAAAATATAAAACATTTGTGCTGCATATTTCTTAACAGAAGATCACTAATATAAATATATCCGGGTGACCATAAATGGCAAATAGCTCTAGCTTCATGTCTGCATTCAGAACTGAGATTGTCTCAACTTATTAATTTAGTTGCCTTCGGTGCCCTCTCTCCAGTTACCATGCATCCTTTTTAATACTGAAAAGGGTCTGTCCAGTGTCTTAGAACACAATATCTGTTCTCTCCAGTAAATTACATTTATAATACAAGAAAAAACCTGCCGATTGCCATGTCTATGATCTACAAGTCTACTGAGATCCTCTTCCACCAATGCCAGTAAGTGGCCGGTGAGTAGACAGGGAAGTAATATCTAGCCAGATGTAGGTGGTAAGGATTTCCGTGTACTGTTACTGGATATGATTGCTGTACCAGCATTGGAGCTGTTTTACCATCCTGACAACTGCTAATAAACAGCTAAATGGTTCAGCATACCTGTGTCCGATTCCTGTGAATGGTGTACTTTCTCACGAGATATATATATATATATATGAGGATTTTTGTACTTATGTTAAATCTCTTTCTCCGAGTCCATCTGGGGGACACTGCTACAATGGGGTTGTCTGAGGGCGCTTGGAGTTGGCACCTAAATAGTTTAGAACTACACTTGCTGCTGACTCCTCCCCTCAGCAAGCCCACAAACTTCAGTAATACTAAAGTTCCAAGAATGGACACAACAATGTAACTAAACAAACCAACAGCTAAATGGGGGGAATGCAGTGTCCCTCAGATGGACTCGGATAAAGAGATTTAACGTAAGTACAAAAATCCTCTTTTCTACATCATCCACTCTGGTGGACACTGCTACAATGGGGACCTTCTAAAGTAGGCCCTTAAGCGCGGGAATAACCTAGTCTACTGGCTTGCAAAACATTCCTGCCAAAATTGGCATCCGAAGACGCAAAATTGTTAAACTTGTAAAAACGAGTAAAAGTATGAACAGAGGACCAGGTAGCTACCCTACACAGTTGATCCACAGAAGCTCCATGACGAGCAGCCCAGAATGCCCCCACCACACATGTTGAATACGCCATGAGAACCCTAGGCACAGGACGATAAATACTGATATAGGCATGTCTAATCTCAGATTTAATCCAGCGAGCAATTGTTTGTTTGGTAGCTGGCCATCCTCGTTTCGAAGAATCGTAAAGCTTTAACTACATCCAGACCAGAAGATGCAGGAGTAGAAGAAGAAGACCTGAAGAAGACATTTCTTCACGAAAGGCACCACAATGTCTTGATTAATATGGAAACTAGAAACCACTTTAAGCAAAAAAGAAGGAACGCTCCTGAGGACAGCTCTGTCCTCATGGAAAACTAAATTAGGATCCCTACAATACAAGACTCCTAATTCCGATACCCTTCTAACAGAAGCGATGGCCAAAGGGAAAACCACCTTCCATGTCATAAATCTGATATCAGCCGATTGTAGAGGTTCAAATGCAGGACGCTAAAGAACATCAAGGACTAGATTCAATTCCCACGGAGATAACGGAGGGACATGGGTGTCACGGATCAATGTAGAAATACAGCTAAGGAGCCATGGATAGGTGAAAAAACAAACAATGTTTATTGCTGGAGAGTATGAACAGTTGATGACATAATAGCTTGCAGAATTTACCAGATATACAGCAGTTGCAGGTAAATGGGAGGTGAGGAAATATTTCAGGTAGCATGCACAGGGAAATGCACAGATAAGTCCCAGGTTCACATAAGGAACAGGTCAGCAGGTTGTATGTTGAAATAGATCTCCAGCAGCATAAATCCAGGAGCACAAACAGGAGGAAGTGACCACAGAGAATAACCTCAGGATGTGACAACAATAACCAGCAATGACTGCTGGGCGGAACAGGTATATATAAGGGAAATGAGAACACACCCAGGTGCATGGGATAATTGGAGAAAGTGTTAACCCCTAATGCAAACATGAAAGGCAAGATAGCAGCACCTCTGGTGATCATAGGTACTGCAGCAAATACACACTTATAAAGTCAAAAGGCAGGAGCTGCCAGGCAAAGTAGCATGTAATGCATAACCTTGCAGGCAGATCCTGACAATGGGGAGGCTGAATATGCAGCACTCCCTGTAGAAATGCACAAACATCCGGTAAAGAGGCCAAACGTTGTTGAAAGAAAATAGAGAGGGCCGAGACTTGCACCTTTAGAGAATTTGACCTAAGACCTGTTTCCAGACCATCCTGGAGAAAGGCTAGAAACTGGGGCAGACTGAAAAGTGCTGGGTCACAACACCTCTTTTCACACCATTGTATGTAAATCTTTCACACCCTACGATATATTTTAGCAGATACTGGCTTACGAGCTTTCATTAAGGTATCCACCACTCTCAAAGAGAAACCTCTTGATCTCCAGAGACTGGCCTCAGTAGCCATGCCATTAAAGCCAATCGAGTTAAGTCCTGATAATGAAAAGGACCTTGACTGAGAAGATTGTGTCTGAGTGGAACAGGCCAACCTTTTCCTACCGCCATACGTAATATGTCTGCAAACCAAACTCGCCTTGGCCAGTTTGGCGCCACTAGTACTACCGAATGAGGTCCTACTCTGACTCTTTGTAGCACCCGAAGAATCATTTGGATTGAGGGAAATAGATATCCCAGTCCGAAATCCCACTTCATTGACATCATATCCACCGCTGCCGCCAGATGGTCCCTGGTTCTTGCGCAAAACCTTGGTACCTGATGGTTGTATCTGGATGCCATTAAATCCAGGTCTGAAAGGCCCCATCTTTGAACCAGTTGTTGAAAGACCTGCAGATGTAATGACCATTCCCCCAGAAGAATTGCATGCCTGCTTAGATAATCCGCCTCCCAGTTTTCCACTCCTGGAAAGAAAACCGCGGATATCGCTGGAACCCAGGTCTCTGCCCAAGACAGGATCTATTCCGCTATCTGCATTGCACCCGTACTTCTTGTTCCTCCCTGACGATTCACGTACGCCACTGCCGTGGCGTTGTCTGACTGCAGACGAACTGGCTTTCCCTTCAGGAAGGATTGTGCTCCTTGAAGGCCTAGCAACATTGCTCGCAATTCTAGAATATTGATCGGCAAAAGAGCCTCCCTGATGGACCAGAGTCCCTGCAGCCGAAGATGGAGGACCACTGCTCCCCAACCTTGCAAACTGGCATCCGTAATCACTACGATCCATTCCACTAGAGCAAAGGACTTTCCTACTCGCAGATGGTCCAGAATGAGCCACCAACCCAGAGAATCGCAAGACTTTCTGGAGAGGTGAATCACTTGAGACTCCAAATGCTTTGGAAACCCTGACCATTGATTCAGAATATCCCACTGGAAGGCATTTGAATGGAACTCACTGTAGGGAAGAGTCTCGAATGCTGATACCATCAGTCCTAAACCCGCATCCCAAACTTCATTAAGGGGCGAGGATGATTCCGAAGCAGGCGGACAGAGTTCTGAATGAAACAAATTTTCTTCTCTGGGAGAAAGACCTTCTGTAGGGTCGTGTTCATTAGAAGTCCTAAAAACACCATTCTTTGCGACGGCTGTAGAAACGACTTTGGATAATTGACTATCCAGCCGTGCCACTGCAGGAAACTCAGGGCGAGGGTCAGGTGATCTCTCGGCTGCATTTGACACCGTTGACCACTCTCTTCTCATACAAACGCTGCAATCCCTAGGTCTTCAAGACACAGTTCTATCCTGGTTCTCATCCTACCTCTCTAATCGCTCTTTCACTGTTAATTTCTCTGGAGCCACCTCTGCTCCGCTTCCCCTATCAGTTGGAGTACCACAAGGCTCAGTGCTAGGTCCTCTGCTGTTCTCTATCTATACCGCTTCTCTTGGAAATCTAATAAGTTCCTTTGGCTTTCAGTATCATCTCTATGTGGATGATACCCAAATCTATCTATCCTCTCCTGATATCTCGACATCTGTGTTGTCCCGTGTAACTGACTGTCTTTCTGCCATATCATCTTGGATGTCCTCTCGTCAACTCAAACTTAATCTTTCTAAAACAGAGTTAATAATATTCCCACCCGCCAACAAGAGCATACCTGACATTTCTATCTCTGTTGATAACATGACCATAAATCCCACCCCACAAGCTCGCTGCCTAGGTGTAATCCTTGATTCACGCCTATCCTTTGTTCCCCACATTGACTCTATATCTAAATCATGTTACATACATCTAAAGAACATTTCCAGAATCCGCACATATCTTACACAAGACACTGCTAAAACCTTAATTCATGCACTAATCATCTCCCGCATTGACTATTGCAATTCCCTCCTTACTGGTCTTCCCAAAAACAGACTCAAACCCCTAAAATCTATTTTGCATGCTTCGGCAAGACTGATTTTCCTTGCAAATAGCTATTCCTCTGTTGAATCACTCTGTATGTCTCTACACTGGCTGCCTGTCTTCTACCGAATCCAATATAAAATACTTTTACTAACCTACAAGGCCATCGACAAAGCTGCACCAACATACATCTCCTCTCTTGTCTCAAAATATCTCCCAACTCGGCAACTCCGTTCTGCAAAAGATCTGCGTCTCTCATCCACCCTCATTACATCCTCCCATTCCCGGTTACAGGACTTTTTTCGGGCTGCACCCACTCTATGGAACTCTCCCCCTCGCACAATAAGACTCTCCTCTGGTCTACAAACTTTCAAGCGTTCTCTGAAAACCTACCTATTCAGACAAGCTTATAATATTCCTCAACCACACTCTTAACCTCACTACCTTTAGCCTGTTACACAATTTCACAGAAGACAACTACCCCCGGACCAACATTGTTGTGTGACAGGATCATTTAGCTTATGAGTCACCTTACCTTTGCAGTCTGGCTGGGCCATGATGCAAAATGTATACTTAACCTCATGTGTCAATCTCCCATTGTCCCATAGATTGTAAGCTTGCGAGCAGGGCCTTCTCACCTCTTTGTCTGTTTTACCCAGTTTGTTTATTAGTTTTACGTTTGTCCCCAATTGTAAAGCGCTACGGAATATGTTGGCGTTATATAAATAAATGATGATGATGATAAGATCACCTGTGAGGGAGCTTTGATGAGTAAATCGTCCAGGTATGGAACAATATTCACTCCCTGGGCATGCAAACCTGCTGCCATGACTTTCGTGAACACTCTGGGAGCAGTTGAAAGACCGAAGGGAAGAGCCCGAAATTGAAAATGCGAATTCCTTACTGTGAAACAAAGGAGGGATTGATGTCCTTCCCAAATTGGAACATGTAGATATGCGTCCCGAATGTCTATAGACGCTAGAAACTCCAAGGGTACCAATTCATAAATCACCGATCGAATTGACTCCATACGGAATTTTGTTACTCGAAGATGAGTATTGAGATTCTTGAGGTTTAAGATCGGTCAAAATGATCTGTCTTGTTTGGGCACCAAAAATAGGTTTGAGTAAAACCCTTTTCCCTTCTGGTTTTCCGGGGCTCTGCAAATGAACCCAGTGGAAAGAAGAGAGGTGACTGATTGAAGCATCGACCTTCTTTTGATGCAATCGCGAGGTAATTGGGTTTGGAAAAATTTTTGAGGAGAAGGACCCATAATATCCAAAAAATAACCTCTGGATATTATCCCCAATATCCAAATATCCTTGGTGGAAGCCACCTATTGGTCCCTGAACAAACGAAGGCGACCCCCCACCCCTGCAGCCGCTAGGAGGGGGGGGGGAAATCCCTTCATGCGGAAGATTTATCTGAGGATTTGGAAGATGGACGCCTCTTAGAATAGGAGCCCCTTCCTTTCTGAGAAAATCCCCTGTTAGAGAGAGGCCTTACCCTACTGGAGGATTGCCCCCTTGAGACTGAATTCCCACGAAAGGACTGACGAAAGGAACCAAAACGTGAAGTCCTGGGCTTAGATGCATTAACCGGCAGAAAAGAGCTTTTGCCTCCTGTAGTTTGAGTGATCATATTATCCAATTCAGGACCGAAGAGAACGGACCCTGAAAATGGAAGGGCCTCTAAAGATCTTTTAGACTCCAGGTCAGTATTACATGAACGAAGCCACAGCACTCTCCTGGCCACAACTGCCGAAGCAGACACCGAGGAAGAAATGGAAGCAGAATTTTGGGTTGCCTCAGAGGTAACCAGAAGCTTCCTTAAGGTGAAGAGCCAAGGGGAGCAATTCTGAATCTTGTAATCCAAAAGCTAATTGATCAGCCCAAGACTCTGGCCACCCACGCGGATGCGAACAAAGGCCTAAAGGACGTGCCATCCTCCAAGAAAATGCTTCTTAAAAACTCCTCTAACCTACGATCTGTAGGATCCTGAAGGACCGCTGCGCCAGGAATCTGCAGAGTAGTATGACGGGCTAGTCTAGCAACCGGAGTATCAACTTTGGTTAGTTGTTCCCAACGAGATGCCTTCTGTTCCTGTAGAGTATAAAGCACAGAATACCGGCGAGGCAAGGTAATCTTCTTATCCGGTTGTTTCCACGCTGATTCAGCAATTTCTGTAAGCTCCGCTGAAGACGGGAAACAAACAGTCTTAGGTCTGTTTCGCTTAAGCAATCCCTTGGCAGGAAGGGCTTTTTCCGCCTCCATTTGGTCAAGGGTCTGACGAACTGCTAAGACTAAATCCTGAATCCCCTGGTTCCTGGAATTATCTTCCAAGTCACCTAGTTGTATAGAATCTGAATCTTCCCCTATTTCACCTTCCTCACCAGATGACCCCTGATTCAGACAGCAACAGAGGATGAGAAAGACGAGCATGTTTTGCCCTAGGGTCTGAACGTGAGGAAGAATCTAAGAAACTGGTCAAACGGTCTAAACGCTTCCCCAGAGCGGAAGACCAAGCAGGTTCAGGTTGCAAATTCTGAGATTCAGAGGGCTGGGATTGAGATAAATCGCGCCCTGTATCATCCACGGCATTAACCACATCTGCAGAAGTAGCCGAAGCAGAACCAGGGTTTACATTTAATGAAGCAGAGCTAGATTCTGCTTGTTTATTGATCATTTGGGCGAGTAAAGAAACAGACTGTGCCAGAGAGGAAACCCCTGCAGGCTCCTCCACTACGGCGGAAGGACCACCCTTGGGCTGCACGCCTTGGACTCCTCCTTCACACTGCGCACAAACAGCCTCCTTGTCCAACTGTCCCCCTGGCAATTTACCCGAACATTTAGAGCAGGTAAAATATTTAACACGGGCACTCTTTCCCTTATCCGACATTGTGACACACAATCCTTCCAAAGGGATATTATTTTCTTCAATTAAAACAATATCTCTTAATTTAGCACTTTTCTATTTTTATTTTTATTTTTTTTAAAAAATAGAAGAAAAACTGAGAATAGAGATGCCCAGTAAACTATGTCATTCTTTCCCCTAACATAGGAAATAATGTCAATTTACCAACTTTTCGTCAGATTATCCAGCCCCAACTCTAACAATAGCTGAGGGAGGAAAGGGAATAACTAGCCCCTGAGGGAATTAACCGCTTAACTCGTAGATATTTGTAATTATTTCAACAAAATTTCTAGCAGTATAAAAGCAGTTAGACTTATATATCCATAAATAAATATACATATGTGTGAAATACATATGTCCCCTATGGGGTACTTAGCGTAAATAAAGTGGTTGAAGCCTGAGGATCACAAGGGGAAAAGCCAGCAGCAGCTCACAGTGTGCCTCCAAACGACCTTTTCCGTTATGCAGGAAAGGGCGCGAAGATTCCCCACTCTGGACCGTCTCACTGACAGGGGGACAGTCTTGATTACTACTCCCTGACTATATATGGCTTTTCACCACCGTTAGAGTCTCCGTGACTGAGCTGTTCACCCCTACCAGACTCTGCTGTATCGGGTGACTGCCTCCAGCGCTGCCCAGGCTTAGAGATATCCAAGTTCCCCTTCCGCCTCAGCGGGGAACTTGGTATCTCCCAACTGTCAGATCCCCAGACGGAGTGCGGCGCTCTTTGCCTGTGGCAGCGCCGGACCCGTCGAGACTGAATAGTGACAGCCGCTTAGCGCTGTCACTATCAATGATATTGTAAATGACTTCTTCCTGTCTTCTTTTTTCTTCCCTTTTTTTTTTTAATAAAAAACATTCAAAATTTTCCAGAGGAGAAAAATGTTAACAACATTTATCCCCACCTACACTATCAATACATAACAATATCTATCAATAAATAACTAAGAAAACAAAAACATCTATTACTTCACAGCAAGTACTGCTAAGCAGTATCAAACACAGCCCAACTCCTTGAGCACTTAAACATAACATATCTTTAAAGACTTTCCTTTTGGTACGCATATATTATATGCATAAGGTGTTGGCGATTTGAAGTGTGTATAACCGTATACAGCACTGTGCAAACAAGCTATTAAGCTTCAATATCTGGTACGCATATTGCACATTAAGGTGTTGGTGCTTTAGAGTGGTGATCACTCCTTGTTTTCTTATCCTATTCACTTACCTTTGGGCAAACTCTGTTACCTTACATTATTACTCCAGTTTATACACGTGGAGAGTGTTATCTCTGGGTTTGCGGAACAGTCACTGTAATTGTATCTCTTGAAATACAGTATTATACTATGTGGCTCCCCATCCCTTCTGTTTTGCTTTATATATGTACACACACATACATATATCACACATACATACTGTGTGGTAGACACTAAGTAGTATTCAGCCTAAGTACATGTTACGTTTCTCAAGATGGCATCGTTAAGTGACGCTGGCCAGGCGAAGAGATTAGTAGAGCCAAGCATAGCTGTGGAACAAACCGAGCGAATCCATAATATATCGTCTGAGTGCGCCTACGGTTCTTCTTTGATAGGGTAGTTGCTAGCTATAGAACAATGGTGTCACCAACTTGAAGTAATGACAAAGGTTTCACTGAACTATTGGCAAAGTGAAAAGCCCTAAACCGTATTTGTCATCCAAAAGTCTACATTATGTGTGTATACTTCATGTGCTTTCAGGGTCTGCAGATCCTGGGAAGGTTTTGTGTCTTTATCTTAGTGATTGCTATCCCAGATAACAGCTCCTTTCCCTTTATAGCATATACATACATACATGGGTTCAGTAAGCTCTACATCTGTGTTACATCTATGACACTACTCTTGCATCCTGACATACGCTTAGGAGGATCTTGTTCCTTCAAGTCAAATCATGGTGAGAATCATGTTATATCCAATCAGACCAAGGAAATGAAAACCTATAAAAAACCTAAAAAAAAATCTATAAAAAAAATCAAGTGGGCAATACCCTCCAGAGTCTCTATAAATAATTTAAGTGTGGGCAGTAATCTCCAACATTATTCAGTATTATTGCAAAGTATCACACTGCTCCCACCCAGCTAATTCTTAATGTCACCCAGCTGGCAAAATTTTGTGGGGAGAACATTGATTAATAATTAACCTATACAAAATAATAAATAGCTGGCGATATAAAAGAAATGTAGTTTGCACTAAGTTCTGTTAATTCATGATAGGTCTACTTATAAACAGTTTGTTAGACCAAGTGCAGATAAGGATTACACGATATGTATAAAAACAATAAAACACTCTACCACATTAGTGAATGGTAATTTATTACATCTCCTTAAACTGTCCAGTCCTTCCAAAACAATTCCTAACTTCAAACAAGGCTATTACCTATTTTTCGGAATTTTGATGTGACAGATTGATTTGTGGACTAGAACCTTTGTCACATTCGGAAATGAATGGTCTAATTTTTGAATGGATTCTTCGATGTTTATCCAGATGCGCACGGTGGCTGAAACGCTTCCCGCAATCAGAACATGGAAATGGCTTCTCTCCTGTGTGGACCCTCTCGTGCGCAATGAGATTGGCCTTGAGATTGAAGCTTTTGCCACATTCAGCGCACAGAAAAGGCTTCAATTCCTTGTGAATCCGCTCGTGAACAAGAAGATTGGACTTGGCTGTAAAGCCTTTCCCACATTCGGAACATACGAAGGGTTTTACTTCTTTGTGAGTCCTCTCGTGTATGATAAGGTTGGACTTGATAGTGTAACCTTTCCCGCATTCAGAACATACAAAGGGTTTCACGTCTTTGTGAATCCTCTCATGGACGACGAGACTTGACTTGAGTGTGAAGCCTTTTCCACAGTCGGAACACACAAAGAGTTTCAACCCACTGTGAATTTTCTGGTGCCGAGCCAAATCTGATCTGTATGTGAAACATTTACCACATTCGGAACAAGAAAATGGTTTCTCCCCTGTGTGGGTTCTTTGATGGGTGACAAGGGACTGGCTGTGCCGGAAAGATTTATCACACACCATACAGGAAAATGGTTTCTCACCTGTGTGCACTCTCTTATGTCTGACAAGGCTTGATTTGAAGGTGAAACACTGGTCGCATTCGGAACAAGAAAATGGTTTCTCTCCTCTATGAGTCCGTTCATGGGCAACGAGGCAAGATTTTTTTGTGAAAACTTTCCCACATTCGCAAATCAGGTTCTTTCCCATGTGAACCGTCTGATGCCTGTCAAGAGCCGATTGACTAAAGAATCTTTTTTGACATTCAGAGCAATTGTATGTCCTGTATGCATTATGTGATGTCAACTGTGCATTACTATTTCCTGTACAGTTCTCCTCGGTATTAGAAGTATCATTAACAGTGTCCGAAATTTTTTCTTCTTCACCAGAGACCGATTCCTCCTTAATATGGAGAATTGTAAATTCTGTGTCTTCATGAACGTCAGTGTCTGTAAGGTTTCCTTCTTCACAGAAGACTGATTCCTCCTTAATATTAAAAGATTTAAATGGTGTATTAATGTCTGCGCCTGTGAGGTTTCCTTGATTAAATGAAAAAGATACTTCTTTAATATGAGTAGGGGTATGATCTGTAGGTGTATAAATATTGGAGTCTGTGAGGTTTCTTCCCTCACATGAGACCGCTTCCTCCTTAATATCAGAAGATGCATGTCCATCCTTTATAGATCCTGTGGGTTTAATAATTTCATTTAAATGTCCTTTATTAAGGATTATTGAGGCCCTAGCTTGACATATTTCAAATTCTTCTTTCATATCTGGTAGTGAATTTATAATCTGATTACTGGCACTATTATTTGTCTCTTCATTTACACTGCTTGGGCTACGAGTTCTAGTAGATCGGTTTCTGTTCTTTGGTCCACCTGAAAATGAACATGAAATAAACAAAGATAAAACATTTTCAAGAAAACGTTAGAAATAATATGATTCTTCATTAACTAGCATCTAGATATATCGGTCAATCCCACAGTATCCACATCACAGTGAAGCCGGATTTGAATACCAGGGCTTAACATTGAAGTTAACATTAGCGGCCTATGAAACCGAATTTAGGATTGACTATTGTCTTGTAACTAGGGATGTAAATATGGAAAACCCTTTAAGGAAGTGACATGGAATGCAATTGGAAGACGTTAAGATTACAAGCAAAGCGACATAAGCTACAAATAACAAAGAACCATTGTTTAATATGGCTGAGACATTTACATGAGTGTGACAGTGAAAAGGAATTTAAGAATGGACTACAGAAGCGTGGTTCAGCTGAACAAAATGCACTGCTCTGGTTGTGTTAAGTCTCTTATAAAAGTGATTTAACCACTTAGGCCCCTCTATTCAAGTTGGACATATGTGCGTATACATCTGTATCTAGATTTGTGTGTACCTTAGACTTGTGAATTTAGCCCTGAAGGGGCATTATTTGGGCAGGTGAGTATAGTACAGTAAGGGACTGTTCAGGTAAGTGTAGCACGCCCCTCTGGAGACTCGAACTAATGAGGTGTTGACGCATCTCCAGACACCCTTCTTAGGAGGAATATCTTGTGCGGATACCAGAGACCAGATGTGAAGATACTTGATGTTGACAATGGCATCAGCAGCACTATCTAGCTCAGGCCTGTCCAACCTGCGGCCCTCCAGGTGTTGTGAAACTACAAGTCCCAGCAGGCCCTTCCAGATATCAACTGGTTGTCTACTGGCAAAGCATGCTGGGGCTTGTAGTTTCACAACATCTGGAGGGCCGCAGGTTGGACAGGCCTGATCTAGCTGCTTGTGATTGGCTGTTGGTGTATTGACAGCTCCAGCTAATAGAAATTAATTTGTTAGCATTGCAGCCATAGTGTATCAAGTCGTGGGTGTCCATTCGCATTATTTGTCATTTCCATTTGTAATACAGCAGGAAAGAAGTTACTCAACAGATTTTTAAAGTGGTAATGATCTTGATTGTGGCTGGATCCCTTATAAATTACTTATTCTATAAATATATTTAAAATATTAGCACAGGGCACCAATTTATAATTGCAAATGTACTCATTTTTTATACTGTTTATTACAAATGTACTGATTTTTGAGGTATTGATTTCTGAGATAGTATGTCATGTTTGGGTTTTGTAACCGTCCTATAGGAAATCCCAAGTAAGCATAACTGTCTGGAGACAGGTAATCTTATGTTACTTAGACCTTTTTATTGCTGAGTGACCAACACGTCTGCTGAGCCTGAAAGCACAGTCGGGGGTAATTAGAGTAGCTGGTAGACATTATATGTGTGTAATACTCAGAATGTAAGTCAATTTTGCAAGTTAAACTGCGTTAAAAGCAAGACTAGAGAAATGTTATATCCTGATGGTAAACATTCAATATAAAACCTCAGACGTTGTGGTGCCGCTAGCAGCAATGTAAACAGGTGTTAAACCCCTCCAGGCTGATTTATGTGCAGGCTGCATGTAGCACCTGGATTGGTTAGAGTTGTAGGAGGCTGGATTACCTCCTGATAGGGTATCTGTGTAAATCTGTATAAAAGGAGGACTGTTTGACCATGTAATGTAGTATTATTATTCTATCTGTACCTTTCTGGATATCACTAGTACCATAAACTAGTGTAACTGTTCTTATCAGGACACTTGAGTTAATAAAATATTACTGCTTTAAAATGCTTTGAAGCCTACCTACCTGCTGTAATTACTGTAACCTACAGATTAGACCAATCTAATCCGTTATCCGGCTGTTCTGAGTTTTGGACCCAGCATCCAGTACCAACGCTCTGCCCGCTACCCTGCAGCTTTGGCCAGTGTGATAGGCCAGGGGGAACCATCCACAGCAACCCTGATCTAAAGGAAGAGGTCAGGTGTACCAGCCCAGGAGCCCAGTGAGGGGGTACACTAGCAGTGGGAGTTACCCAGAAGGAACGCAGTTCTAAGCGCCGCTAAGGAGCCTAGTGGGGGAAGCAGTCTCCTTCTACTGCGATGCAGGGGGCACGATTTGGGATAAAGTAAAGGGGCAGTGGCAAGGCAAGCCCAGCCGGTCCCCAACAAACACACAGACAGGGCGGCATAGGAGGTCCATCCTGTCACGTAACTTGCACACTTATTATTAAAACTGTTAAGATACTATTTTCTATTGTTCATATAACACCACATTACCTTATTTTCTATATGAATGGGATAATAGATTAAGAAAAAAAAAAAGAAAATTGGTGCTGGGCAACCATTAATCCAAAAATGAACATTAGCAGTAAGAGTCACAGCTGTAGTGCTATGTCCTTAACGAAAGAGATCATTGAAAAAATGATACAGCGCTGACAGATATAATCACTAAATTGAAATTAAACAATCCTAATTGGATTATCGTTTTCGTTTTTTAGTAACCACTCTGGTGTTACTTGTTTTTAGGATTGTTTAATTTTAACTTAGTGATTACTTCTCAGTCAGCGCTGTATCGATTTTTTTTAAATGAATGGACGAATGCAGCTTTCAAGCAGAGGGGGCAGAGTGTGTGGAGATGAAGGGGGCACAGAGTGTGCGGAGATGAAGGGGGCACAGAGTGTTCGGAGATGAAGGGGGCACAGAGTGTGCAGAGTTGAAGGGGGCACAGAGTGTGCGGAGATGAAGGGGGCACAGAGTGTGCGGAGATGAAGGGGGCACAGAGTGTGCGGAGATGAAGGGGGCACAGAGTGTGCGGAGATGAAGGGGGCACAGAGTGTGCAGAGATGAAGGGGGCACAGAGTGTGCGGAGATGAAGGAGGGCGCAGAGTGTGCGGATGCAGAGGGGGCGCAGAGTGTGCGGATGCAGAGGGGGCGCAGAGTGTGCGGATGCAGAGGGGGCGCAGAGTGTGTGGAGATGAAGGGGGCACAGAGTGTGTGGAGATGAAGGGGGCACAGAGTGTGTGGAGATGAAGGGGGCACAGAGTGTGTGGAGATGAAGGGGGCACAGAGTGTGTGGAGATGAAGGGGGCACAGAGTGTGTGGAGATGAAGGGGGCACAGAGTGTGTGGAGATGAAGGGGGCACAGAGTGTGTGGATGCAGGGGACACAGTGTTTGTTAGCTGTAAATTATTCTTTGACAGAAATATAATTGAAAAAATATAAATAAAAATATTCTTTTCCCTTGGATTTATGTGTATTATTTTTGCATACAACTAAAAAGGTATTTCTGTCCTGACCTAAATACTTATTACGTTTTTTTTGACTACTTATAAAACGGGACTGCTCGATAATTATTTTGGAAGGGTGCCTTGAAAATATTATGGAGACTCTAAGGGTGCCGCGAACTGCAAAAGTTTGGGAACCACTGCTTTAGACTATAGTTTCATAAACTTATCCACTGGTACCAGCAATGGGATAAGAATCAAAGTATATGATGTCGAATTCATTAGTTGACAGAACTTAAAGAGACTTTAACAAACTCTGAATCAATTTGAATTCCAACTAGACCCCGAAATAGAATCAGCTACGCCATGATGGAGACTCTAAAGTTTTTGCTGATATAAATTTCCTCTAATACTTTGTAGAAGAGACACTACAAAGAAAAGTGGGTATCACTGGACTAGTTATCAGGCTAAGCCAGTTTGTATAAACATCTATACTGCGGTTGATGAAACTACCAGTTGCTCAAAGCGTATTGCTGAGAAGACAGTTATAATTGTCAACTCACATCCAAACAGGTTCCAGGTTTCCTGTGGACACTGAGATGAAAGTTACTCACTACAAACCCTGGATGTACTGGTCTCTGTGAGATCTTCAATGTGACACTGAAGACCATCCTAACAAGAAGAGTCTACACATTTTCTTTCAAGGTATAGAGTAAGTACCTCTTACCTGGTGATGTGAGGCCCTGGTCATTTTCCATCATCACGTCCTTGTACAGATCCTTGTGTCCTTTTAAACGCTCTGAATCCTGCATGGAGAGACAGACAGTGACAATCTCACACCTTATAGGAACCTGACACACACAATGATACAGTCATCACCCAGACACATCCCCTGGTGTTACTGTATAATGTCCCATTCCCAGCAGTCACCTCTCCAGTCACCAGCTGAATGATCTTGTTGGTCAGTTCCAGGATCTTCTGGTCATTGTCTCTCTCATGTATCAGTGAGTGAGGTGGAGGCACCATGATGGGGCTCTGGGTCCTGCTCAATCCTCCTGACACACAGGGATGGCTGCTGGGTGTCTCACTATCACCAGACTTCTTTAAAACAATACATTCCTACATATTGAGAGACACTAATAAATATCACTGTGCAGAGAGATAGACACATTACATACAAATATGTCTCTTCCTAGGCACAACTTCATCATGAAGTACAACAAATTAATTTCCCCAGAAGGTCTTAGGAATTTGGAGAACGAGAGCCACAGCCATGTGACTAAGGAGTAATACCATGATGGGTATGTTTCTGAGGCCACATACTTGTTGTCCATCTTGGGATTACTTAATTGAATGATACCAGCAGAAGATTCACCAGTTTTGTTATAAGATGGCATCATCGGAGACCCATACTTTCCTATTTATGCAAGTGCCCCGGGAAAAGCAATCTCAGCCTAGTTTTGTGGCTTTGTTAATCTGCCTGAAAACACACATGGTGAAAAGACTGAAACGTAACCTAAAATATAACCTGTTAGCACATTAGGAGCCCCATTATATTCATCATAATTCCAGTTTCAAGTTCAACTTTTTTGATTACATTGGTCGAAGAGTGCCTAGATGTCCGTCCCATTATAAGATGAGATGCAACCTCAGGCATCCCTGACAATTAAGACCCTTTGCTGTAAGGAAAAAGTTTCTGCGCCCTCTACATCCCTTTATCCAAGTTTACATTAACTTGTGGGGCAAAATGTTGCTGCAAAAGTATGTACTCATTCATGTAATCTATACTTGGAAAGGAACCCTCCAGTTGGACGGTGGAAACTTTTGTATCTCCACAGATGCCATCACATTGGCTGACAAGTCCATGCACCTTCCTGTAAAACTGGATGCATTTAGGCATGTGGTGTGGCAATGGAGCAAACCACTAGGGCAGTGTGTCATGCCCTCAACAAAATGGTCTTAAGATCTTTCAGGGACTGATTTTTGTTTTTCCAAATTTAAGCTTAGCCACATCAATTCCCCCAAAATACAGCAGCGTGGTCTACATGCTATTCTTAAAAAAAGCCATTTTATGCTGCTGGTTGTCTCAAGTCTTGTGGTGGTCACTCCTGAGACAATACTGTCCTTGAGCTAAAAAATGGAATAAAAAAAAAACACACTCCAGGTTTCTATCTTTCACCACCACTAGATCCAGGTTTCTATCTTTCACCACCACTAGATCCTGGATAAGTTATCTGGATCTGCAATATATGGGGGTTTATCAGCCTGGTCAAGAGACTGCCCAAGAAGTACCTAGGAACCCTTCACAAGTATCGCTGCAATGATAGGTAACTGTGTAGAAAGTTAATGTGAAGTACTGTAAACCATCGCAAGACAAATCCCTCCATCCCTCTGGAATAACACATTCCCCTCCATCCCCTCTGGAATAACACATTCCCCTCCATCCCTCTGGAATAACGCATTCCCCTCCATCCCTCTGGAATAACGCATTCCCCTCCATCCCTCTGGAATAACGCATTCCCCTCCAACCCTCTGGAATAACGCATTCCCCTCCATCCCTCTGGAATAACGCATTCCCCTCCATCCCTCTGGAATAACGCATTCCCCTCCATCCCTCTAGAATAACGCAATCCCCCTCCAACCCTCTAGAATAACGCATTCCCCTCCAACCCTCTGGAATAATGCATTCCCCTCCATCCCTCTGGAATAACGCATTCCCCTCCATCCCCTCTGGAAAAACGCATTCCCCTCCATCCCCTCTGGAATAACGCATTCCCCTCCATCCCTCTGGAATAACGCATTCCCCTCCATCCCTCTGGAATAACGCATTCCCCTCCATCCCTCTGGAATAACGCATTCCCCTCCATCCCTCTGGAATAACGCACTCTTCTCCATCCCTCTGCAATAACGCATTCCCCTCCATCCCTCTGGAATAACGCATTCCCCTCCATCCCTCTGGAATAACGCATTCCCCTCCATCCCTCTGGAATAACGCATTCCCCTCCATCCCCTCTGTAATAACGCATTCCCCTCCATCCCCTCTGGAATAACGCATTCCCCTCCATCCCCTCTGGAATAACGCATTCCCCTCCATCCCCTCTGGAATAACGCATTCCCCTCCATCCCCTCTGGAATAACGCATTCCCCTCCATCCCCTCTGGAATAACGCATTCCCCTCCATCCCCTCTGGAATAACGCATTCCCCTCCATCCCCTCTGGAATAACGCATTCCCCTCCATCCCCTCTGGAATAACGCATTCCCCTCCATCCCCTCTGGAATAACGCATTCCCCTCCATCCCCTCTGGAATAACGCATTCCCCTCCATCCCCTCTGGAATAACGCATTCCCCTCCATCCCTCTGGAATAACGCATTCCCCTCCATCCCTCTGGAATAACGCATTCCCCTCCATCCCTCTGGAATAACGCATTCCCCTCCATCCCTCTGGAATAACGCATTCCCCTCCATCCCTCTGGAATAACGCATTCCCCTCCATCCCCTCTGGAATAACGCATTCCCCTCCATCCCTCTGCAATAACGCATTCCCCTCCATCCCTCTGGAATAACGCATTCCCCTCCATCCCTCTGGAATAACGCATTCCCCTCCATCCCTCTGGAATAACGCATTCCCCTCCATCCCTCTGCAATAACGCATTCCCCTCCATCCCTCTGGAATAACGCATTCCCCTCCATCCCTCTGGAATAACGCATTCCCCTCCATCCCTCTGGAATAACGCATTCCCCTCCATCCCTCTGGAATAACGCATTCCCCTCCATCCCTCTGGAATAACGCATTCCCCTCCATCCCTCTAGAATAACGCATTCCCCCCCATCCTCCCCATACTGTCCCTCTCTTCAGTCATCAGACTTTCCCAGAATCCCTCACCTGTCCAATTAGCAGGTAGATGATCTCCAGGGTAAGGTTCAATATCCTCTCAGTCACGTGACTGTTCTCCTTCTCCATACCGCACTACAAACACATGAGCTTTATGAAACGGGCTTTGGGAGTACTGCAACCTGTAAATAAAAGATGGAAAAATTACAAGGAGCATAAAAAAAACAATGTTCACTGTTACACATAAGACATCAACCTCAATGAGATTCAGAATATTATGACATCACTGCCAGCATCACCCTCCCCTCTTCCCCAGTGATGTCACACTGCCAGCATCACCCCCCCCCCCTCCCCAGTGACATCACCCTGCCAGCATCACCCACCCTCTCCCAGTGACATCACACTGCCAGCATCACCCACCCTCTCCCAGTGACGTCACACTGCCAGCATCACCCACCCTCCCCCAGTGACGTCACACTGCCAGCATCACCCCCACCTTCCCCAGTGACGTCACACTGCCAGCATCACCCCCCCCCCCTCCCCAGTGACATCACACTGCCAGCATCACCGCCCCCCCTCCATAGTGACATCACACTGCCACCATCACCCCCCCTTCCCCAGTGACGTCACACTGCCAGCATCACCCCCCCCTCCCCAGTGACATCACAATGCCAGCATCACCCACCCTCCCCCAGTGACGTCACACTGCCAGCATCACCCCCACCTTCCCCAGTGACGTCACACTGCCAGCATCACCCCCCCCCCCCTCCCCAGTGACATCACACTGCCAGCATCACCGCCCCCCCTCCATAGTGACATCACACTGCCACCATCACCCCCCCTTCCCCAGTGACGTCACACTGCTAGCATCACCCCCCCCCCCTCCCCAGTTACGTCACACTGCCAGCATTACCCCCCTCCCCAGTGATGTCACACTGCCAGCATCACCCCCCCTCTCCAGTGACGTCACACTGCCAGCATTACCACCCTCCCCAAGTAACGTCACAATGCCAGCATCACCCACCCTCCCCCAGTGACGTCACACTGCCAGCATCACCCACCCTCCCCCAGTGACGTCACACTGCCAGCATCACCCACCCTCCCCCAGTGACGTCACACTGCTAGCATCACCCCCACCTTCCCCAGTGACGTCACACTGCCAGCATCACCCCCCCCCCCCTCCCCAGTGACGTCACACTGCCAGCATCACCCCCCCCCCCTCCATAGTTACATCACACTGCCAGCATCACCCCCCTCCCCCAGTGACGTCACACTGCCAGCATCACCCCCCCTCCCCCACTGACACTGCCAGAATCACCCCCCCTCCCCCACTGACACTGCCAGCATCAACCCCCCTCCCCCACTGACACTGCCAGCATCACCCCCCCTCCCCCACTGACACTGCCAGCATCACCCCCCCTCCCCCTGTGATGTCACACTGCCAGCATCAATCCCCCTCCTCAGTGACGTCACACTGCCAGCATCATCACCCACCCCCCCTCCCCCACTGACACTGCCAGCATCACCCCCCCTCCCCCTGTGATGTCACACTGCCAGCATCAGCCCCCCTCTCCCAGTGACATCACACTGCCAGCATCAATCCCCCTCCTCAGTGACGTCACACTGCCAGCATCATCACCCACCCTCCCCACTGACACTGCCAGCATCACCCCCTCCCCCACTGACACTGCCAGCATCACTCCCCCTCCCCCAGTGATGTTACACTGCCAGCATCACCCCCCCTCCCCCACTGACACTGCCAGCATCACCCCCCCTCCCCCTGTGATGTCACACTGCCAGCATCAATCCCCCTCCTCAGTGACGTCACACTGCCAGCATCATCACCCACCCTCCCCACTGACACTGCCAGCATCACCCCCCCTCCCCCACTGACACTGCCAGCATCACCCCCCTCCCCCTGTGATGTCACACTGCCAGCATCAGCCCCCCTCTCCCAGTGACATCACACTGCCAGCATCAATCCCCCTCCTCAGTGACGTCACACTGCCAGCATCATCACCCACCCTCCCCACTGACACTGCCAGCATCACCCCCCCCCCTCCCCCACTGACACTGCCAGCATCACTCCCCCTCCCCCAATGATGTTACACTGCCAGCATCAATCCCCCTCCTCAGTGACGTCACACTGCCAGCATCACCCCCCTTCCCCAGTGACGTCACACTGCCAGCATCACCCCCCTCCCCCAGTGACATCACACTGCCAGCATCACACCCCCTCCCCCAGTGACATCACACTGCCAGCATCAGCCCCCCTCCCCCAGTGACATCACACTGCCAGCATCAATCCCCCTCCTCAGTGACGTCACACTGCCAGCATCACCCCCCTTCCCGTGACATCACACTGCCAGCATCACCCCCCCCTCCCCCACTGATACTGCCAGCATTACCCCCCCTCCCCCACTGCCAGCATCACCCCCTTCCTACCCCAGTGACGTCACACTGCCAGCATCAATCCCCCTCCCCAGTGACATCACACTGCTAGCATCACCCCCCCTCCCCCAGTGATGTCACACTGCCAGCATCACTCCCCCTCCCCAGTGACATCACACTGCTAGCATCACCCCCCTCCCCCAGTGATGTCACACTGCCAGCATCACCCCCCCCCCCAGTGACATCACACTGCCAGCATCAGCCCCCCTTCCCCAGTGACATCACACTGCTAGCATCACCCCCTTTCCCCCAGTGATGTACACTGCCAGCATCAGCCCCCCTCCCCAGTGACATCACACTGCTAGCATCACCCCCCTCCCCCAGTGATGTCACACTGCCAGCATCACCCCCCCTCCCCCAGTGACATCACACTGCTAGCATCACCCCCCTCCCCCAGTGACATCACACTGCTAGCATCACCCCCTTTCCCCCAGTGATGTACACTGCCAGCATCAGCCCCCCTCCCCAGTGACATCACACTGCTAGCATCACCCCCCTCCCCCAGTGATGTCACACTGCCAGCATCACTCCCCCTCCCCCAGTGATGTCACACTGCCAGCATCACCCCCCTCCCCCAGTGACATCACACTGCCAGCATCATCCCCCCTCCCCCAGTGATGTCACACTGCCAGCATCACCCCCCTCCCCCAGTGATGTCACACTGCCAGCATCACCCCCCCCCTCCCCCAGTGATGTCACACTGCCAGCATCACCCCCCCTCCCCCAGTGATGTCACACTGCCAGCATCACTTCCCCTCCCCCAGTGATGTCACACTGCCAGCATCACCCCCCTCCCCCAGTGATGTCACACTGCCAGCATCACTCCCCCTCCCCCAGTGATGTCACACTGCCAGCATCACCCCCCTCCCCCAGTGATGTCACACTGCCAGCATCACCCCCCCCTCCCCCAGTGATGTCACACTGCCAGCATCACTCCCCCTCCCCCAGTGATGTCACACTGCCAGCATCACCCCCCTCCCCCAGTGACATCACACTGCTATCATCACCCCCCCTCCCCCAGTGATGTCACACTGCCAGCATCACCCCCCTCCCCCAGTGATGTCACACTGCCAGCATCACCCCCCTCCCCCAGTGATGTCACACTGCCAGCATCACCCCCCTCCCCCAGTGATGTCACACTGCCAGCATCACTCCCCTCCCCCAGTGATGTCACACTGCCAGCATCACCCCCCTCCCCCAGTGATGTCACACTGCCAGCATCACCCCCCTCCCCCAGTGATGTCACACTGCCAGCATCACCCCCCCTTCCCCAGTGATGTCACACTGCTAGCATCACCCCCCCTCCCCCAGTGATGTCACACTGCCAGCATCACCCCCCTCCCCCAGTGATGTCACACTGCCAGCATCACTCCCCCCTCCCCCAGTGATGTCACACTGCCAGCATCACCCCCCCCTCCCCCAGTGACATCACACTGCTAGCATCACCCCCCTTTCCCCCAGTGATGTCACACTGCCAGCATCAATCCCCCTCCCCAGTGACATCACACTGCTAGCATCACCCCCCCCTCCCCCAGTGATGTCACACTGCCAGCATCACCCCCCTCCCCCAGTGATGTCACACTGCCAGCATCAATCCCCCTCCCCAGTGACATCACACTGCTAGCATCACCCCCCCTCCCCCAGTGATGTCACACTGCTAGCATCACCCCCCCTCCCCCAGTGATGTCATACTGCTAGCATCACCCCCCCCTCCCCCATTGATGTCACACTGCCAGCATCACCCCCTCCCCCAGTGATGTCACACTGCCAGCATCACCCCCCTCCCCCAGTGACGTCACACTGCCAGCATCACCCCCCTCCCCCAGTGACGTCACACTGCTAGCATCACCCCCCTCCCCCAGTGACATCACACTGCCAGCATCACCCCCCTCCCCCAGTGATGTCACACTGCCAGCATCAATCCCCCTCCCCAGTGATGTCACACTGCTAGCATCACCCCCCCTCCCCCAGTGATGTCACACTGCCAGCATCACCCCCCCTCCCCCAGTGATGTCACACTGCCAGCATTACCCCCCTGCCCCAGTGATGTCACACTGCCAGCATCACCCCCCTGCCCCAGTGATGTCACACTGCCAGCATCACCCCCCTGCCCTAGTGATGTCACACTGCCAGCATCACCCCCTCCCCCAGTGATGTCACACTGCCAGCATCACCCCCTCCCCCAGTGATGTCACACTGCCAGCATCACCCCCCTGCCCTAGTGATGTCACACTGCCAGCATCACCCCCCCCCCCAGTGACATCACACTGCTAGCATCACCCCCCCTCCCCCAGTGACATCACACTGCTAGCATCCCCTCCCCCAGTGACATCACACTGCCAGCATCACCCCCCCACCCCCCCAGTGACATCACACTGCCAGCATCACCCCCCTCCCCCAGTGACATCACACTGCCAGCATCACTCCCCCTCCCCCAGTGACATCACACTGCCAGCATCACCCCCCTCCCCCAGTGACATCACACTGCCAGCATCACTCCCCCTCCCCCAGTGACATCACACTGCCAGCATCAAACCCCCCCCAGTGACATCACACTGCTAGCATCACCCCCCTCCCCCAGTGATGTCACACTGCCAGCATCACCCCCCCCTCCCCCAGTGACATCACACTGCCAGCATCACTCCCCCTCCCCCAGTGACATCACACTGCCAGCATCAACCCCCCCCCCAGTGACGTCACACTGCTAGCATCACCCCCCTCCCCCAGTGATGTCACACTGCCAGCATCACCCCCCCCTCCCCCAGTGACATCACACTGCCAGCATCACCCCCCTCCCCCAGTGATGTCACACTGCCAGCATCACCCCCCCTCCCCCAGTGATGTCACACTGCCAGCATCACCCCCCCTCCCCCAGTGACATCACACTGCTAGCATCACCCCCCCTCCCCCAGTGACATCACACTGCTAGCATCACCCCCCTCCCCCAGTGACATCACACTGCTAGCATCACCCCCCCTCCCCCAGTGATGTCACACTGCCAGCATCACCCCCCTCCCCCAGTGATGTCACACTGCCAGCATCACTCCCCCTCCCCCAGTGACGTCACACTGCCAGCATCACCCCCCTCCCCCAGTGATGTCACACTGCTAGCATCACCCCCCTCCCCCAGTGACATCACACTGCCAGCATCACCCCCCTCCCCCAGTGATGTCACACTGCCAGCATCACCCCCCCTCCCCCAGTGATGTCACACTGCTAGCATCACCCCCCTCCCCCAGTGACATCACACTGCCAGCATCACCCCCCTCCCCCAGTGATGTCACACTGCCAGCATCAATCCCCCTCCCCAGTGATGTCACACTGCTAGCATCAATCCCCCTCCCCAGTGATGTCACACTGCTAGCATCACCCCCCCCTCCCCCAGTGATGTCACACTGCCAGCATCACCCCCCCCTCCCCCAGTGATGTCACACTGCCAGCATTACCCCCCTGCCCCAGTGATGTCACACTGCCAGCATCACCCCCCTGCCCCAGTGATGTCACACTGCCAGCATCACCCCCCCTGCCCTAGTGATGTCACACTGCCAGCATCACCCCCTCCCCCAGTGATGTCACACTGCCAGCATCACCCCCCTGCCCTAGTGATGTCACACTGCCAGCATCACCCCCCCCCCAGTGACATCACACTGCTCGCATCACCCCCCCTCCCCCAGTGACATCACACTGCTAGCATCACCCCCCTCCCCCAGTGACATCACACTGCCAGCATCACCCCCCCCCCCCCAGTGACATCACACTGCCAGCATCACCCCCCCTCCCCCAGTGACATCACACTGCCAGCATCACTCCCCCTCCCCCAGTGACATCACACTGCCAGCATCACCCCCCCTCCCCCAGTGACATCACACTGCCAGCATCACTCCCCCTCCCCCAGTGACATCACACTGCCAGCATCAACCCCCCCCCAGTGACATCACACTGCTAGCATCACCCCCCTCCCCCAGTGATGTCACACTGCCAGCATCACCCCCCCCCTCCCCCAGTGACATCACACTGCCAGCATCACCCCGCTCCCCCAGTGACATCACACTGCCAGCATCACCCCCCCTCCCCCAGTGACATCACACTGCCAGCATCACCCCCCCTCCCCCAGTGACATCACACTGCCAGCATCACCCCCCTCCCCCAGTGACATCACACTGCTAGCATCACCCCCCCTCCCCCAGTGATGTCACACTGCCAGCATCACCCCCCTCCCCCAGTGACATCACACTGCTAGCATCATCCCCCTCCCCCAGTGACATCACACTGCTAGCATCACCCCCCTTCCCCCAGTGACATCACACTGCCAGCATCACTCCCCCTCCCCCAGTGACATCACACTGCCAGCATCACTCCCCCTCCCCCAGTGACATCACACTGCCAGCATCACCCCCCCCTCCCCCAGTGACATCACACTGCCAGCATCACTCCCCCTGCCCCAGTGATGTCACACTGCCAGCATCACCCCCCTCCCCCAGTGACATCACACTGCCAGCATCACCCCCCCTCCCCCAGTGACATCACACTGCCAGCATCACTCCCCCTGCCCCAGTGATGTCACACTGCCAGCATCACCCCCCTGCCCTAGTGATGTCACACTGCCAGCATCACCCCCTCCCCCAGTGATGTCACACTGCCAGCATCACCCCCCTGCCCTAGTGATGTCACACTGCCAGCATCACCCCCCCCCTCCCCCAGTGACATCACACTGCTAGCATCACCCCCCTCCCCCAGTGACATCACACTGCCAGCATCACCCCCCCCCCAGTGACATCACACTGCCAGCATCACCCCCCTCCCCCAGTGACATCACACTGCCAGCATCACTCCCCCTCCCCCAGTGACATCACACTGCCAGCATCACCCCCCCCTCCCCCAGTGACATCACACTGCCAGCATCACTCCCCCTCCCCCAGTGACATCACACTGCCAGCATCACTCCCCCTCCCCCAGTGACATCACACTGCCAGCATCAACCCCCCCCAGTGACATCACACTGCTAGCATCACCCCCCTCCCCCAGTGACATCACACTGCTAGCATCACCCCCCTCCCCCAGTGACATCACACTGCCAGCATCACCCCCCCTCCCCCAGTGACATCACACTGCCAGCATCACCCCCCTCCCCCAGTGACATCACACTGCCAGCATCACCCCCCTCCCCCAGTGACATCACACTGCTAGCATCACCCCCCTCCCCCAGTGACGTCACACTGCCAGCATCACCCCCCTCCCCCAGTGACATCACACTGCTAGCATCACCCCCCTCCCCCAGTGACATCACACTGCTAGCATCACCCCCCCTCCCCCAGTGACATCACACTGCTAGCATCACCCCCCTCCCCCAGTGACATCACACTGCCAGCATCACTCCCCCTCCCCCAGTGACATCACACTGCCAGCATCACCCCCCCCCCAGTGACATCACACTGCTAGCATCACCCCCCTCCCCCAGTGACATCACACTGCCAGCATCACCCCCCTCCCCCAGTGACATCACACTGCCAGCATCACTCCCCCTCCCCCAGTGACATCACACTGCCAGCATCACCCCCCCCCCCCAGTGACATCACACTGCCAGCATCACTCCCCCTCCCCCAGTGACATCACACTGCTAGCATCACTCCCCCTCCCCCAGTGACATCACACTGCTAGCATCACCCCCCTCCCCCAGTGACATCACACTGCCAGCATCACCCCCCCTCCCCCAGTGACATCACACTGCTAGCATCACCCCCCTCCCCCAGTGACATCACACTGCCAGCATCACTCCCCTCCCCCAGTGACATCACACTGCCAGCATCACCCCCCTCCCCCAGTGACGTCACACTGCCAGCATCACCCACCCTCCCCCAGTGACGTCACACTGCCAGCATCACCCCCCCCTCCCCCAGTGATGTCACACTGCCAGCATCACCCCCCTCCCCCAGTGACATCACACTGCCAGCATCACCCCCCTCCCCCAGTGACATCACACTGCCAGCATCACCCCCCCCCCCCCCCCAGTGACATCACACTGCCAGCATCACCCCCCTCCCCCAGTGATGTCACACTGCCAGCATCACCCCCCTCCCCCAGTGACATCACACTGCCAGCATCACCCCCCTCCCCCAGTGATGTCACACTGCCAGCATCACCCCCCTCCCCCAGTGATGTCACACTGCCAGCATCACCCCCCTCCCCCAGTGATGTCACACTGCCAGCATCACCCCCCCCTCCCCCAGTGATGTCACACTGCCAGCATCACCCCCCCTCCCCCAGTGACATCACACTGCCAGCATCACCCCCCTCCCCCAGTGATGTCACACTGCCAGCATCACCCCCCTCCCCCAGTGACATCACACTGCCAGCATCACCCCCCTCCCCCAGTGACATCACACTGCCAGCATCACCCCCCTCCCCCAGTGACATCACACTGCCAGCATCACCCCCCCCCCCCCCAGTGACATCACACTGCCAGCATCACCCCCCTCCCCCAGTGATGTCACACTGCCAGCATCACTCCCCCTCCCCCAGTGATGTCACACTGCCAGCATCACCCCCCTCCCCCAGTGACATCACACTGCCAGCATCACCCCCCTCCCCCAGTGACATCACACTGCCAGCATCACCCCCCCTCCCCCAGTGACATCACACTGCCAGCATCACCCCCCTCCCCCAGTGACATCACACTGCCAGCATCACCCCCCTCCCCCAGTGACGTCACACACAGGGTAATAACACAGGTGCAGGGGGTATTACACTACAGTACACACAGTAACCGGAAGTCTGTGCGTTCCACTCACTTTCCCCGATCCGCGGTCTTCCCTGCATCTAGGTTCGATTACTTCTCCTGAATCTCTCGTCTCTTATGCTGTTCAGCCACGTGATGCCCGAACTGCCCGCTGATTGGCTGAATGCTGGGAGCTATAGATTTCTCTTCTGCTCCATTCATTGATATTGTGTTACTATTACACTGAGAGACCCTGATTACTAGTGTTATTATCCCTATAACTGTATGATCCCTATTCTATCCCTATATTATCACTATATTATCTCTGTATTATTACTATATTATCCCTATAACTGTATGATCCCTATATTATTACTATATTATCCCTATAACTGTATGATCCCTATATTATTACTATATTATCCCTATAACTGTATGATCCCTATATTATTACTATATTATCCCTATAACTGTATGATCCCTATATTATTACTATATTATCCCTATAACTGTATGAGCTCTATAATATTACTATATTATCCCTATAACTATGATCCCTATATTATTACTATATTATCCCTATAACTAAGATCCCTATATTATTACTATATTATCCCTATAACTGTATGATCCCTATATTATTACTATATTATCCCTATAACTGTATGATCCCTATATTATTACTATATTATCCCTATAACTGTATGATCCCTATATTATTACTATATTATCCCTATAACTGTATGATCTCTATAATATTACTATATTATCCCTATAACTATGATCCCTATATTATTACTATATTATCCCTATAACTATGATCCCTATATTATTACTATATTATCCCTATAACTGTATGATCCCTATATTATTACTATATTATCCCTATAACTGTATGATCCCTATTCTATCCCTATATTATCCCTATATTATCTCTGTATTATGCCTATATTATCCCTATAACTGTATGATCCCTATATTATTACTATATTATCCCTATAACTGTATGATCCCTATATTATTACTATATTATCCCTATAACTGTATGATCCCTATATTATTACTATATTATCCCTATAACTATGAGCCCTATATTATTACTTTATTATCCCTATAACTGTATGATCCCTATATTATTACTATATTATCCCTATAACTATGATCCCTATATTATTACTATATTATCCCTATAACTGTATGATCCCTATATTATTACTATATTATCCCTATAACTGTATGATCCCTATTCTATCCCTATATTATCACTATATTATTTCTGTATTAGCCCTATATTATATTATCCCTGTATTAACATATTACCTCTATATTATCCCTGTACTATCCCTATATTATCTCTATTTTATCCCTATACTATGCCTTTAGTATCCCTGCATTATAACTATTATCTCTGTATTATCTCTATATTATCTCTATATTATCCCTGTATTATAACTTTTATCCCTGTTCTATCCCTATTTTATCCCTGTATTATGCCTATACTATGCCTGTAGTATCCCTATATTATCCCTGTACTACCCTATATTATAACTATTATCCCTGTACTATAACTATTTTCTCTGTACTATCCCTATATCATCGCTATATTATCTCTATATTATCCCTGTATTATAACTATTATCCCTGTTTTATTCCTGTATTATGCCTATACTACGCCTGTAGTATCCCTATATTATCCCTGTACTACCCTATATTATAACTATTATCCCTGTACTATAACTATTTTCTCTGTACTATCCCCATATTATCGCTATATTATCCCTGTATTATAACTATTATCCCTTGTACTATCCCTATATTATTTTTGTATTATCCCAATATTATTTCTGTATTGTTCCAGCACAATGTCCGCTCTCCCTGTGATCAGGTAGGGGAGCTGTGAGGCAGACGTCTGTCCGGCAGTGAGCATCCTACAGACTGTGACACGGAGCACAGGACAGTTCTGATGTCTGTAACGAGACTGAGGTTCGCTTCTTATTCATGTTTCCAGCTTCAAATTCAGAACATTTTATTTTTAAAGGATTAAACCATTGTTTCCCAACTCCAGCCCTCAGGGACCCCTAACAGTTCAGGGTTTCCAGGTGACCAGTGATATAATTACACCACCTGTGGATCTGTCACAATGTGTCAGTCAGTAATGATTACACCTGTGCTCCAGCAAAGAGATATGGAAAACCTGCACTGTTAGGGCTCCCTGAGGACTGGAGTTGGGAATGACTGGATTAAACCAAGAGGGATCACTGATTTCAGATTAGGATAACACTGCAGTGAGTCCTTACACAAACTGCATACCGTCCACCCGTCCCAATTCTGACAAGATCGCCCCGAGTTTATTGGACTGTCCCGCCGACAAGCGATCGCCACCTTTGTCCCGACTTGCAGAAAGTGGGGAGCGGTAACCACGGTGAGCCCCTGCCGCAGGAAGTGGGACTGTAACCACGGTGAGCCGATGCCGCAGGAAGTGGGGACGGTAACCACGGTGAGCCCATGCCGCAGGAAGTGGGGACGGTAACCACGGTGAGCCCATGCCGCAGGAAGTGGGGACGGTAACCACGGTGAGCCCCTGCCGCAGGAAGTGGGACTGTAACCACGGTGAGCCGATGCCGCAGGAAGTGGGGACGGTAACCACGGTGAGCCAATGCCGCAGGAAGTGGGGACGGTAACCACGGTAAGCCCCTGCCGCAGGAAGTGGGGACGGTAACCACGGTGAGCCCCTGCCGCAGGAAGTGGGACGGTAACCACGGTGAGCCGATGCCGCAGGAAGTGGGGACGGTAACCACGGTGAGCCAATGCCGCAGGAAGTGGGACGGTAACCACGGTGAGCCGATGCCGCATGAAGTGGGGACGGTAACCACGGTGAGCCGATGCCGCAGGAAGTGGGGACGGTAACCACGGTGAGCCAATGCCGCAGGAAGTGGGGACGATAACCACGGTGAGCCGATGCCGCAGGAAGTGGGGACGGTAACCACGGTGAGCCCATGCCGCAGGAAGTGAAAGGTGGTTTTGAGGACGGGAGGCGCGTCGGGAGTGGGCCAGCGCTTAAGAGCGCAGGACATACACTTGGTTGTGTAAACACGCCTATTTCACCGTGACCACGCCCCCTCATATGACAGACACGCCCCCTTTCAGAGCTGGATCAGTGTTATGTTTTACACTGGTTCATTTAGTTTTAAATTTTGTTTATTAAAAGAAGAACAAGAAGAAGATATAACAGACTCAGTCAGTGCAGCCCCTATGTGACTGTCACTGTGTTCTCCCTCAGGCATAGAGCGCTGGGACTTCGTCTGAGGAGCGGCCATTTTTAGGGAAATACCAAGTCTCCCACTGAGGCGGGGGGGGGGGGGACTCGGATTTCATCTGGTCACAATCTGAGCACAGATTAATAGGCTGTAATGCAAAAGAAACAAAGGAGAGTTATAGTAAGCCAAAGCCTCCAGTGCTGGGAGTGACACCCCCCCCCCCCCCACACACACACACTGATTGGTACACCCCCCCCCCCCACTGATTGGTACACTCTCCCCCCCCCCACACACTGATTGGTACACTCCCCCCCACTGATTGGTACACTCCCCCCCCCACACACTGATTGGTACACTCCCCCCGCCCCCCCCAATCGGTACACTACCCCCTCCCACTGATTGGTGCGCTCCTAAGGTGGGAAAATCCATCTCCAGTTACCTCAGAGGACTCTGACTGATATAATGGAGAATCTGCTGCTGCTTCACTTCACTGAGGAGACAACTGCAGCTAAGTACCCAGTGGGGGGAGATGTTTATGATATAATTCAGCAGAGTTATATATTTATGTGTATATATATATATGTATGTATGATTATATATGTGTATATATATATATATATATGTATGTAGGATTATATATGTGTGTATATATATATATATATGTGTGTGTGTTTACAATGGACATATAGGGTTATAACTAGACTCTATCTGCACTTAGGTGAATTTTCACAATATCTTCCACTTTTACATTATTATTACCACAGATATTTATATTACTGTCAGAACTAGTAATTATTCTACAGTACTTTTCTCTGTGAAAGTTGCCTAATCTGTATTGCTTTAAAAAATAATAATAATAAAAAAAAATTAAATATATATATATATATAATGTCCCTTGCCCCTCCAAGCTTCTAGAGAGACTTGCCTACACTCGCCTCACACGCTTTCTTTCCGCAAACAACCTGTTGAATCCTCTTCAGTCTGGCTTTCGTTCTCAACACTCCACAGAGACTGCGCTGACCAAGGTTGTTAATGATCTGATCACTGCTAAGACTGAACGCCATTACTCTCTCCTAATTCTCCTGGATCTCTCGGCTGCATTTGACACCGTTGACCACTCTCTTCTCATACAAACGCTGCAATCCCTAGGTCTTCAAGACACTGTTCTATCCTGGTTCTCATCCTACCTCTCTAATCGCTCTTTCACTGTTAATTTCTCTGGAGCCACCTCTGCTCTGCTTCCCCTATCAGTTGGAGACCACAAGGCTCGGTGCTAGGTCCTCTGCTGTTCTCTATCTATACCGCTTCTCTTGGAAATCTAATTAGTTCCTTTGGCTTTCAGTATCATCTCTATGCGGATGATACCCAAATCTATCTATCCTCTCCTGATATCTCGACATCTGTGTTGTCCCGTGTAACTGACTGTCTTTCTGCCATTTCATCTTGGATGTCCTCTCGCCAACTCAAAGTTAATCTTTCTAAAACAGAGTTAATAATATTCCCACCCGCCAACAAGAGCATACCTGACATTTCTATCTCTGTTGATAACATGACCATAAATCCCACCCCACAAGCTCGCTGCCTAGGTGTAATCCTTGATTCACGCCTATCCTTTGTTCCCCACATTGACTCTATATCTAAATCATGTTACATACATCTAAAGAACATTTCCAGAATCCGCACATATCTCACACAAGACACTGCTAAAACCTTAATTCATGCACTAATCATCTCCCGCATTGACTATTGCAATTCCCTCCTTACTGGTCTTCCCAAAAACAGACTCAAACCCCTAAAATCTATTTTGCATGCTTCGGCAAGACTGATTTTCCTTGCAAATAGCTATTCCTCTGTTGAATCACTCTGTATGTCTCTACACTGGCTGCCTGTCTTCTACCGAATCCAATATAAAATACTTTTACTAACCTACAAGGCCATCAACAAAGCTGCACCAACATACATCTCCTCTCTTGTCTCAAAATATCTCCCAACTCGGCAACTCCGTTCTGCAAAAGATCTGCGTCTCTCATCCACCCTCATTACATCCTCTCATTCCCGGTTACAGGACTTTTTCCGGGCTGCACCCACTCTATGGAACTCTCTCCCTCGCACAATAAGACTCTCCTCTGTTCTACAAACTTTCAAGCGTTCTCTGAAAACCTACCTATTCAGACAAGCTTATAATATTCCTCAACCACACTCTTAACCTCACTACCTTTAGCCTGTTACACAATTTCACAGAAGACAACTACCCCCGGACCAACATTGTTGTGTGACAGGATCATTTAGCTTATGAGTCACCTTACCTTTGCAGTCTGGCTGGGCCAAGATGCAAAATGTATACTTAACCTCATGTGTCAATCTCCCATTGTCCCATAGATTGTAAGCTTGCGAGCAGGGCCTTCTCACCTCTTTGTCTGTTTTACCCAGTTTGTTTATTAGTTTATTACGTTTGTCCCCAATTGTAAAGCGCTACGGAATATGTTGGCGCTATATAAATAAATGATGATGATGATGATAATGTCTGATAAGAGCAACAATTCTTGTACATATACTTCTACCTGTTCACAATGCTCTGTCAGATTATCTGTGGGGCAAAAAGACCAGGGGGCCGTTAGTGCTCAGTGTGACCCTGTCCTCAGCAGTAGGTACTGGGGAATAACTAGTTAGTGAGGTTCCTTGTGGTAATATAGAGAATACTGTATGTATATATATATATATATATATATATATATACATACTTGCCTACTTCTGGAAACCATTTTCCGGGAGAGGGGGCGTGGCTGGAGGGTGGGAGGGGGCGGGGCAAGGCCAATCGCGACATTTTGGCCCCGCCCCCACGAAAACTTCCGTCGCAGAGCGGTGCCAAAATGAAGCCGTTGGCCTCGCCCCGCCCCCTCCCGCCCTCCAAAATGGCATTATTTGGTGAATTCCGGGTTGCGGCAGAAATGCCAGCTCTCACGGGAGCCCAGGAGACTGACCCGAATTTTGGGAGTCTCCCAGACTTTCCGGGAGAGTTGGCAAGTATATATATATATATATTATTCCCACCTACAGTTTAGAGTTTTATTATAGAAAGCTCTAAAGTTAATGGAGACAGTATTTTGTATGAGTGTTCAGTCAAATTATTATGAGACATTTTACTATTTTGAGGCACTAGCCGGGGTCAAAACAAGAGTGATTATACTATTATCTCTGTGCTGTGATTGTTTATGGCCTGTCTGTTTCTTTTTAAATAATAAGATATAGTGGTTAAAAAGTGAGGAGGATCATATCCATTTCATATAGGACTGCTCCCCCTTCACAGATTGGTCTGTTCCTTGGACCCAATTAACAGAACTGGACAGTAGATCAGCCATATACTGTGTGTGTGTGACTGACAGGCTGCCCTCTATCAGCAGTATATACTGTGTGTGACTGACAGGCTGCTCTCTATCAGCAGTATATACTGTGTGTGACTGACAGGCTGCTCTCTATCTGCAGTATATACTGTGTGTGACTGACAGGCTGCTCTCTATCAGCAGTATATACTGTGTGTGACTGACAGGCTGCTCTCTATCAGCAGTATACACTGTGTGTGACTGACAGGCTGCTCTCTATCAGCAGTATATACTGTGCGTGACTGACAGGCTGCTCTCTATCAGCAGTATACACTGTGTGTGACTGACAGGCTGCTCTCTATCAGCAGTATATACTGTGTGTGACTGACAGGCTGCTCTCTATTAGCAGTATATACTGTGCGTGACTGACAGGCTGCTCTCTATCTGCAGTATATACTGTGTGTGACTGACAGGCTGCTCTCTATCAGCAGTATATACTGTGTGTGACTGACAGGCTGCTCTCTATCAGCAGTATATACTGTGTGTGACTGACAGGCTGCTCTCTATCAGCAGTATACACTGTGTGTGACTGACAGGCTGCTCTCTATTAGCAGTATATACTGTGCGTGACTGACAGGCTGCTCTCTATCAGCAGTATATACTGTGTGTGACTGACAGGCTGCTCTCTATCTGCAGTATATACTGTGTGTGACTGACAGGCTGCTCTCTATCAGCAGTATATACTGTGTGTGACTGACAGGCTGCTCTCTATCAGCAGTATACACTGTGTGTGACTGACAGGCTGCTCTCTATCAGCAGTATATACTGTGTGTGCCTGACAGGCTTCTCTCTATTAGCAGTATATACTGTGTGTGACTGACATGCTGCTCTCTATTAGCAGTATATACTGTGCGTGACTGACAGGCTGCTCTCTATCAGCAGTATATACTGTGTGTGACTGACAGGCTGCTCTCTATCAGCAGTATATACTGTGTGTGACTGACAGGCTGCTCTCTATCAGCAGTATATACTGTGTGTGACTGACAGGCTGCTCTCTATCAGCAGTATATACTGTGTGTGACTGACAGGCTGCTCTCTATTAGCAGTATATACTGTGTGTGACTGATGGGCTGCTCTCTATCAGCAGTATATACTGTGTGTGACTGACAGGCTGCTCTCTATCAGCAGTATATACTGTGTGTGACTGACAGACTGCTCTCTATTAGCAGTATATACTGTGCGTGACTGACAGGCTGCTCTCTATCTGCAGTATATACTGTGTGTGACTGACAGGCTGCTCTCTATCAGCAGTGTATACTGAGTGTGACTGACAGGCTCCTCTCTATCAGCAGTATATACTGTGTGTGACTGACAGGCTGCTCTCTATCAGCAGTATATACTGTGCGTGACTGACAGGCTGCTCTCTATCAGCAGCATATACTGTGTGTGACTGACAGGCTGCTCTCTATCAGCAGTGTATACTGTGTGTGTGACTGATGGGCTGCTCTCTATCAGCAGTATATACTGTGCGTGACTGACGGGCTGCTCTCTATCAGCAGTATATACTGTGTGTGACTGACAGGCTGCTCTCTATCAGCAGTATATACTGTGTGTGACTGACAGGCTGCTCTCTATCTGCAGTATATACTGTGTGTGACTGACAGGCTGCTCTCTATCAGCAGTATATACTGTGTGTGACTGACAGGCTGCTCTCTATCAGCAGTATATACTGTGTGTGACTGACAGGCTGCTCTCTATCAGCAGTATATACTGTGTGTGACTGACAGGCTGCTCCCTATCAGCAGTATACACTGTGTGTGACTGACAGGCTGCTCTCTATCAGCAGTATATACTGTGTGTGACTGACAGGCTGCTCTCTATCAGCAGTATACACTGTGTGTGACTGACAGGCTGCTCTCTATTAGCAGTATATACTGTGTGTGACTGACAGGCTGCTCTCTATCAGCAGTATATACTGTGTGTGACTGACAGGCTGCTCTCTATCTGCAGTATATACTGTGTGTGACTGACAGGCTGCTCTCTATCAGCAGTATATACTGTGTGTGACTGACAGGCTGCTCTCTATCAGCAGTATATACTGTGTGTGACTGACAGGCTGCTCTCTATCAGCATTATATACTGTGTGTGACTGACAGGCTGCTCTCTATCAGCAGTATATACTGTGTGTGACTGACAGGCTGCTCTCTATCAGCAGTATATACTGTGTGTGACTGACAGGCTGCTCTCTATTAGCAGTATATACTGTGTGTGACTGACAGGCTGCTCTCTATCAGCAGTATATACTGTGTGTGACTGACAGGCTGCTCTCTATCAGCAGTATATACTGTGTGTGACTGACAGGCTGCTCTCTATTAGTAGTATATACTGTGCGTGACTGACAGGCTGCTCTCTATCTGCAGTATATACTGTGTGTGACTGACAGGCTGCTCTCTATCAGCAGTATATACTGTGTGTGACTGACAGGCTGCTCTCTATCAGCAGTATATACTGTGTGTGACTGACAGGCTGCTCTCTATCAGCAGTATATACTGTGTGTGACTGACAGGCTGCTCTCTATCAGCAGTATATACTGTGTGTGACTGACAGGCTGCTCTCTATCTGCAGTATATACTGTGTGTGTGACTGACAGGCTGCTCTCTATCAGCAGTATATACTGTGTGTGACTGACAGGCTGCTCTCTATCAGCAGTATACACTGTGTGTGACTGACAGGCTGCTCTCTATCAGCAGTATATACTGTGTGTGACTGACAGGCTGCTCTCTATCAGCAGTATATACTGTGTGTGACTGACAGGCTGCTCTCTATTAGCAGTATATACTGTGCGTGACTGACAGGCTGCTCTCTATCTGCAGTATATACTGTGTGTGACTGACAGGCTGCTCTCTATCAGCAGTATATACTGTGTGTGACTGACAGGCTGCTCTCTATCAGCAGTATATACTGTGTGTGACTGACAGGCTGCTCTCTATCAGCAGTATATACTGTGTGTGACTGACAGGCTGCTCTCTATCAGCAGTATATACTGTGTGTGACTGACAGGCTGCTCTCTATCTGCAGTATATACTGTGTGTGACTGACAGGCTGCTCTCTATCAGCAGTATATACTGTGTGTGACTGACAGGCTGCTCTCTATCAGCAGTATACACTGTGTGTGACTGACAGGCTGCTCTCTATCAGCAGTATATACTGTGTGTGACTGACAGGCTGCTCTCTATTAGCAGTATATACTGTGTGTGACTGACAGGCTGCTCTCTATCAGCAGTATATACTGTGTGTGACTGACAGGCTGCTCTCTATCAGCAGTATATACTGTGTGTGACTGACAGGCTGCTCTCTATTAGCAGTATATACTGTGCGTGACTGACAGGCTGCTCTCTATCTGCAGTATATACTGTGTGTGACTGACAGGCTGCTCTCTATCAGCAGTATATACTGTGTGTGACTGACAGGCTGCTCTCTATCAGCAGTATATACTGTGTGTGACTGACAGGCTGCTCTCTATCAGCAGTATATATACTGTGTGTGACTGACAGGCTGCTCTCTATCAGCAGTATATACTGTGTGTGACTGACAGGCTGCTCTCTATTAGCAGTATATACTGTGTGTGACTGACAGGCTTCTCTCTATTAGCAGTATATACTGTGTGTGACTGACAGGCTGCTCTCTATTAGCAGTATATACTGTGCGTGACTGACAGGCTGCTCTCTATCAGCAGTATATACTGTGCGTGACTGACAGGCTGCTCTCTATCAGCAGTATATACTGTGTGTGACTGACAGGCTGCTCTCTATCAGCAGTATATACTGTGTGTGACTGACAGGCTGCTCTCTATCAGCAGTATATACTGTGTGTGACTGACAGGCTGCTCTCTATCAGCAGTATATACTGTGTGTGACTGACAGGCTGCTCTCTATCAGCAGTATATACTGTGTGTGACTGACAGGCTGCTGCCTATCTGCAGTATATACTGTGTGTGACTGACAGGCTGCTTTCTATCAGCAGTATATACTGTGTGTGACTGACAGGCTGCTCTCTATCAGCAGTATATACTGTGTGTGACTGACAGGCTGCTCTCTATTAGCAGTATATACTGTGTGTGACTGACAGGCTGCTCTCTATCAGCAGTATATACTGTGTGTGACTGACAGGCTGCTCTCTATCAGCAGTATATACTGTGTGTGACTGACAGGCTGCTCTCTATTAGCAGTATATACTGTGCGTGACTGACAGGCTGCTCTCTATCTGCAGTATATACTGTGTGTGACTGACAGGCTGCTCTCTATCAGCAGTATATACTGTGTGTGACTGACAGGCTGCTCTCTATCAGCAGTATATACTGTGTGTGACTGACAGGCTGCTCTCTATCAGCAGTATATACTGTGTGTGACTGACAGGCTGCTCTCTATCAGCAGTATTTACTGTGTGTGACTGACAGGCTGCTCTCTATCAGCAGTATATACTGTGTGTGACTGACAGGCTGCTCTCTATCAGCAGTATATACTGTGTGTGACTGACAGGCTGCTGCCTATCTGCAGTATATACTGTGTGTGACTGACAGGCTGCTTTCTATCAGCAGTATATACTGTGTGTGACTGACAGGCTGCTCTCTATCAGCAGTATATACTGTGTGTGACTGACAGGCTGCTCTCTATTAGCAGTATATACTGTGTGTGACTGACAGGCTGCTCTCTATCAGCAGTATATACTGTGTGTGACTGACAGGCTGCTCTCTATCAGCAGTATATACTGTGTGTGACTGACAGGCTGCTCTCTATTAGCAGTATATACTGTGCGTGACTGACAGGCTGCTCTCTATCTGCAGTATATACTGTGTGTGACTGACAGGCTGCTGTCTATCAGCAGTATATACTGTGTGTGACTGACAGGCTGCTCTCTATCAGCAGTATATACTGTGTGTGACTGACAGGCTGCTCTCTATCAGCAGTATATACTGTGTGTGACTGACAGGCTGCTCTCTATCAGCAGTATATACTGTGTGTGACTGACAAGCTGCTCTCTATCAGCAGTATATACTGTGTGTGACTGACAGGCTGCTCTCTATCAGCAGTGTATACTGTGTGTGACTGACAGGCTGCTCTCTATCAGCAGTATATACTGTGTGTGCCTGACAGGCTGCTCTCTATCAGCAGTGTATACTGTGTGTGACTGACAGGCTGCTCTCTATTAGCAGTATATACTGTGCGTGACTGACAGGCTGCTCTCTATCTGCAGTATATACTGTGTGTGACTGACAGGCTGCTCTCTATCAGCAGTATATACTGTGTGTGACTGACAGGCTGCTCTCTATCAGCAGTATATACTGTGTGTGACTGACAGGCTGCTCTCTATCAGCAGTATATACTGTGTGTGACTGACAGGCTGCTCTCTATCAGCAGTGTATACTGTGTGTGACTGACATGCTCCTCTCTATCAGCAGTGTATACTGTGTATGACTGACAGGCTGCTCTCTATCAGCAGTATATACTGAGTGTGACTGACAGGCTGCTGTCTATCAGCAGTATATACTGTGCATGACTGAGAGACTGCTCTCTATCAGCAGTATATACTGAGTGTGACTGACAGGCTGCTCTCTATCATCGGTATATACTGTGCGTGACTGACAGGCTGCTCACTATCAGCAGTATGTACTGTGTGTTACTGACAGGCTCCTCTCTATCAGCAGTATATACTGTGTGTGACTGACAGGCTGCTCTCTGTCAGCAGTATATACTGTGCATGACTGACAGGCTGCTCTCTATCAGCAGTATATACTGTCTGTGACTGACAGGCTGCTCTCTAACAGCAGTATATACTGTGTGTGACTGAGAGGCTGCTCTCTATCAGCAGTATATACTGTGTGTGACTGACAGGCTGCTCTCTATCACCAGTATATACTGTGTGTGACTGACAGGCTGCTCTCTATCAGCAGTGTATACTGTGTGTGACTGACAGGCTGCTCTCTATCAGCAGTATATACTGTATGTGACTGACAGGCTGCTCTCTATCAGCAGTGTATACTGTGTGTGACTGACAGGCTGCTCTCTATCAGCAGTGTATACTGTGTGTGACTGACAGGCTGCTCTCTATCTGCAGTGTATACTGTGTGTGACTGACAGGCTGCTCTCTATCAGCAGTATACTGTGTGTGACTGACAGGCTGCTCTCTATCAGCAGTATATACTGTGTGTGACTGACAGGCTGCTCTCTATCAGCAGTATATACTGTGTGTGACTGACAGGCTGCTCTCTATCTGCAGTGTATACTGTGTGTGACTGACAAGCTGCTCTCTATCAGCAGTGTATACTGTGTGTGACTGACAGGCTGCTCTCTATCAGCAGTGTATACTGTGTGTGACTGACAGGCTGCTCTCTATCAGCAGTATATACTGTGTGTGACTGACAGGCTGCTCTCTATCAGCAGTATATACTGTGTGTGACTGACAGGCTGCTCTCTATCAGCAGTATATACTGTATGTGACTGACAGGCTGCTCTCTATCAGCAGTGTACACTGTGTGTGACTGACAGGCTGCTCTCTATTAGCAGTATATACTGTGTGTGACTGACAGGCTGCTCTCTATCAGCAGTATATACTGTGTGTGACTGACAGGCTGCTCTCTATCTGCAGTATATACTGTGTGTGACTGACAGGCTGCTCTCTATCAGCAGTATATACTGTGTGTGACTGACAGGCTGCTCTCTATCAGCAGTATACACTGTGTGTGACTGACAGGCTGCTCTCTATCAGCAGTATATACTGTGTGTGCCTGACAGGCTTCTCTCTATCAGCAGTATATACTGTGTGTGACTGACAGGCTGCTCTCTATCAGCAGTATATACTGTGTGTGACTGACAGGCTGCTCTCTATCAGCAGTATATACTGTGTGTGCCTGACAGGCTGCTCTCTATTAGCAGTGTATACTGTGTGTGACTGACAGGCTGCTCTCTATCAGCAGTGTATACTGTGTGTGACTGACAGGCTGCTCTCTATCAGCAGTATATACTGTGTGTGACTGACAGGCTGCTCTCTATCAGCAGTATATACTGTGTGTGCCTGACAGGCTGCTCTCTATTAGCAGTGTATACTGTGTGTGACTGACAGGCTGCTCTCTATCAGCAGTGTATACTGTGTGTGACTGACAGGCTGCTCTCTATCAGCAGTATATACTGTATATTGTAGTACAATACAGCACCGACACGGACGCTTCTTTGACAGCGCCGCGGCTGCTGTACAGTGCTGACGAAATGCGCAGCAGCTCTCTCTCTCTCTCTTTTTTTTCGGGTGGAAAACCCCCCCTTAAAAATCCTCCATGCACCCCTGGTATACTGTGTGTGACTGAAAGGCTGCTCTCTAGCTGTAGGTACTACAGGAGCTTGGACACCCATATGAACCGCCCAACGCCTCTATAATGTTTTGTGGCGTTGGGTCCTCCCATTGCCACTTTACAGCTGCAATCGCACTGTCGGGAGTGGGAATGATGTGCTTACCAGTCGCCGACTTGACTTCATTCACAATTGGCACGCGACGGCTATAAGACCTGTCGCAAATGCTGCACATCTATAGTAAGATATGTAGATGTATACTGACCATCGTAATCCTCGTAATTGTTATTTTGATGTCGCTCACATTCTGGTCGGTGTGGTAGTCATCGGGTATCCGCATCCACGTGTAAAATCTAGCAACTGCGCTAATTAAAAAACAAGTGCTTAAATCAAAATCCCCAAACCTTTTGGGTGCTCACTCTGAGTTACCCACTCTGGAGGGTAACTAAGCCCCGAAAGGCCTAAGAGGGGGGAGACTCCAAACAGAGACTCCCGAGATGAAGCTTCAAGAAGGTAGTATTAAATAAAACTGCGTTTACCATTCCCAGGCCATCTTCATCCTTCGGTTTGTAGGTCACACTCCTTGGTGAAGTTCAACTTCAACTTGTTTCCCCATAGCAACTGGATGAACAAGGAACTGGCCTTGAACCTAAATGATTCTGTCAACAGACATATGTAACTGACATGCACAAAAACTGGGATCAAGTAAGTTTTGATTAACTCAATTCGTTCTCTGTAGGACAGCTTCCACTTCTTCCACTTCTCCACCTTCGAGGCGGCGTCTGCCAGTTTCAATTACAAATTTTGCTGGGCATAATCTCCCAAACCAAATCGAATGCCTAAAATGTTAAACTTTCAACTGGCCAGAGGGAGCACATCCTGAAGGACAAACTACCTTCCTTCCTCCTCTAGTCAGACAACTTCACTTTTTTCCTGGTTTATCTGTGAGCCCGAAGCCTCACAATATTCGCAGATCAGACTCCAGATGACACCTCAAAAGTAGGGCCCAGCCAACCATTCACAAGATGGAAGGTCTCGGCCTGCCTACAAATGGTATGTAGCCAATCAACCACCCTCACTGGCAGGCCATACCTCTCAAGATGTGCCCACAAGTATTCATGATTGACACAGTGAAACCCCTAGATCATGGTTGTCCAACCCGCTGCCCAGCATGCCTGTAAATGTGGCCCAGCAGGAGTTTTGGTTGTGGCAAGGGAGCAGAGCTGAAAAAATAATCCTGCAAAAAAAAAAAAAAATACTTACCTTGCGGTCACATCAGCTGGCGCTCCGGCTCCCTCCCTGGTCTCCTCCTCCCTGTGATGCTCGCAGTGAATGTCGGGGGTGACGTCATCACACCCGACATCCATTGCGTAGCGCAGCACAGAGAAGTCACCCGCGCAAACTATCACTGTTGTTACTCTGAATTTGGACAATTATGAACTAGCTGTGTTCTCTGTATGTATCTAATATAAATATTAAGAGATAATTCTATTTTTAATATTTTAAACCATTTTAAATGTGCAGTGCTGAGTAGGGTGAAAATATCACCCACTGTTACCCTCATCGGAGACTGCTCCATGAGCCATTTTTCCCGCCACCCTATCTTTAAATCTCTGTAGATTTCTATTAGTCCTCCTGATGCTACCTATATCGGTGACCATTTCAAACGGATCAATAAAAAAAAATGATTCATGGGTGCAGACACAGAGGGGAAAAAAAGTTTTTGGCATTTAATTCCCCGAACCCCACTAAGGGGCAGATGCAGGTAAGTTAAATTGTAGCTGGTAATGGGACTACTGCTTTAATCATGATTCTGCAATAGGTTTCCTAACTCTTACTAACTTCATTTCCAAGTAAATTTAATATGTTAACTATGTTTTCTATGGTTTTTTCGATGATCAGCTATCGTTCGTGTTAGTTATTAGTATTTTATGTGCGGCCCAAACCAACTCGTCGTCTTCCAATGTGGCCCAGGGAAGCTAAAAGGTTGGACACCCCTGCCTTAGATTGATCCAGTGCCAGAAGATACTTACCCCACTTCTCAACCCTGCACCGGTCAACAACTCCTTGATCCCAAAGACAGCAACAAGGATGCTTGTGCTAAGAAGGGGAAGTAACGGGCCTAAAACTTCCATAATCCTGTTAAAAAATTACCTTTGCCAGAATCTTCCTATTGGAATTGAGAGGTGCGATGGGGCGCCAATTCTCAATCCTGGATGGGTCTATCCCCTTGGATAACAAAATAAGGGTGAACTGCACTCTACCCAAGCTCTTGTTAAACACCTCCACCAGGTGCAGGGCCAGGAGGTCCACAAAGGCTTTATAAAATTTGGAGGTTTAACCATCCGGCCTGGTGATTTCTTATTTGGTAAACGATCAATCGTCCTTCTGACCTTATCCACCTTGTTATCTCAGAATCCAAGAGATCTAGAGAAGCCTGATGACCACCAAGCCCAGACACCCCCTCAGAAACCGCTTCATCCTCCCTCTGATAAGTACCTTCTCAGACAAAAGGCTGGAGTAGGAATAGTGCATGAATGACAGGCGGAGCCTCTGTCTTTGCGCAGTTCCCTCACCTCCTTTGCATCAACTGACCTCTTACAGTTAAGGTAGGGATCCGGAAAGTGTCATTTAAAATAGTCCCTTTCCAAAACCAAAGGCATTTCGTTCATACTGGCACTCTTATCTGGGATTTTACCCCACTAGCTCCACCCTCAGATCAGGAAATCTAGTTTTTGGTTTAAGAATGACACAAGTTCCTTTTTAACCAATTTTCTTCGAACTACCAGTACCTTAAAAAAAAAAAACTTTGCGTTGTAACTTTGAAATCCTCCCTCCACTCTAGCCTACCCCAACCTGCATCCGAAAAGTGCTTCTCAGCTTTCAAGGAAGTCCCTAAAGGATTGTCTAAGCTTCCCAAGCAGGACGGAGCTCAGACTCCACAGGCCCCTACCTATCTGATGGGTGTCTCAAGTGTTCAAAGACATGCAAAGGCAAACGTAATCAGAGACCTCTACCACCACCAACTTTGGCGTTGATGTGACAGAGCTCCCTTTTAACTAAAAACCTCATCTATTTTACTTCTGCCTCTAAAATAGGTGAACCACATGAGGTATGGAGAGTGACAAATATGCACATCTACCACCCCAGCCTGACTCATCATACTATTATGATCATCGTTTATTTGTAGGGTGCCACAAGGTTTCCACAGCGCCATACACGGTACAAACAGTAGACTATACAGGGTAAAACTAGTACAGCACAATAAACACAAAGTACCAATACTTCAGAACCTCCGGGCAGGCAAATACAGTAGAGACGGAGCGGAAGAACAGGTATGGAGACAGGAGGGAAGAGGGCCCTGCTCATAGGAGCTTACATCCTAAGGGAGGGAAGAATACCAACTAAAAAAAACCTGCATCAAAGCCCATCAATATCCACAAGTCTTCCCTATCCTCTGGCCGAATAGTGGTATTTAAAAAAAATAAAAAAATTAAAAAAAAAGAAAAATCACTCCTAAAGACAATCTGCCAGCCCGTAAAAAGTAAGGTTTAGTTTCCCTAAAACGACATTTCCTGCACCGTTGGGTCTGTGGACCATAGATGTTTGTAAGCCTCAGGAGCTGCCCCCTAAGGGAAACTGTGTTGCTCCAGGAAAAAGATAAGTATTTTGTATGTAACCGACTACCCTCAAAACGATACAAAGGCTCTGTGGCACCTGATTTAATGCCCTAACCCATGTTGGGCCAGGGTAAATACTAATGCAATTTGTTTAAGGGACCCACTTTAGTGTTAATCTAATTTGAAATCAATGATCCATCTTCATTTAAATCCTTTAAAAATAATGTTTCTGAATAAGAAGTTGTAACACAATTAAGAAGTAAAGTATAACTTCAGCCTAGTATGTATTTACATATTTCTGAAATGTGACAGATTGTGTTACCGTCAGAGGAATGATCGTGCGATATTAGTGTTTTGGTTACCTATTTGCATGGATGCAGTGGTGTATTATAAGCCACCATCTTCACTCAATTGAGCCACTTAGGTTTGTGTACTGTAGTGACACTATGCCAAGTGCTTAACCAGGAGATGAAGACAATACTTAAATCAGCCTGTGAGATTGTATATGTATGTATACAACACTGGTAGCTTACCTGATAATGGCAAGAAGCCATCAGAAGCTTTCTAAACCTTGATAGTAATAATCATCTAGCCATCAGGTTGGTGAAAGATCAACTATGCAAATTGAAAACACTATTATATGGCACATTTACAAGATGGTTGTTTTGAGATTTACATGTGGAATTATCCCCTGTAGCTGTATCTAGACTCATGGGTGGTTAAGAAGCCAGTGTATGATGCCCAATCATTAACATGTTGTATGTTTCCAGCAGACTGGCCAGGGCTTCGTTGGCACAAGTATGGCAGGCCAGTATGGTGTTACACAGAATCCAAGTAGTCCACAATTATACACAGCTCAATAAGTCACTGCAACAAATGACAAAATCCACACAATATTTTACACTGCAAGAGGCTTTATTACATAGACTTCAGATCCATGAACATTGTGCATTTCAGGAATATACCACCAATCCCAAAGACTCCAACTGGTGGCTAATCCACCTTAGTGCAAGTAGTTTCCTGTTAACCCTAAATACGGAATATAAATATATTTGGATGAGATACAATCAGTTCTTGCTTCCTAAATGAACAGACAAGTTGTATTAGATGCAAGACCCAATATATCCTGGTGTAATACATGTACCAATAGTATATACACATGAGACCCTCGTCCTTCCATTTCCTGCCTGCCCCAAACCAGGTGACCCATCACCTACTCACAGCAGAGGCAGCCATGTTTTAGATGGAGCCAATGTAGACAAAACCTCACCTATCCATTCCCTGGGAACCAGAGGCACAGCCCACTGTGTGCCTCCTACCTCAGTGATGCCGCTTGTTCCTAGTCCATGGTTAGGCTGCAGTCTCATGGGTTCTACGGCTCCCTCTGCTGTAAGTGCAGATACCAATCATCCTCCTCCTGACGTTATCCAGGATAACGTGTGTAGGCAAGAAGTATTTTTAACACTAAAATTATATCAACTTCACCCCTTTAAATATCTCAATTTGTATAATACTGTAATGATACATAATATAGTAAACCGTCCGCTACCTCTGATCAACAATGGTTCTGTTAAAGTGCACTTTGAATACAACATTAAAGATTTCCAGGATCTGGTCTACTACTACTGCTGTATAGAAATAAGATCTCTGTATGAAACATCTAGTAATGAGGATTAGCAGACTGTTACAGAAGTTATCATCCAGGCCAGAGGAGACGTAGAGCTGGATAGTGCAGCATAGACGTCATAAGATATTGCTCTGAAGTATAAAGCTCAATTCCGGGTCGTCCTCTGCTTAGACCTATGAAAAAGAAATATAATATATAATATCTATTACAAGCATCTCTAGTCAAACTGAAGCTTAATATACATGAGGGTAATATATACAATAAATGGCTGCAGCTGTAGGCGATCCATATTCTAATATATTTATAACACATCTCATTCATATGTCAGAATAAGTGGATTAATGTGGACACAGAAGGAGGGACAGAGGGATAACCAAATGCTTAGTCTATTACTTCACAATGCACTTAACACCAAAACTGCATTCCCATATATTTCTGGTTAGTGGTTAGAGTGTGAGTGTGTTCAGTCCAACACAGGACCAGCACCTCATCCTGGCTCTCCATTTCTGTGATCAAAGGCTGGGTCTCAATGGTGATTGCCAAATACCCACAACACTAGCATTCAAGGATTTCCTTAACCATAAGCTGGTTGTGTTCATTCATTTGGCTAGGTCAGTAATCCCACCTGCCTTCAGAGAGAAATCATGGAAACATGACCTGTTGGGGTACTGCTGTTAAGGAACTCATTTAAGGGGTTACTGCACTCTTGTGACCCAGCTTCTAGTTGGTAGTTATGGTACCCCCAGGATCAGTGCATGACTGGATTTCTAGATCACCGAGGATGACTCCCAAATTTACACTTCCCTTTAACTCATCTCTTCAGTTTCCCCATTTAAGCAGAGGGAGGCCATCAATGTGTCCAAACACACTGACCACATAGAGGCCTTTGTCTATAACGGACAATATGTCCGTAAGTGCTTTCATTCCCCAGGGCTCCTTTTAGATAGCACGCTTTAGCCAGAAGTAACATGAATCAATCAGTCATCTACCAGAGAACACTGGAGAATGTTACATGGCAAATAGGGCGAGACATCCAGCTGCAGGTAATATGAAATGTAGAAGTCTGGTATATAGTATGTGCAGATATGAGATCACCATGACCTGAATAAGCAGAGCAATGTTCTCCAGATTATCAGCACAAGGAAATATTCTGCAGAACATGAACTGCTGGGTTCTAGGTGTAAGTTTGTTTTCCCTTTCCCAGGACAATAAAATATGTCAAAACCTACCTTCAAATCTAAACCAATGAGGGATCCCCCATCAGTTCTGTTTTTTTGTATTTGAAGTACACGAACGTGCCATCTTGTGTCCTAGAAAGAGAGAAGCAGAATACATTTTAAGGAACCTCTTGATGACTTCAGGCAGAGTAGTCAATAAGAATAGAGCAAGTGTCAGTTAGTGGGAGATGATCCAATAGTTTAGTAAACAAATGAATCTTTATATTTGCTACTAAACTTTTGCCATAGTAACGGTCTTAGATGTACTAACTTCTATATTGTTGAAATTGAAATTTATACAAAATAAAACATGTCTTGGACAGGACAACTAAACACATTGGAAGAACCTTTGTAAAGTTACGTTGATAGCTTTGTAAACATTCTACTAGAACGTGGCAAGTCATGTAAGTTACTACACAAACCTCTATATAGGAGACTCACAGCTTGTCTAATACTGAAGTTACATGGACAGAATCGCTTCCACTTCAATGGTCTCGCAAGAAACTGAATTTCTACAACAGCAACAAAGATCCTCCCTGGAGATACTGACCAGACTTCCCACAGCACAGAATTTCTGTAGTCAGATCATTTCCTAAAGAAGTTCAGGGAAGATTGCAGAGCCCCAAGTCCAACCAAACCAATTAGAAAAACCAAGCTTCATTTTCAGATCTGGGTCAATGGAGCCTTTAATCAACTACACATGTAAATACATTGAGGACCTCACATAATTTGTGCCCTAGATGACAGAATTATAGGGGTTTGGACAAGACCGAGCTTGCCAATCCCACGAGACTGGAGGATCAACCACATGGGCTATATATGGGCGTTGTTAGTATTCACCACACTGCACAGACCGGACACGTCTACTTACACACTTTTCTCCACGGTACAGGCTGGAAGTTCTAATCTTTTGCACAAAGCATCTACGTCCACACATGGCTGTTCTTCATCCACGTTCATGGTTATATCCAACTCAGTCAGGCACTTGTTAGCATTAACAGCAGCGAGGATTTCATCACAGGAAATATTGGTCAGGTCACCGTAGCCGACTCTACATAAACAGATATGACCCCATTCAGTTCCACCTTTAGTCACCGACAGCCACGTTACAGCTAGAAGTCATCAAGGCACCATCAATATGAAGCCAAATGGTCTACAAGTTCTGCCCTCATTATTAGTTACCTTTAAATAAGCTAGTACAAGGACTTTGCATTATTGACCTATCTAGGAATAGTGTAATCTAGTATTCTAGTCCTGTGAGCCTGTATAAACCATCACAGAATTTATAAAGGAACATTACAAGTCTACTAAAAGCCTTCTGCATTCTATGGCCAAATACACATCTGTCCCTTCCCATGTAATACTGCTCAGTCAGTGATAGACGTGCAGACAGGGATATTAAGATACTTATGGGTCATATGTATAGTTCATGTTGTAGACATTATCCATGCTCTACATGCAAAGGACATGCTCAGATAGGTGGGAGAGCAACTCTATGCACCACACCTACTGCGGGGAACAGCCAGGATCCGACTCACAACTGGGGTCAGGTCAGTAACCTTTATTGCAGTCTGGCAGTTTACAATATTCTTACCTCACCACCTGTAGGTGACAGCTCGGGTTTCTGAGCGCCTCACACAGAAGTTTTACACCAGGGTCTTGAAATTGGTTTCCTGCGAGATCCAGACTGGTCAGAGACTGAGTCGTGGTAATAAGGGAGCATAGGTCATCACAGGAGGATGAGGTCAGATCACAACCATACAAACTGAGGAGGAACAAAAACACCTCAATTAGTAGAATATTACTTTATAGTCCGTTTGCCTCCAAACTCCTTGAACAGGTTGTCTACAAGTCTCACCTCCTTTCTCGCTTCTCACTCACTCCTTGACCTGCTCCAATCCGATTTTATCCCCCTCCACCGAAACTGCCCTCACTGAAGGTCACTAATGACCTTGTCCTTTGGTGTCCTCATCCGCTCCTTTGGACTCAGTACCACCTCTATGCCAATGATGAATGCCACCTCTATGCCAATGAAACTGCCCTGGCTAAAGTCACCAATGACCTCCTCTCTGCAAAAGCCAGGGGCCACTTCTCCCTTCTCATCCTCCTTGACCTCTCTGCAGCCTTTGACACCGTTGACCACCCCCTCCTCCTTTACACCCTCCAGTCTTTCGGCCTCTCCGGCCCAGTCCTGTCCTGGTTCACCTCTTACCTTACTCACCGTTCCTTCTCTGTCACCACCTCTGGGTCTCTCCCCCCCATCCACCCTTCCAGTCAGGGTCCCTCAGGGCTCTGTTCTGGGACCCTTACTCTTCTCTCTATACACCTCCTCTCTGGGTGAACTCATCAGCTCCTTCGGCTTCAGCTACCACCTTTACGCTGACGACACTCAACTATACCTCTCCTCGCCTGATCTCTCTCCCTCCCTCCTCTCTAGGGTGTCCGCCTGCCTCTCTGCCATCTCCTCCTGGATGTCCTCTCGATTCCTCAAACTTAACCTTGCCAAAACTGAGCTCATAGTTTTTCCTCCCTCTCATACCTCATCCCCTTCTGACCTCTCCATCACTGTCGACAACACCTCTATCTCCCCTGTCCCCCAACTTCGCTGCCTTGGTGTCATCCTCGACTCCTCTCTCTCCTTCGGCCCCCACATCCTCTCTTGCTAAATCCTGCCGCTTCCAGCTGCGCAACATCGCTCGCATCCGGCCCTTCCTCTCCCAAGATGCCACCAAATGCCTTATCCACTCTCTGATCATCTCCCGCCTGGACTACTGCAACCTCCTCCTCACTGGCCTCCCCCACTCTCATCTCGATCCCCTTCGATCCGTCCTTAATGCTGCAGCTAGGCTTATTTTCCTCTCTCGCCGCTCCTCTTTTGTCTCCCCCCCTCTACCTAGCCCTTCACTGGCTCCCATTCCCCTTCAGAATCCTCTTTAAGCTCCTCACACTCACCTACAAGGCCCTCACCAACTCCACTGCGCCCTACATCTCCACCCTCCTCTATTCATGCTCCATCCCGCCCTCACCGTTCTGCCTCTGACCGTCGCCTCTCTTCCCCCCTTATAACCTCCTCCCACGCGCGTGTCCAAGACTTCGCCCGCGCTGCCCCCCTCCACTGGAACAAGCTCCCTCCATCAGAACTTCCCCTAATCTGTCCAGCTTCAAACGGGCCCTAAAAACCCACCTTTTTCTTAAAGCCTTTCTGTCTCCCACTTAACTTCCTACCTTATCTTCTGCCTCTCTCCCCTGCGTCTCTGTCTGTCCACCCCCCCCCTTAGATTGTACGCTCCTCTGAGCAGGGCCATCTCTCCTCCTGTTTCCACCACTTCTAACTCTGCTCTCCAGCTACTTAGCCCTCCTCCTCAAGGGTCCTCCACCCCACGTCCACTCTCGCTCCCTCCTCCTCCTTGGGGGTCTCCCTGTCTTCCGCGCCCTCCTCCCCCTTCCCCGCCCTCTCTAGCTGTGCATTGAGTGTACTGAGTTGCTGTGTTTACTGTACTGTGCTGTCTCCCATTGTATTGTGATTTTGTTTGTCTCTGTACGGCGCTGCGGATGCCTTGTGGCGCCTTATAAATAAATAATACCAAAATGTATCTTTCATCCCCTGACCTCTCCCCTTTTGTCTTGTGTCTCCTGCCACCTCATCTTGGATGTCCCAACGTTTCCTTAAACTTAAGGACTGAACTTAGTCTCCTGCCGCCGCCCCACACACACACACACACACACACACCTCTATTTCTGTTAATAACACTACCCATGTTTATGTCCCTTAAGTCCGATGCCTTGGGGGTCATTCTTTATTCCTCCCTCTCCTTCAAACCTCACATTCTGTCCCTCAAAATCCTGCTGCTTCCACCTTCAGAATATATCCAAGATATGCCCCTTTCTCACCAAAGAAGCCACGAAAACCCTTGTTCACTTGCTTGTAATCTCACCTTGACTACTGTAACCTCCTATCTGGCCTACCCGTTTCTCACCTTGACCCTCTTAAGTCTATCTTCAATACTGCTGCCCGCCTCAGTTCTCTCCTTCTGCTCCCTGCTGTCCCACTCCAACAGTCACTACACTGGCTCTCCATGGCCTACAGAATTAAATTTAAACTCCTCATCTTTAAAGCTCTTAATCTTCCCCTCCCTACATCTCCAATCTCATCACTACCTACACTCCTAGCCATCCCCTCCATTCCGCCTGTGACCGTCGCCTCACTACTTCACTGATCACCTCCTCTCACTCGTCTCCAGGACTTTGCCTGGGCTACTCCTCAGCCGTGGAACAATCTTCCATGTTCCATCAGGTTAGCATCTACTCTCAAGACTTCAAGCGTGCCCTTCAGACTCACTTCTTTATTCAAGTCTCAGTCCTCCTCCTAACTCCCTTGTCCCGGCTCTCCCCAGTTAGTACCACCCTATTTGTGTCTCTCCCTTTCCTTTAGGATGTAAGCTCTCAGGAGCAGGGCCCTCTTTCCTTGTGTACGCCTACTATTCCATCACCCTCTTGGCCTGCTTCCCTAGCCCTTTTTTAATCTTCGTCCTACTTCTTGCTGATTTCTACCATCACTCATTGTCCCAGAAATAATTTGATTTGCATTACCATGTTACCTGTGTGTATTTATATATTTTTATTCTTCATGTTTTTTTCTTTATGTATCATGTTGTGTCATGGGTCACTGTTTTCTGTATGTCGTGTAAGGCGCTGCAGACCCTTTGTGGTGCCTTATAAATTAAAAGATAGTAGTAAATCCTTACCCCAGTTGCTATGACTCAGTGAAGTGCTGTTTAAGTCACTTGTCTAATGTAGTCTGGCAGCACAGTAGTTAACATTGCTGCTACACAGCATTGGGGGTCTTGGGTTCTATTTCTACCAGGGCTCTATCTGTATGGAATTTGTATGTTCTTGCCATGTTTGCAACAATGTAAAGTGATTTGACTAATGGGGAGAGATTTAAACATGGCTGAGAGAGAAGAGATGCCAGAAGATGGACATGTAGGTACAGTGGGAATACAAATCAATAAGTAATTGAATATGTCCACCATGCGCTCATCTGTCTGCAGCAGGTTGCCCTGTTGGAGGAACAGGCTTGTCCTGAAGAAATATACTAAATGGACTGGGAGCTTCAAACACTGGGGCTAGTGATGTCACAGCAACTCAGCTGACTGCAGTCTCACCTTTTTTCTTGTATCAAACAAATAGGACACCATACAGACGTGGGAGGGGCTTCAGCTGTCCGCATTGCAATTGGGGGGGGGCAATGATGTATTAAGGCTCAGCATTAGATAGTCTTCTAGTACCTTAAGAAGATGCTGAAGACACTATGCACTTGGTGGAGTTTCGTCTACTTTACAGCTGTAATGAAACCCAAGCCTCACCTCCTGGATGGTACAGCCCAGCCATCAGTCCCTTACAGAAGTATTACTCCAGTCTAGAATACCATTTACAGTATAGATCTCACCTCAGCTCACGTAGAACACAAGCCGGATCTTTCAGCGCCTCACATATAGGTTTAACCACAGAATCCTGAAGACTATTCCAGGTTAGATCTAGTTTGACCAGAGATCGGTTTGTGGTAATAACAGAGCGGATATCATCACAGGATGACGAGGTTAGGTCACAGTGAGACAATCTGCAGAGAAAAGAGAAGATCATTCCCAGCCTCAACCCATCCCTTGGAACCCATTATATATGAGTTTCAGTCTAAGGAGGTTACCTTACACAAATAATGAGATTACATCTGACGTCTGGTTCTGTGGTATACAAATAATGCTACCAACAAGGTATTAGGTGGTAACTAAACGAGAGGTGACCAGAGAACCGTTCCTGACAGTATGGAAATAATACTATATATTGTATTTTACATTATGACCCTTTTATAGATCAAAGGTTCTTTGGCACTCTGTATTCCAATGATAAACTAGGACATAATGGAGTGGTCTTCACAGAGTCCACCACACATCTGCACTGCCTGGCCTGCTGGGGAGTAATACTGTATAGTTTGGATGCCCCAGGTAACACTACTATCCAGCCTTGGGATTGTCATACACACCCTACGTTACATTCCATTCTGTGTTATCTGTTCTGCAGACCTTCATTCTTTGCATGATTGAACCCAGCTATATGCAGCTTGGTGATGTCCAAGGGCAGTGTGTAGTACCACTATTGGATGCATGTTTATAATGGATTATGGGAAGTATAAAATTTAATTATTGAAATGTGGCTGCAGGCTGTCCTCCCCAAATAGAATTACAGTCTGGGAGTCGCAGAAGTGTCTGTATAATGTATTCCTGCAGGTCACAATAAGATATTGCCATTACTACATTAAGAGCAAAGTGTCCTGTAAGATGCAATTACTGTCTATTCTTTCTGTACAAAGACAACAGTTACAATATTAAGTTGTACATCTTACACAAGCTCCTTCAGGGTACATCCTGGATCTCGGAGTCCCTCACACAGAACCTTTATACCAGTGTCCTGGAGATTATTATAGGTCAGATCCAATGTGGTCAGGGATCGGTTTGCAAGCAATACCGAGCGAAAATCCTCACAGCATGCAGAGGTTAGATTGCCCTCATGTATCCTGCAATGAGAAGATGACAGCATGTGACCTGACGCATTTCCAGCCTCCATTACTAATCTGCCATACTGGAATATACTATGGGATACTTCAGAAGTGTCCTCTAGCCACCATTTTAGGATTTATAGACGATTAATGTACCGCATGCTTTGTCTTGAGCCTTTTCAGTGGTAGAATTATAGCCTTCACGACGGAACCTTTGGTACATATAGTTTTGCCATCACAGTTCCCAGCTAGCCTACGGCAAGGTACTGCCTCCATATCACTATAGTATAATTCTCACCTGAGCTCCTTCAGGGCGCTGTCTGGATGTCGGAGTCCTTCACAGAGAAGCTTTGCTCCAGAGTCCTGGAGATCATTATCACTCATGAACAGTGTGGTGAGAGATCGGTTCACAAGGAGAACAGAGCCGAGATACTCGCAGCAGGCCGGGGTCAGGTCAGAGTAAGACATCCTGTGAGCAGAGAAGATTATCTCAGTGTTCCCCAGGTCTGGGGATGGAAGCTCCAAGCATAGCTTCACTACATGGGTGAAGACTGGAGGCAGCCAACTCCCCTACCTACAATTACAAGCTCAAGAGGATCAACCATACATTCCTCATTCAGCCCCCAGTCACCTGTTCTTTACTGCCAGACAATGGCCTAAATGATAATAGCTATCAGTTTACACACAACAGCAGGAGCCATAAGAGCTACGGCGATGTGTCAATACCAACACGTCTTCATGATTCACCAACAGGTCTATATTAAAACTCAACCATCCTTTACCATGGCTTAGTTGTGTAGACAAAGCAGTGATTCACCAACTACAATATGTATCTGACATCCACATCTCACCTCCCTGAAAACACTGCAATAGCTGCTGTACTTAGAGGATACGAATACTGCTTTTCAAGTACACTTCCACCTACATTTCAGGCAGGTGCTGACTGAGTCACCAATGAGAGGTGTCCCACATAGATTACATAGTCTTCTCTATTCAGAGAAACAGCAGGTGGGAGTAGCAAAGAGGGATTCTCAAAAATATAAATAGACCAATTTAAAGTTGTATTAGTCTTCATTGTGTTTTACATATTTATCCCTGGATAAATGTTCACTAGGGGTGTGTAATATATATATATATATATATGCGGGTCTGCTTCCTCGAGAACCAAGCCCACCCGAACTTTGGGTATCCGAGTACCGAACTGAGTAGCTCTGTACTCTCCCGCCCGCTCCGAATCCAAAGCGAGGCCGAACATCATTGTGACGTCGTCGGATCTCGGGATACTTCAAGATTATAAATACACGCCTCCACAGCAATCCATCGCCATTTGACAGAGGGAGAGAGCAGGGTGTAGTCACAGGCTGATTAGAGCAGGGACAGAGAATCCAATATTCTGATTCCAATTGTAACAAAAATTGCTAGAGAAGAGAGGTTTTTTTTCTTTTCAATATTTGGCACTCCCCAGTGCTTTTGGGGTGTCCCCCATAATTGTGCATAAATATTTCTGGCTGTCAAAAGTCATATCTGGCAGCAGTATCTTACCAAATAATTTTTAGCACTACAAGTGCTTTGGGCTGAGAATGGATTCAAAGCAGTCCACATGAGCAGAATGAGCAACCAGGTTCTGTCACCAGTCCTAATGTTAGTGTTCCCAGTACGTCATCTGGGCAAGGCGATGTCAAACTACAGTGTTTCGAAATCAGTCCAAAAAAACAAAAAAAATTTTTTACTGTGTTGAAGCGAAAAAGTGTAACTTAGGAAAGGTTAACTGTCGATAAAACAAAAAATTGCCAACATGCCATTCTACACACGCAGTGGCAAAGAGAATGAGGCCCTCACCTTTGGCTATTAGTGGCAGATCCCAAAAAGTTACCGAGCCTACAATTGGTGCACAACTACTGTTAGGCGTCAAAGCCGAGCGGCAAGATAACAGTAAGGCATTAGAGGATAATGTTTGCTCTGATTCACAAATGTCACCAATCCCTCTGGAGAGTCCATCCACCAGTGGTATGTCTAATCGTGAGCATTCTGCTAGTGTACCCATAAAGAAGGGCCCTTTCAGCAGTTCTGCTGATGTGTACCTGAACAGCCCAAGTGTAGCCAGTGATACACCAAGTGAGGATGACACTTTGGAATTAGAAGAGGATGAGGGGGAGAGTTGTGGAGGTGACGAGGGCGCTAATGAGGATGTTGATGATTATGATGCAGACAGATACAAAATTGCCTCTCTCAATTTCTATTCATATTCTAGATTATATAACGGCTGAATAGTTTTCTATTTTATTCCTAGTGGAGAGGGGATCTGATGCAGACAGATACCAAACTGCCTTTGTCCATTTCTTTGTATATTCAAATTTCTAGTTCCACAGTCTGTGCAGGCTGCTTTTTTTATATTCAAACTATAAGTGGAGGGTGTAATATACACCCAAAGACGATGGCTACATTGCCAATAATCAAAGATGGAGGAGGTAGACAACCAGGTTTGTCTGTATAATTTGAGGACAAGTGTTCTAATTAAGGACGGCCTACCAAGGATTAAACAGTTTTTTTTCATAATTTATTAGCTTTAGAATTACCTCACTTATCTAAGAAACTGGTGGAGCACTAAATTAGGTTATTTTTTCTCAAAAATAGCAAAACAAAACCAAACAAAACCAAAACACGCAATAGCGGTTTTGCAAAACCAAAACACGAAGGTAATACAGATCCAAAACAAAACCAAAACACGGGGGTCAGTGACCATCTCCAGATAGATATTATATATTATTGGCCACCAACCAACTTATTAAACATCACAGGAATGGACCAATAGCATTATTAGAACACTGCTATGCAGTACAACAGGAGGATACCACAGAGTGAAATGTAGCTGAAAAGACAATAGTCAGGGAATGTACTTTCCAAGTAACACACAAGTCACCATGGCCAGTTAGCTTGTAGAGTGACACACAATAAGCAAAGAGCACAGATTAGGAGCAGTATTAAAGAGTAACTGATATTTTGCAGTGGTATTTCCCACCACTGTCACATCAATTCACCCTGTTGGTATGTGGTGACCAAATGGTTACTGAAACTAATCAGAATATCCCCAAGAAACAGTTCCTAAGAATCAGGAGGAATTGTAAGACAGGTGAAGGACATTATCGACAGACCTCCCAGTTATTAGAAGGAACAACTATTGTCTTTTCAGCCGCATTTAACTCAGTTTAGGGATCACCCTCATATGCAAAAAAAGAAATAAATATATATTTATGCAGTAGAGGAGGTTGATCGATCTCTGCTCATTATGTCACTGCTCCAATTTTGTTTGCAAAAAAATAGGGGAGCTACAGATGCCCTTGAGTTGCCTGAGAAGCCGAAGGGCCATTTTAAAGGCTGACAGGATAATGTACTAGTTGCCTATATGCAGCACACAAGAGGACTACTAGTATCAGCTGCAAGGTTACTCATTAAAATCAATTGATCATTTAATAAACTATTGCTCCACTTTAATTACCCATCTTATAGCAGGAACACAGTACACACCATACAGTACATGGCCCACACCACAAGCTCTCTTCACGTTATGCATTAGAGCATAGGCAGAATATAGGTGAAAAAAAAAACCCCTGTCTTCCAAAACATGTTGGCAATTGTCATGGAGAAGATTAAAAGGGCCAACAGTTAGGGCCATAGTCCATTTTACTTGTTCTAAATGGGACTGAGAAGTGTTATTCATGCTCACCCTATAGGGACTTAATGATGCAGCTGACCCAAATCCTTTATAAAAGGTTTCCATTATAGAAGTTAGCCTACTATCATACACACAATTTGGTTGAAAGTCACTGTGATCAGAATATACAGATGTGTAAAACCAGGCACAGATGGGGGGGGCGCTGTTGTACTTTCCAACATAGACTCTCCATGTCTGATAAGTCACCATGACCAGAGTTAGTTGAGGAATGACATGTCATACAAAGGGCACTGAGCCCATATTGGAGGAGCAGGATTAATGTGTAATGGATATTTTGAAGCACTGTGTCCTTCACCCCTCACCAGTTATTTAACAATAGGTAATATTTACCCAACAATCTGCAGGTTACAGCACAAATGTCTGTATCCATCACACATTATACCTCTGTATCCTGCAGGTTATTATAGAAGTTACAGTATAATCCTCACCTCAGCTCCTGCAGGGTACAGCCTGGGTCCTTCAGCCCCTCACACAGAAATTTGACTCCATCGTCTTGGAGTTTATTCAATGCCATATCCAGCTTCCGTAGAGAACGGTTAGTTTTAATAGCAGAGCCAAGCTCCTCACAGCTGGATGAGGTTAGATCACAGTCATCCAATCTATAGATAAGGGACAGTTACAGTAGTATCATGAGATCAGCATATAAACCCTGGTACAGGCCATCCTTTGTGGGGCCCTGCCATTTATACACTCCATAGTAAATGTAGAGTATATTACTCACGTCAGCTCCTGCACGGTACAGCCTGGATGTCTCAGCCCATCACACACACGTTTTAGTGCACAGTCCGCCAGTTTATGATGTCCTATGAGGAGTTTGGTGATTGTCCGGTTGGAAGAGATAAAAGAGTGAAGATCCTTAAAGAAGGGTGGGGTAACTACACAAACCTGCAGCCTACAGGGATATACAGAGACAGAAGGTTACTGTGTGGTGCCTCATCAAGAACCTACCATTACTGTACAACAATGGACACCTCAGATGTTTGAACCAACTGCATGGCTCCCCGAGGTTTACTAGACTTACTCTAATTCCTGGATTTTACTGTTGGGATTGCACAACCAGGAAACATATCCACCTTTTTCTGCATCTTCTGGAAACCCACATCTTGTAAAGCTGAAGAGAAAGGAAAGATTGAAGATGGGTTTAATACATAGCATTAGGTTTTACATGTAGACAGATACCCGTTATCTCAACGTTCTACCCAACACGGGCCCCGTTCTGTGGAGAAATGGGATGGAATTCACAAGTCCGGTTATGGAGTTTCCTGTCTTTTATCATAACGCTCGATTCAGGAGAATGGTCAGGATTAAGAATTTTTATATTGGGCATTGATCTGGCCACTCACTTTACCATGATATAACTAAATGTTTTTAGAGGCTTTGTAAGTGGAAAATGCAAGTTGAACAGAATGTTCAGCAAAACGAAAGGTGTCCAATGTTAATGTTTAGCTGCTTTATTGGTGGCTGATAATGAATCTACTTACCAGCAACAACGATAATATATTAATCTGCTACCTTATGTATCAAGTGTTCCCCACACCTCAGATTGTAATTAGAGTAGTCAAGTCACCTTTACCTTCTGCTTTAGGTGTGTATTAGGATTCACTCAGTGTACAGCACTCTAATATGTTGGCATTTAATGAATTAAAAAGTAAAATAATTTTATGTATAATTAAAAGTTTTTCATAGTATCTTTTATTTTATTTTTTTTAAACCAACTAAGAAAAGTTCAGTGTTAGAAACATTTCCCTGTTTAGCAGAGTATGCAATAAAGAAAGAGTCTTCTCAGAAAGCCTTAGCGCTTTAATAAGGCAGAGACACTGAACTGCACCCAGTGTATTTGGTAATAATCCCAGACAATGGCTGAGAGATCTTTCCCTACTAGTTATTGTCTGTAAAGTAGAGTCACCTACACTTACCCCAAAAACAAAATAACCCCCTGTAACGGCTTTGTGCGACTGTTTTACAGTATATAATGGGAGAGGACGTTGGGCATTTGCAGACTAATAATGTGGAAAATACTTACGATAACTTTGAAGCTCTGTGAAACAATGGAGATAATATTTCCAAGTCTCCGGGCCGTAACAGATAGTCCTCCAATGAGATTGAGCAATAACCTTTAGCATCAGCCAGGCAATAGAACAGCTCTCTGGTACATATGTTTTCCATGACTCCAAAATATAAACAAGGACTAAACAACAAGTCTTCCTGGTGTAATACACGGTCTCGGAAAGCCTCATCTTGCATCTCGTAAATGCAGTGAAGCGCGTCATTACAAAACCTAGAGGGTTTTCCACCTGAAATCCACTTCTCCAGGGCAGGTTTGGCTCTCAAGGTAGCATCACATCCAACACACTGCTGGTGAACTCCTTCAATTGCTGCTCATTGAGCAGACCACAGAGGAATCGCACAGTTTGTGTCAAGTGTGGGTGATGGGCAGACTGCTCGGATAGAGAATTGCCTTTACAGACCTCGGGGTGGCCTTCT